>BPLQ01009970.1:0-150491 GCA_021605075.1 Caerostris darwini
TTCGACGTAACATCTAGTATACTGCATATTATATAAAGTCATGATATACCACGATTATTTTAATAATGTGTCTATTAATCTATGACTATTATCTATTGCAGGGTTATTTCCTTATAAATAAACATTGCTTCATCCGAACTTAATTTCGCTCAATAAATCATGCTATATTTTCGCTTTATATAGTATACTAATAATTTCCTTATAGAGTGAAATTACGTTCGGATAAAGCAATATCTACTTACAGGAAAATAGCCATGAAATAGATAACAGACATAGATTAATTGACACATCAGTAAATAAAGGTTAGATCTAGTATAGATCAGTAAATAAGTATACTACATCTTTATAGAGCGAAATCAAGTTCGGATGTAGCAATGTCTAGTTACAGGAAAATAACCATTTAATACATAATCATTACTTTACATAATATGCAATAAGCATTCTAGATCTTAGATGCAAGATATCTTAGCAAGATCTTAGATAAGTATACTAAATCTTAGATCGGATGAAGAAATATCTACCTGCAGGAAAATAGCCATGCAGTATCATTTGAGATTAGCAGCTAATCTTAGAAGTTAGCAATTTTATCTCGATGACTATGGCAGATAGTGAATAGTAAGACTAACATGCTTAATTTACTTTAAAACAACCGTTTACATTCATCGATAATGAATAAGAATCCTTGAAATTAAAATCCTACGAGCATCATGCACAAAATGAGTAAAGTATGATATTTAAGACGAAGGAAAATATCAAATTTATTTATAAAGAAGCTTGAACAATAGTAGAAGATTATAAAGGAAAAAGGTGAGATGTTGTTGTTTCATTTACTGCATGTCGATGAATGTTGATGAATGAAGTGGTATATGGGGATGTGAAGCAACAAGGACTATAATCCCCTAATCACTATATATATGAACAGTCAGTTTTTCTTATTTTCAATATGTCACTCTCCACAACGCTCTACGATCGTGTTAGACCGGGACCTACGGCTTAAAGTGGATTCCGAACCACTACAAACATCCATGGCACCGCCGGGACTCGAACCCAAAACCTGTGGTACCGAGCGCCAGAGCGCTAGCCGCTCGGCCATTCAGGCCCCACTGCATGTCGATAATTACAACAATATTCAACGTATTGCCACCAGCATACGTCTGAGATCGGAATAAAACTTTTTGTTCAGCTTTGTTATGATGTTAGACATCTACGAGCCTGGATAATTCGGTTTGGCAGAACGTCAAAATAGCGCCATGATTAGCTGTAAACCTAGACTTTTAGGTTTGGTATGACGCTCTACGGTCATCTTGTGCACACGAGGGCTAAGCGCGACCTATAGTTTAAAGACTGGGACCTACAATTTAAAGGGAATTCCGAGCCCCTCACAAACATCCATGTACCGGCCAGGATACGAACCTGAAGCCTGTGGTACCAATGACGGTAGCGCTAGCCAATTGGCCACTAGGCCGCTATACTTTTAGAAAAAATTGCAGGAACATGATCTTGCACCATGAATGTTCCTATAAATAGTTTTGTACTGATAGATGGTTGGCTGGTGTGGGTTTATGGAGCAAGGACCAGTTTTAACCAAGCTACGCCAAATAATTAGTAAGATTTCTATCGATAAAATTACAATTCCATAAAAACGATTAAAATTTCCTTTATTGTGTAAAATGAAAAAATAATTCGATAAAGGTTGTTTTAAAATCTCGAAAATCTATATAACACAATGTTTAAAACTTACTGCTATTATTGAATTAAATTAAAATAAATCAATCAGAAATTATCTCATCATTATATTAAACTGTGTATTAGCTTCTGTGTCAGCGAAGAGTTAGATGACACAGAAGCAGAGGGCTGGCTGACGTTAATTCGGATTCTGACATTAATTTGGACTGGGCTGAAGTTCTAACATAATTCGTAATTCATGTTTAGAATGTTTATTTTTTTATCATAAACCACTGCATTCGTTTTTTTTTTTTTTTTTTTTTTTTTTCCTGTTAAAATTTTGTTTTGAATTTAGTTTAGCACCTGGTGGCTTTTTGCGAGGAGCAACTTGAGATTTGGTTTGGTTTGTTGCTCTACTGTCACTTTGTCCTAATTAGACCAGCACCTACAGTTCAACGGGGATTCCGAATCACTCACAAACATCCATACCATCACCACGATTCGAACGTGAAGCACTAAAGGCTGGAGCATTGGCCATCAGTCTGCGGGCAACTTGAGAAGATGTCGAAGACTGTGGTATAAGTTTAATTGAGGTAGCTGATTCAGTACACTTGGATCGTGCAGAAAAAAAAGGTCACAGGTTTTGTTGTGGATATTGGTTGGTGGTGGATCAGTGTTGGTCAAGCAATGTAAAACAATATATAATATAATCACATTTTAATGTTAAAAGCGATTAAAATTCTAGTTTAATAAATCAATTAAGGAGTGAATTTCAAACAACTACTTATTCCAAATAATTTAGCCGAAGTTGTAATACAATCACAGTCATTGACAAGTCAAAAGGTTAAAATTGTATTTAAACAAATTCGATTAAAAAAAAAATTCCAATTTGAAATCATCTCTTTCTTGTCATACTCGACAACATCACTATTATTAGAGGAACAGTTAGTTGTTGATGTCTCGGAAAAAAAAAAGAATGGTAAATCTTTTCTTACTAAGTAAGCTTCCCATAAAAAGAATGGTAAATGTTTTCTTACTAAGTAAGCTTCCCATGAATTATGCTTCATTTTGCCAATCGCTGGTTTGTTTTGGCATATGGAATCATCTTTTTATTTTAACCAAACGGTTTGATATTTGCTGATAAATTGTATTGAATATTTCGTTTGGATTTGGCAATCGATTGGGTTTTATAAATGTTAGCAAATGTAGAGTCAGACAAGCTAGAAGTAAAAAGATCTGATATCATATGGACGGAAGTAGCAGAGTCGTTAGATTTTGATTGTTGGTGGGAATATGGTTGTAGTTTTTAAGTAGTGGGCAAATTATTTCTGTGGATTATCAGTCATGACAGAAAAGGAACATGACGGCTTTATTATTACACTGTTTATTATTACTGGTTTGCTTTTTATTATAAAAGCATGTGTGGCGGGGGGAGGGGGGTTAAGGATGGGAGTTATAAAAGCATAAAGGTGAGGTCTGGTGAAGATAAGGAATATATTTTCCCTATAAATATATTTTCCCTTAATTTTAATTCAAGTGCAGATGTAGAACAATGCAATGTATTTTTCAATTGACGCCCTGTAATCCTGACATTCTCAGTAATCCTACAGGCGTCAAAATTCCTTGTCAAAATTCCATCACACAGGCCCGAGATAAATAGCATAATCCACCATTAAATCCACTCCAAAGCAATCGTAATGTGCGCCGATGGAAATCAAAAATTCGTCCTCATGCGCACTATCTAATTACGCTTAATTTAATTAAACTTAACTTTCATTCTTAACTGCGTGGGTTTTTTTTTTTTTTTTTTTTTTTTTTTAAAAAAAAAAAAAAAAAAAACTACATCAATCTTATTTCATGGAAGAAATTTAACTTTTTATTTAAAAAAAAATTAACGTAAAATTTTAATTAAAAAAGTTAGTATAGTAAATATTTCTATTCTCGGAAACGGTGACTACTATCTGAGATTCTCAGTGACTATAAAAACCGGTTTGTTTTTCTTCTGACTGAATTAACTGGGGATGGTCAGTCGTTAGCTAAGATCTTTGCTGATATATATACATAATTAATGTATAGGAAACTGAATAGTCATAGAATAATAAATGGATCATAGAATAATAAATAATAAATAAAACTGGTCATAGAATAATATTGACAGTACTACTTAACTTGAGGCGTTAGGATCTATAGTAACCACTAATAAAAACGCATATCATCATTCAGTTGTGGAAAAGGGCGAAAACCAAGGGGAAGCTCTAAGTTACAAAGTGGCCTATGAACTTACATAGGTCAACTTCCAATTTGAAACTATATAAAGGGGTCTGATGGCCGAATAACTAGCACTCGAGGCCTAGCCAGGTGCCAGGTGTTCATTCTGAAATACCTGCAGTCTCTTTATATTAGTGAGGGAAGTAGAAGCCCAAATCGGGCTTCCATAAACCAAAATAGGTCTAATGATAAACTTATAGAGCAGAAGCTTGTGTTTGATCGCTAGCCTACACTTGCGAGAAATTAGGCAGTTGAGTTTAATACTCGCACCAGTTGCTTTAGCAACGGTGTTCTTGATAATTTTGGGTCTAGAAATAACCCTAGGTACAAATTTATGAATACCAACGGCACGCGGGGTTCCCAGGTGATCACCCTCACAAGTACTGACCTCGCCGATGAT
The DNA here is from genome assembly GCA_021605075.1 of Caerostris darwini. NCBI lineage: Eukaryota > Metazoa > Arthropoda > Arachnida > Araneae > Araneidae > Caerostris > Caerostris darwini. The sequence continues at coordinate 4,334 of BPLQ01009970.1, forward strand.
GCTTGACTACTATAATCGAACAAGAACTGGTATATTCAGTATGGTATGGATGTTTTCCACGAAATCTACTTACGAAGTATTTAGAAGGATATTTTAAGCCACTACCTACACTACGCCTAGAACTGAGACCCCCCCACTTTACAGTTTGGGAATAACGTGGATGAAATTGTGAACATACACAATGAAGGCGGATAGAGGAAAAAAAAGGGAGGGGGGCATGAAATTCGCAATTATCTGAGCCAGAAGGGAAGATACTCTCTAGGGGGCAAAAGAAAATACTAGATGTATGCGAGAATGAAATATTTTACAAAATTCCCTATTCATGCTGACAGTGATTGAACAAGGAAGATGTTATTTCAAAAGAGTATAATAGAAGTAGGGACCTGGATGGGCGAATGTGTGGCTTCTCGGTGCTGCAAGTTTTCGGTTGGAGTCCATAGACGTTTATAGTGAAAATCTACTTTAAACCCTAGGTCCCGATCTAATATGACTGTACAGCGTTAGTGCTGGTAACTGTACCCCGTAAAAACAAAGCATCACCTGTCCCAAAATCTGCCAGTAGGCAGACGGACTTGCCCCACCATGGGACTGTTGCGGCCCTGATGATGATAATAATAGAAGTAAATATCAAGAAGAACCTAAGTTAATCTTAAAGAACACAAAATGGGAATGATGGTTTTGGTTTCGCTCTACCGTCATTTTGTGCACACTTTAGGCTAAACAGACCGGGACCTACAGTTTAAAGTGGATTCGAACCTGCAGCCTGGGAAGCCTTAGCAAACCACTTCTCTACGGTTGATTTTCCTGGTGCAAAGTCCGAATAATGTTTATCAAAGCAAGCCTTGGCTTCAATAGCATTTTTTTTTTCGCTAAAAAGGCAATGATTTATTAACACATGAAATTACTTTTTATTCATTTTTTCAAACCCACAAAAGTTGCTTCACTAAAAATGCTATAACTCGCATACTAATAGTGCAGGAGCTGTTAAATTTATACACGTGTCTTTTGAAGATTAGGCCTAACTAAAAATCATATGGGTTTAATACTAGTAGCGCCATCTATGTGTCAGCCTACGAACTTTTCAGCCCATATGTTATAATATATATATATATATATATCCCTGCCCTAGAATGACCTTCACTCTTAACAACATGAGGAGGAAGAGACCCTTTGATGGAATACAGAGCTACTGCAGACCAAGAAACTGGTTTGTTCGCGGATTTAAACCGAGGTGCTCAGCCTGTCTACAAGAAACGGAGGGCAACAGCTGTAACTCCGCCCATCGCCTTTTTCTGGAAACGGGCATCAACATGCTGGATAAACAAGTGGTTTATATACCTGACTTTGTTGATGACACACACCACATAGAATCAAACCCAGTAAAAAATCCATAGTTAGTAAAATCAACAAAATACCAAAAAACAAGTAATATAAAAAAAAAAATTTTAAGTCAATTCCTACTTTTTTTTCACTCTATTGCAGAAAGTCCTTTATAAATAATTTACGTTCATTTCTTTTTAAGTTTATCTAGCGACATCTATGGGTAGATACATGCAACTTAAATCTAAACAAAAACTCAAATGAATGAATTAATATTTGAAAAATACTATATTCACATCCAGTGTCATCCATTGCAAGTTCAAAAAAAAAAAAAATGCATTCGTACTTGAGTGGATGAATGAAAAGTGTTTTATGAACGATTGGAAATTTGAACAAGATATATATAGAGGGAGAGTGTGAGCTAATAGAAGGAATTGAAATAAAAAAAATCAAATAAAAATCAAAATAACTATGAACAGAAATTTTTTTTTCAGATAGTAAACTGACAAAAAAATATGCGAAAGGCATGGGTAAATGGGGGTATTATTGGAGATGAAAAGGTAAATTGAGAGGACAAAAGAATGAAAATAATCATCACTTAGTCACCCCAGGGTAGTGATGTCAGTACAAGTATAAAGATGAGCACCTGTAGTGTGAGAAATCGCTTGAGAATACACAATATTTTAAATGTTTACAGTACGTTTTTTTCTCTCTCTAACGCAGCTGGCAAACATTTAGACAGCTTGGTCTTGGATGCCTTAAGGCAAGCGCTGCACAAACGTACTCACTTTGCATGACCCAGGGGGCGCGTGTCACTTGAAGATAAGCCACGGACGCGGAGTCACAATGCCCCCGCAACTCCTATTAGGACCAGGACCTACGGTTTAAAGTGGATTCCGAACAAGGTCATTCCGATTAACCTCAAATGATAGTGCTTATTCTAGTCGCTGCAACATACGTAGAGATTATTTCCATAATTCTAGTTTTCTTCGTTCGAAAGTAATTTCATTAAAAAGGATATAACAATTCGTCTATTTAAATTACAAAAGTAATAGGTAAACAAAGTTTTATTAAAAAGTTTTTCGATTAACGTTTAACGTTAACGTTTCGTTTTTCGATTCGATTCGTTTTTCGATTTACACATTACATTTTAAAAATATGAAATTTTGTCCAGGTAAGGAAAACAAATATTGCGATATACTTCCATTTATGTATACATATTTAATCAAAAGTTGACAAATTTTAAATCTATTTAAATATTAACAAAGGAAAATTATTTCTAGATCTATCAAATAGAATTTGCGCGTGGTAAAGGATAAGGACTACCGATACGAGGCGTTTAATCACTACAATCGCCGTCGAGTCTTCTCTTTTCTGATAGTAGTTCCTCCAGCTCCCAAGCTGCGCACTTTGTCAGTGGTCCATGAGTCGGGCAGATGAGAATATTGCAACAACAAACAATTTTACACTGTAACAAAAAAAGTAACAAACAGATCTATAAGTAATAGACACCATAATATATATATATGGGACCTGATCAACGGCCGAGTGACTAGCTCTCTGGTTCTAGGTGCCACAGGTTTCGGGTTTGAGTTCCCGACGGTGTCTTGGATGTTTGTAGGAGTTCAGAATCCCCTTAATCCAGCCTAATATGACTGTAGACCGTTAGGCGTAGGAATGACAACCCTACCCCATAAGAAAAGAAAACATTCCCTGTCTCGAAATCTGCCAGCAGACAGACGGCCTTTGCCCACCATGGGGCTGTTGCGCCAACGAAGAAGAAGAAGGATATATATATATATATATATAATATACAGACGTGCTCTGCCTTCGTACCTCATCACAATTTTGTTAAAAGATTCTTCAATAACAACGTTAATCTTAAATATCTAATTTAGTGCGTTATACTAAAAATAAATTAAAGTATAAGGAATGTAGCTGAAAAGAGTAAAAAAAGCTTATACTTGTAAAAGAATTATACTATAGACACAATCATTTTTAGTTTCTATAAAACGATGAATTCAAATGAAGGAATGTATGGATAAAAGAATTCAAATAAATGAATGTATGGATAAAAGAAGGCAAATGAATTAATGTATGGATAAAAGAATGCAAATGAATTAATGTATGGATAAAAGAATTCAAATGAATGAATGTATGGATAAAAGAATGCAAACGAATGAATGTATGGATAAAAAAGAATGCAAATAATTGAATGTATGGATAAAAGAATGCAAATAAATGAATGTATGGATAAAAGAAGACAAATGAATGAATGTATGGATAAAAGAATGCAAATGAATGAATGTGTGGATAAAAGAATTCAAATGAATGAATGTATGGATAAAAGAAGACAAATGAATTAATGTATGGATAAAAGAATGCAAATGAATTAATGTATGGATAAAAGAATTCAAATGAAGGAATGTATGGATAAAAGAATTCAAATGAATGAATGTATGGATAAAAGAATGCAAATGAATGAATGTATGGATAAAAGAATGCAAATAATTGAATGTATGGATAAAAGAATGCAAATAAATGAATGTATGGATAAAAGAATGCAAATGAATGAATGTATGGATAAAAGAAGGCAAATGAATTAATGTATGGATAAAAGAATGCAAATGAATGAATGTATGGATAAAAGAATTCAAATGAATGAATGTATGGATAAAAGAATGCAAATGAATGAATGTATGGATAAAAGAATTCAAATGAATGAATGTATGGATAAAAGAATGCAAATGAATGAATGTATGGATAAAAGAATGCAAATAAATGAATGTATGGATAAAAGAAGACAAATGAATTAATGTATGGATAAAAGAATGCAAATGAATGAATGTATGGATAAAAAGAATTCAAATGAATGAATGTATGGATAAAAGAATGCAAATGAATGAATGTATGGATAAAAGAATTCAAATGAATGAATGTATGGATAAAAGAATGCAAATGAATGAATGTATGGATAAAAGAATGCAAATGAATGAATGTATGGATAAAAGAAGGCAAATGAATTAATGTATGGATAAAAGAATGCAAATGAATGAATTTATGGATAAAAGAATTCAAATGAATGAATGTATGGATAAAAGAATGCAAATGAATGAATGTATGGATAAAAGAAGACAAATGAATTAATGTATGGATAAAAGAATTCAAATGAATGAATGTATGGATAAAAGAATGCAAATGAATGAATATATGGATAAAAGAATGCAAATGAATGAATGTGTGGATAAAAGAATGCAAATAATTTAATGTATGGATAAAAGAATGCAAATAAATGAATGTATGGATAAAAGAAGGCAAATGAATTAATGTATGGATAAAAGAATGCAAATGAATGAATGTATGGATAAAAAGAATTCAAATGAATGAATGTATGGATAAAAGAATGCAAATGAATGAATGTATGGATAAAAGAATTCAAATGAATGAATGTATGGATAAAAGAATGCAAATGAATGAATGTATGGATAAAAGAAGGCAAATGAATTAATGTATGGATAAAAGAATTCAAATGAATGAATGTATGGATAAAAGAATGCAAATAATTGAATGTATGGATAAAAGAATGCAAATAAATGAATGTATGGATAAAAGAAGACAAATGAATTAATGTATGGATAAAAGAAGGCAAATGAATTAATGTATGGATAAAAGAATTCAAATGAATGAATGTATGGATAAAAGAATGCAAATAATTGAATGTATGGATAAAAGAATGCAAATAAATGAATGTATGGATAAAAGAAGACAAATGAATTAATGTATGGATAAATGAATGCAAATGAATGAATGTATGGATAAAAGAATTCAAATGAATGAATGTATGGATAAAAAGAATGCAAATGAATGAATGTATGGATAAAGAATGCAAATGAATGAATGTATGGATAAAAGAATGCAAATAATTGAATGTATGGATAAAAGAATGCAAATAAATGAATGTATGGATAAAGAAGACAAATGAATTAATGTATGGATAAAAAAGAATGCAAATGAATGAATGTGTGGATAAAAAGAATTCAAATGAATGAATGTATGGATAAAAGAAGACAAATGAATTAATGTATGGATAAAAGAATTCAAATGAATGAATGTATGGATAAAAGAATGCAAATAATTGAATGTATGGATAAAAGAATGCAAATAAATGAATGTATGGATAAAAAAGAAGACAAATGAATTAATGTATGGATAAAAAGAATGCAAATGAATGAATGTATGGATAAAAGAATTCAAATGAATGAATGTATGGATAAAAGAAGACAAATGAATTAATGTATGGATAAAAGAATTCAAATGAATGAATGTATGGATAAAAGAATGCAAATGAATGAATGTATGGATAAAAGAATGCAAATGAATGAATGTATGGATAAAAAGAATGCAAATGAATGAATGTATGGATAAAAGAATGCAAATAATTGAATGTATGGATAAATGAATGCAAATAAATGAATGTATGGATAAAAGAATGCAAATAAATGAATGTATGGATAAAAGAAGACAAATGAATTAATGTATGGATAAAAGAATGCAAATGAATGAATGTGTGGATAAAAGAATTCAAATGAATGAATGTATGGATAAAAGAAGACAAATGAATTAATGTATGGATAAAAGAATTCAAATGAATGAATGTATGGATAAAAAGAATGCAAATAATTGAATGTATGGATAAAAGAATGCAAATAAATGAATGTATGGATAAAAGAAGACAAATGAATTAATGTATGGATAAAAGAATGCAAATGAATGAATGTATGGATAAAAGAATTCAAATGAATGAATGTATGGATAAAAGAAGACAAATGAATTAATGTATGGATAAAAGAATTCAAATGAATGAATGTATGGATAAAAGAATGCAAATGAATGAATGTATGGATAAAAGAATGCAAATGAATGAATGTGTGGATAAAAGAATGCAAATAATTTAATGTATGGATAAAAGAATGCAAATAAATGAATGTATGGATAAAGAAGGCAAATGAATTAATGTATGGATAAAAGAATGCAAATGAATGAATGTATGGATAAAAGAATTCAAATGAATGAATGTATGGATAAAAGAATGCAAATGAATGAATGTATGGATAAAAGAATGCAAATGAATGAATGTATGGATAAAAGAATGCAAATAATTGAATGTATGGATAAAAGAATGCAAATAAATGAATGTATGGATAAAAGAAGACAAATGAATTAATGTATGGATAAAAGAATGCAAATGAATGAATGTGTGGATAAAAGAATTCAAATGAATGAATGTATGGATAAAAGAAGACAAATGAATTAATGTATGGATAAAAGAATTCAAATGAATGAATGTATGGATAAAAGAATGCAAATAATTGAATGTATGGATAAAAGAATGCAAATAAATGAATGTATGGATAAAAGAAGGCAAATGAATTAATGTATGGATAAAAGAATGCAAATGAATGAATGTATGGATAAAAAGAATGCAAATAAATGAATGTATGGATAAAAAGAAGGCAAATGAATTAATGTATGGATAAAAGAATGCAAATGAATGAATGTATGGATAAAAGAATTCAAATGAATGAATGTATGGATAAAAGAATGCAAATGAATGAATGTATGGATAAAAGAATGCAAATAATTGAATGTATGGATAAAAGAATGCAAATAAATGAATGTATGGATAAAAGAATGCAAATGAATGAATGTATGCATAAAAGAATGCAAATGAAATTTTTAACTTAGTGATTTGAAGGAGAACATAGTTATGTAAAACGCGCAAGACAGCAATACAGCGATGCATAGATGGAAAAACTGCAATCAACAAACATAGAATTTTTTTATTGTACCTATGCAATCAAAAGAATTAACAAAGGCGAAATTAGTTAAGTAATATTGCTGCATTTATAAATAACTTTTTAATAATGCATTATCATTTTATGTGCATTCAGAAATAGAATGAAACTATTCGAAGGTTTTTGAAAACAAATAAATTGCATAAATATTGCTTTTGCTGATGATAAATTGCATTAATAATAGAAATAAATATACATATTTAAATATAGAAAATTTTCTAATTTAATACATTATGTATATTTGTTCAATCACCCGTGTGAGAAAGAATTGTCCCAACATAGTCTTTGCGTGTCGTAAGAGGCGACTGAACAGGACCTGGCCCTCCTGGTTAGGGGGCGGGGGGGCGCCGGGTTAACAACCCTGCCTTGTAAAAACCCGCTGTTTCGTAGTCTACAAAAGGTATAGCCGGACTGCCTCCACGTCAAAAGAGCAGGAAACGACTAATGGAACTGAGATTTGATTTCTGGATGGGTAATCTGGATAACCCCTTTTGGACAACGACCAATAGAAGACCGAAAAAGACATGATTTAGACCAGGGATGGGCAAACTTTTTCGGTCGAGGGCCGAAATTCGAAGGAAAAAAAGTTCGACGAGTCAATATAAATTTTTCTAAAATTTTAAGAACAATACAAAAGTATTACATTTTAAATATGTTAATGACATGAATGAAATTGCGATTTCATTTTTAAAAGTTCCTCATAGTGAGGGCCGAAGTGAGATGGAGTGATTCTAAGGAATGAGGCTAAATGCTCATCTGTCAGTCTACTTCTGAAACAATTCTTTCTAAGGTTCATAGTTAAAAACACTTGCTCACATATATAAGATGAAGCAAACATAGCACTGATTTTCTGGCCGTGAGATATTAAATTTGGGAAACTTACTTTAGATAGTGATTTGTAAAACTCTAACTTGTTGGCGCCAATCTACAGCTATAACTAACCAAGAACTCCCGCTTTAAACACTTTACCGATTGAAAGCTGTGTGTGCTTGCTTTTTCCGTCGATTTATGTTTTGTAGAACAAAAATAGAGGAAGTAAAAAGATCATCAGTCCTTTGAAAAAAAATGAAAAAAAAAGTAATATTTAATCAAAGTAGAAAAAGAGATATAGATATATAATATATAAATATATATATTTCTTTTAATTTGCCTCGGACCGGCAAATTGAAATTCTATCCGCTGGCCGGATAGAACCTTCCGGCGAGCCAGAGTTGGCCCGCGGGCCGTAGTTTGCCCATCCCTGGTTTAGACTCTGATTTTAATGTTATTAAGATAAAAAAACTGGAGGTCCACGGCCAAGAGGAGAACAGCCTGGCTGGATCTTTTAAAGAAGGCCCACAACGGGCTGTCGAGCCAGTTATGATGATGATATTTGTTCAATAACATTATTCTTATATTGCGTCTTATATTTAAATGGGTTAATTTTTTTTCCTCACAAAAAAATTATGGTGATATTAAAAGGTATTGGTTGATTGGTGTTTTTTATGGCACACGATCATGCTGCTCCAAACAATGGCTTATATAAAATTAATTTATTCTTAAATCATACATCATAAAGCCAAGTCACGAAAATAGTGTAAAAGTTAATAAAAATTTGACAATAAAACGATTTATTAAATACAATATACATCAAATAAAATATTTTCTTCTGCATAATTAAAAAGAAAATCTTTTAACAGATTTCATAGTAGATGTAGGAAAAATCAGTTTAAAAATTTTTTGTCATGTTTAGTTGCTATCTGAGCTCATATAGCTGTTCATGAACGTCCCAAACTACTCCAGTATGGTCTACTTTTGTTACTTCAAATTCACTGTCGATTTACATGATTGGAGATTCAATATGATTTGTTTTATGTTCAGTTAGCTGTTATTGATTAATTTTTTCTTTGGTTTTTGTAACTGACTGAATTTTCGACTCAAATTTGAATTTCTGAAAAGCAATATTTCTGGAGGTAACCGAAATAGATGCACATGCGTTGGATAACAAACAAACAGGCAAAAAAGAATCTGAACATCGAGGTTTTGGTTGGAAAAGTTAAAGTTGAAGAAAGATGAAACTTTGAAAGAAAAAATGCCTTTGAAGTGGCGAACAAACTTTACAGTACCAATTACAATATATCGGCCATTACGAAAACGAAGCGTGTAGATCAAACTATGTTGTTGATCTAAATGTTGATCATCTAAATGTTCTAACCACCTAAATGTTGTTCACATGTTGATATTCTTGTCTGTTTTAGCATAGGGTGAAAAAATTTCAGCCACAAGTTTTCTAGTTTCAGACAAATTTCAAGTGATTTTGAATTCTCGAATTTTAGCTGCCACTGGGGGCAGATTTTGTGGTTGGATGAACAGAATTGCGGACAATTCACAATTCTGTATATGAATATTCAGATATAGCTAAATTTAAACGTGTTATTTTTCCCACTGCAAGAAAATGTTTACTATCCAAAACGCTGACATTTGAAACATCTCATTAGATTGGGAATGTATACTCAGCAGTCGTTGGCAATACGCTGCTTCGGTTTATTAGTTTCGGAAGTTTTCAGCCGTGGTTTTATTAGCTTCAGATTTTCAGCATAGAAGTAGAATTCTTCCCCCAATCAATAATTAATATGTCTTTAAATGTAATAAATATTGCATGTCTCTAATTGTATATGTGTCGTGTATTTGAGTGTGTCAATAAAGCTGTGAGTTCTCCAAACTGTGTTTCAAGTATGTCAACCCAACCACGCATAGTTACAATCGGGTTGTCCTACCTGCACACTACAGCACTTTGTTTTTATTTTATTAAATTATTCAATTCCTTCTATTAGCTCACACTCTCCCTCTATATATCTCGTTCAAATTTTCAATCGTTCATAAAATACTTTTCATTCATCCACTCAAGTTCAAATACCTTTTTTTTAACTTGTAGTGGATGACACTGGATGTGAATACAGGTTTTTCAAATATTAATTCATTCATTAAATTTAATTCATTAATTTTAGTTTTTTTAGATTTAAGTCGCATATATCTACCAATAGATGGCGCCAGATAAAATTAAAAAAATGAATGAAAATTATTTATAAAGGACTTTCTGCAATAGAGTGAAAAAAAGAAGGAATTGACTTAATTTTTTTTTTTATATTAATTGTTATCTTGTTTAAAATGTCAACTTTTATAAAAAAAATTCATACATGCCTTTTTGAAAATGGAGATAAAAAACAAATTTCTTAACTTTGCATTACATTTTGCATTTTGCATTTTGCATTTTGCATTGTATATTTACCTATAATATTTGGTCAACAAAGTTGTTTAATAAAAACTTTCTCATATTTTTCCCTTTTTGAGATATTGTCAGTTTTATATTGGTATCGATATCTTTTTAAATTTTACATGATTCACTAATATTTCTAAAACTCGTTATTTCTTTTGAATTGTGATTCTCGAATGAGTAATCCCAGAGCCGGGAAAAACTTTTTTGACATAATAAACCACAAGAGCAGAAAAGAAAAGTCATAAAATAATTTTTTTTTTTTTCAAATTTTTATTCGAAAATTTGGGTTACCTTAGGAAAAAAAAATTGACTAATTCTTCTTCTCCAAAAAAATAAATAAAAAAATATAAATAAATAAAAATAAATAAATAAAAATTAATAATAATAATAAATAAAATAAAATAAAAAAATAAATAAGATTATTGCAAATAGAAAAAAGATTTTTATTAAAAAGTAAGAATTAATCAAATGCAATTATTTTATTTGTTTATTAAGAATAAACTTTCCGCGTAGTGATAGGTCATTCAAGGACCAGCTTTGACCGTACCAAATGGTTAACTGTTTTCACTTCCAACTTTCTCTCCCCGTCCATTTTAATTCCTAAATAGACAAGGGTAAACATCAATTAAAGTGAAATTTTATCTGAAATTTGGCCTTGTGTTTCCGCATTATTACAGATCTGAATACGACACATAAATTTATCGTTTTATTTATGCATATGAGCATAAACCATTTTTTAATGAAAAATACTAAAAATAACGTTCATCATAATTCTATATGACGTATTAGCTCGCAAAGAATACGTGATTGCTTCTATGAAGTTCCAGGTAACGTTCTCCTGTATATTATATCTCCTCCTGCTATCTCTATAGTTGTGGAAATTCGAACAATTGTATATGGGAGGGTGAAAATGTCTTGAATTGAACTATGGCAACCAACCTAAAAGAATTGGTAGCGTACGCTGGATAGCAACATTGGCGATTTAGCAGTGGCAAAATAGCAATGTTAATTTTTTAGCAATTCATCGGTTAGTATGTTTCCTTTATTTTAACTCTACCCGTCAATGAACAATATAACAGTGTAAAAAATAACGTCAACTATGAAAAGTCAACTATCATTAATAATTTTATGCCCATCGCGCATAAAAACGAATTGGATAATTTTTTAAGGAATATTGATCCAATTGATAATTTTTGGCATTAGAAGTACTCTTGCCAATTATGGTGAAAATTTCATGCAAATTGAAATTCTGCATAGGCGGACACACACATACATAAATTTTGAAAAATAATTGTTTTGTAAATACTATGTACACACACACACACACACATATATATATATATATGTAGTTTTATTTTTATTAATAGTTTTACTGTTAACTGATACTTGAAGAAAAATCTTATATATATTTTTTATTGTCAAATAAATTCTTTGAATTTAGCTACCCACAAAAACTTTCTCGTTATACCTCCATCCACAATTTGGGCACCATTGGTTTTAAAATATTAACTCATTTTTACTGATATTATTATATGATTTATTGATAATAATATTCAAAAATCAGTGTTAATAACAAACACATCATAGAGCAAATTAGTTCAAGGTATTCACAAGTAATAAAAATGAATTACCAAAATTTCATGACATGAAATTTTGGTATCCAAACTCAATCCAACTGCTATTCGAAACTCAATTCAACTTCTATTCAATATTAAAGCTGATATTCAACTGCTATCCAAGCTCATTTAAGTGTCCTGGTACATCGTAAAAATATTACATTGTCCTCTAAGTTAGTACGCCAATTTAGCTGCAATTTCAGGTGGATGCAGATTCAAATTTTGGGAATATAGAAGGTGGCTTTTAAAATCTTTTCTTATTCCCTATCATTTGTTTTGGAGGTTATGAATTATTTTTTCCTCTCCTTTTTAAAACTGTCTTGTCATCGTATTTTTTTTTCAATGCCACTTTCAAGCTTTGTAGAATTGTCTGTAATAAATATATTTCTTGTTCTTCTTACCCATTTTACCATCTATCAAAATTTGAAAGAGGGTGCGCAGTAGATCTACCTTCCCGTGGTGCACCTGGTAACACTTTTCAGTGGCAAAAAGATCTGCAACTTGGCATTATGTCTTCCTCCCCTCACTTGGATACTCTTCGAGTGCTACAGTGGAATGCCGGTGGACTGCCTCAATCCCAGCGCGCAGAACTTTTGCAGACTCTGTGTGAGAAGGATATTGATGTCTTTTCTATTATGGAGGCTAATTTGGCAACCGACTGCCTGCGAAACCATCTTTACAGAATCAAAATGGTTCCTTCCCCGATATGCAGCTCTGGAGAGGCCATGGACTCCACGCATCTACTGTCCATCCTACTACATCGAGTCCTGCTCTGATGCAAGACTTTTCTCGCCGAGCTATACTGGGATATGTTAGATGAATGAACTCTGTTTCAACATGTTTTGTTGTATTCTCTGTTCTTTTTTTAGCCTTTGTTCTTTTTATTGCTGTAATTGTTCATAATCTGCCATTGGAAATAAAATTAAAAAAAAATTTTTTTTGAAAGAAAAAATTGCTTTCTTTCACCTTTTTAGTTTCATTCATTCTTCTTCTTCGTCGTCAGCACTACAGCCTGTTACAGGGACAAGGCAGTCTGCATGAACTTTCTCCATCATACTCTGTCCGGGACAACAGATCGCCCTCTGTTGACCCCCAGACCTTGAAGATCCGTCGGGTGGGACCCTTCAATCCGTCGGGTGAGAGGGTCCTTCCACTTCTTCGGGAGCCTTAGTTGTTGAAAAAGTACCTTTTTAAATAGGATTTGAGTCCTTTTATGTGAAAATGTGTCCCGCCCATCTAATACGGCTTGCTTTGATAACTTCTACACTATCAGGTTCTCTGAATTTGCTGTAAATTTCATGGTTATAGTGTATTCTGTAGACATCGTTTTGCCTAACAGCCTTAAATTTTAAATAAAAACCTTAATATTTGCCTTAAATTTCAGAATTGCACTCAGAGAAGGTTTGAAAGTCCATCCTATCGATCTTTTACACAGAATCAACATGGACCACCCTATGAAAGACGCGTCAAATAGAGTTACTGAAATTTGTAAAAATAATGAAAAGAAAATCGGAGCAAAATATTTGGGTACTTAGATATTCAGAGGAAAAGTCAACTTTTTTAGAAACTTCTTACTAGTAAGAGCGTCTAGTAGGAAGTTTCTAAAAGACCCAGAAACAAATAATATGTATTTCTTATATTCTATTCTTATATCAACATATCATAAGCAAAAAGGAAATCATTTAGGAATTTTCTGGATAAAATAACAATTGGTTGAGAATTTTGAATCAACACATAGAGTTATGCTTGATAAAACAATGTGAGAGCGAAAATGTGTCAGTAACAATGTAAGAGCTTATATTAGGACTAAGTTCAAAAACTAATTAAAATTAATGTAGAGCACTATTCCACTGCATGTACATTAATTGGGCAAACTGACTGAAGTTAAAGATAAATCACAAGAGAAAAAAATCGCATGCTGAGATAGCTAAGACCGTTACTTCAACTAGTTGAATCAATAATAGAAATAGACAACATCTAATTGCAGTATGCACTTAAAGTTCAAAAGCAACTAACCACTCGAACTAAAATATATCTGGAAAATCAAATTAATCCATCTAATTTGAAATTAGAATCACAAGATCGATCAGAAATCCCCAAACCATTGTCTATGGAATAGGTGAAGAATTGCATAGAGATTAAATTCTAGATAAAGCGGAAAAAACAGAATGATGAAATTAATGATGATTTCGCAATTAAAATTCAGAATGAAACCTAAAAGGGGGAATAAACCTGATTGTGGCAAACTGACCCTTTGCAATTAGTCTTAGGTTGGTCGAGACTAGATATCAAAGAGTATTTGAAACGTTATCGTTATGTTTTAAAAATGTTATAGAGCACAAAGTGAAAACATTTTAAAAAGTTGCGATATGCAGATACTGTGATCACAAAGAATCTGATTGCAGCAGATCAAGCAACTGTAATAACTGTAAGCCATTTATTACTAAATGCAAAACAGATCATAAACCAATAGATAGTTTATATTTTATTTATCAGAATGAAGTCAATTTTATAACTATTAAAACGATTTTGCAATTACTTAGCGTGATTTAAATTTATCTGTGTGAGTTTTAAATTGTTTATTTTTTGGATAAAAGCCGAAAAAAAAAAACCAAAACAACAACAACAATAATAATAATAATAAAGAATTTAAAATTTGTACAGAGGAATTTAAATCACTCTGAGTTGGTAAATAACCAGTAAAATAACAATGTTCTATCTTTTGATTTTCAGATTATATCTCCAAATGAATCGCATCACTCTTCTTCAATGGCACAACAGCCCCACGGACGGTTAAGGCCATCTGCCTACTAGAAGATTCCGAAACAAGAGATGTTTTCTTTTTATAGGGTAGGATTGCCAGCCTTACGCCCAACAGTCCTATTACACCGGCACCTACGGTTTAGAATGGATTCTGAACTATTACAAACATGTATAGCACCGCTGGAACTCGAACCCGAAACTTGTAGCACCACCCGCCAGAACCCTAGTCACTCAGCCATCAAACCCCAGATAGAGATCTTGAACTAGGATAACATTTTCCAAAATGTTTTTGATGGTAAAATAATATTTTCATCATTTTATTTTTAATACAAACATCCATGGCACAGACGAGACTGGAACTCGAAACCTGTGGTATCGAGTGCCAGAGCGTTAGCCACTCGGCCATCAGGCCTACCTAAGCCGGATTACTACAATAATAAAATTGGTTTAGATAAAATTTTTATTTTGAAACGGATCCTAGAAGTTCTAAAAGGATTAATAACAGGAAAAAGAAGCACTCATAGCCCTAGTAGAATTAGACATAGTTTCTATCAGACTTCATTTCCAAAACATTATTTCATTATTTGGTTATTTTTATACATTGTCTATCTAGTGAACTTCCATTCCGTATTTTCGATAAAGGTGAAATCTTCATTAATAAATAAAACTTGGACTTTATTATAATTGTTAATGATCTAAGTCGGTCATCAAACCTTCCAGCCTCCGGCCCATACAATTACAGTGATTAGGGCCAAAGTCGTTTTCATCTTGCCATTGGGAGTCATTTGTAGACCAGTCACCGAGTACGCATGGAGCTGAGCATACGCTTGTCCATTCAGATGAGAAATGAGGGAAGTTGGTATCGATACGACCTGACTTTTAACGAATTAGTGATTAAAGGGATAGTTTAGGATAATTAGGCGGGATGTTCACTAGTTTATATTGTTAGTGGATTCAAGAAGTGCTGTTTGTTTTTTCTCTGAAGTTAAATTTTCTGAAATGGTCTTAAGCTTTACCTAGCAAGTCAATAAAACCGAGTTATTATCATTCCGTGTTTTTTTCATCCAACTTATTACAGCAACAATAAGCTATTCGATGTCGCGGGCCGGATGGAGGACATTGGTGGTCCGGATTTGGCCCGCGGGCCGTAGTTTGGAGACCCCTGATCTAAGTACTAAATCAAACTGATGGGGTCAGATAGATCATACTGACCCGAGAGGGTAAGTAGTAATAGTCGTACAAAAATGATATAGATCATTTGAGATCTTATCTGAAATAAAGATTACCAACAACAATAAATAAAAAAAATTACAATAATAAGAACCTTTATCAATTTACAGAATTGCACTTAGAGAATGATTGAAAGTTCACTCCATTGTAGCATTTTTCCCACGAGAAGAGATATAGCATTTCTGTTCGCAGGGGAAAGGAATGCATATTCGTTTAAAAGTGCATAATAATCACTGAAATCTGACAGCAGATAAGCTGTGTCGGGGATATTTATAACACATGCCATTAGTGTTTGGTCTAACAAGAACAACCTGTCACTCAGGTTTAATAGTAGATAATCAGTGTCATAGATAATAATACATCATGAAATTAGCGTTTGTCTGTGCGACCTTCACAAGTCAAAACAATTACAGATGGTATATGGACTAAGTCGTGTCCCATCTGTATTTGGTAGTCATTTGTGATCGATGATATATCATGGACTAAGGAAGTGTCCACTCCGATGAGAAGTGAGGAAAGCTTAGAAGCGTAGCTTAGAAAGCGTAGAATCATTTAGGAATTTTCTGGATAAAATAACGATTGGTGGAACCTTTTGGATCAGCACACGGAGTTATGCTTGATAAAATTAATAGTAAACGATTATCGAATATCTTAAAAGATGATTCTGTCACCGATATCACTAAAAAGAGATCAGATTTCGCCATTTCTGTCGGATAGAGATCAGATTATGTCATAAGACATTTCTTTAAATATACTGATGAAAAAAATTAAGAATACCAATAGAACAACAGAAAATGATATACCTCTTAGTTTACCTGAAATTACTTTTATAGTAGGCGCCTCATGGCAGAGTGGCTAGTACTCTGGCGCTCGGTACCACGTTTCGGGTTCGAATACCGTCGGTGCCATGGATATTTGTAATGGTTCGGAATCCACTTTAAACAGTAGGTCCGGTCTCATATGACCGCAGAGCACCACAGAGTCCAATCAGACTTTTTATCACCCACATCACTCACAAACTGTAAAGGGGCAATTCAGCTCTAGGCACAGTGATGTGGTGTAGTGTTAGCAGTGCTCTAATAGGATCGTAGAGCGTTGTGGGGGTAAGGTTACTCGCATATCTTCCGTAGCATATCTTCAAGCTACACGTGCCCCTCCCCCCTGGTTAGTGCTAAAATGAGTCACAGCGGTGCAGCCCTTGCTTATGGCAAAAAGATAACTCTCTCTGTATTGCCAGCTGTATTAAAAACATCTCTACACTAAAGGCAAGCCTTTTAGCTAAAACGCCTGACCAGACAGAGAGACTGAAGATTGATAAAAGTAATATTTTACTTGGATCAACACTAAGTCTATGAAATCCTGAACCATTGGTTTGAATATAGAAGAATCCTATTGAAAAATTGGGAAAAACAATTTTATTATCTAAAGATTCATTACTAGCTTCTTCATACAAATCAATTACTTTGTTACCCATACAAGGAAAGACTTTAGATAAAATGAAACGCAGAGTATTTTTTGGAGATAATAAACAAACTCAATATAAAACATTATGGTGGCCTTAGGAAAAAAAATAAAAGCATTTTTGATGTCGTTAACCTAATAAAAAAACAATATTTCAATAAATCTGAAGGATTCCATATTCAAATAACTCTAACACCAAAAAATGGTAAAGATTTACTACTATCTTCCTCATACAAATCATTTACTTTGTTACCCATATAGGGAACGATTTTAAATAAATTGGTAACTCAGAATATCTATGTAGAGATAAATAACAAACTCAATATTTTCTTTCTAATGCAGCTGGCAAACACTTAAACAGCTTGGTCTTGGATGCCTTAAGGCAAGCGCTGCACAGACGTGACTCACTTTGCATTATCCAGGGGGTGCGTGTCACTTGAAGATAAGCCACGGATGCGGAGTCACAATGTCCCCGCAGCGCTCTAAGATCCTCTTAGGACCGGGACCTACGGTTTAAAGTGGATTACGAACCACTCCAAACATCCATGGCATCGCTGAGACTCGAACCCGAAACCTGTGGTACCGAGCGCCAGAGCGCTATCGAGTCGGCCATTCAGACCCTACAAACTCAATATAAAATATTATGGTGGCCTTAGAAAAAAAAGTATTAATGATGCCGTTAACCTAATTAAAAACAATATTTCAATAAATCTGAAGGATTCTATACTTGTATAATAATTTCTTTGGATATAAAAATGCATTCGGTAAGATGGACATATATTAATAAAAATGGAGACCATGAAAAATATTTTGAACTTTTAGTTTTTAATTATTATAAAAATTTCCTTAAAGATAGACTAGCCATTTGAAAAAATATGAAATGTGAAATACAATATAGGCATACCATAGAGATCAAATTGCGGTCCTCTTAATTGCAAATGAAACTTTAGAATTAAAATTTGGTGAAAATTGCTATCTACAGGCTTTTGTGGATGATTTTTTGATTGTAATCATATCAAAAATTGTATATCATTTTGAAAGACTGAGGTTAGAATCATTAGTATTTTGAAAACAGGGACTAACAGATACGAATTTTCAATGGACAAAGAAAAAACAAAGACGTTTCCGTTTTTTCTAAACACAAAACCAAGTAAAAGCTACTCAAAATTAAAATTTGAGGGCTAGTGAAATTCATTGGATTTCTTCTTGATCCGAATCTGTCTTGGATTGAATAACATTAAAAATACGATTTTGGAATTTCAAAATAAACTTAAAAAAAATCATCAAAGCGACTTGGAGCATTAAACCCAATATCGTAAAAGAAATGTACTTAAATGCAACACAACGTCAATGCACACAAAAATAATGTAAAAACAATAAAATTAAAAAGGACCAAAGAATTTCCGTCATAAACATCACCAAAAAAAAAAAGATGATGTGTGCTGTAATGGAGGTTTCAACTGGTTTCGTGGCCATAGCGGAACTAGAAAAAGCAATATACACTATTTTAAAATAAAGAAAAGAATACGTATAAAAACTTTGACGTATGATCCCTTAGAGTTTCAACCAGACGTCCAGGAACTAATACAATCAGGTCCTTAAAAGTCCTGAATGGGAAAGGGTGTAGCGTTTTTCCCACGGGAAGAGTTGTGGCATTTCATTCTCAGGTGAGAGGAATGTATATTCTTTGACAAATGTATAACAACAACCCATCACTCATATTTGACAGCAGATAAGCAGCGTTGTAGATGGTTGTATTACATTCAATTACTGTTTTGTACTGAGAGAACAAACTTGTCACTCAAATCTGACAGCAGATACTCGGTGTCATGGATAATGAGGCCTCATGAAATTGGCGATTGTCTATGCGATCTTCACAGGTCGAAATAGTTACTGATGGAATCTGGACTACACCATGAGTGGCTGCATCGGGATGGGTGATAGACCATGGGCTGAGGAAGTGTCTACTTCAATAAGTGAGGGAAGATGACCTCCTCGTGAGGGATTTTCTTAAAAGGTGTTTTTTGGAGAAGAGCGGAAGAGAGTTCTGCGACAAGTTGGCAAAGAGTGTTTTTTCTATTTTTCTCTGAAGTGGCAAAACAGGCCGGAGTTTCCGCCTGTTTTCAAAGTGAGCCCCCCCCCTTTGTGCTTTCGTATATCACGCCGTGGGATAATTAGTTTATTTGAAATATATATATATATATATGGACTGTATATATATCTACCAATAGATAGACGGCCTTGTCCCACACTGAGCTGTTGCGCCAATAATGATGATATATATATAATGCTTGTAAATAAAAATTAAAGTATTCCCATGAACCTGAAAGGGGCCCTCTTCTTGAAGGCGTCACAGGTCTAGTATAAGCCGAGACGTTATAAAGGCAAGAAATATTCAAAGATAACTCTAATATTCTTTTTAACAATGCCTGTAGAGTAGGGCATCCCAATGCTGACTAGTGTAGCGCTATCATGCATAGGCAAGGAGGCCTTAAGGAACTGATATGAATTATTGCCCAGAAACCCACAAAAGTTTCGCACGTGCTTTTATTACCGAGACAAGGAGGTTGCCAATCAAGCTTTTTCACCTTGCTAAGTTTCCCAGAAACTGACACGTTTCAGTCAAGGTGTAATAGAGAGCTATCGGGTATTCAGCTCCTACCACTGTGCCATATAATGGATATATAGCTGATAATTTTTGTCTTGTGTGTTTTTATTTTTTTTGTAAATGCTGTGTTGTTTCGTAAAATAAAATCCGTGTTAAAAATACAGCAAAATAAAAAAAATAATACACGAAATCTATACACTCAAGAGCCAAAACATTATGACCACCCCTACGTTTAGCAATGAACTCTCCTGGATGACGTGGAAGGCACGTGATCAGGTGGAACTGGTATTAAGTGGTGGTATGAATCCATGCCAAGGCGGGTTGAAGCTGTGTTGCGCGCCAAAGGTGGGCCAACTCGTTATTGACAGGTGGTCATAATGTTTTGGCTCTTGTGTGTATATTCACATACTTCAGTAAATATATTTTCATCGTCGGTACTTAAAGTTCTAAATAAACTTGATAATAAAAGTTCATTAGTAGATTTGCCAAGAGAGGAATTAAATTCTGCAAACACTACAACTAGATTATATTGAATGAAAGGACACACAAGCGTACGCGAAAATACCTTGAAGACAAAGAAGCTGCATAGCTCTGTACTGATATTACTTATAAATCAAATAAAAATAAGTTAGAGATTGAATTAAAAAACTCAGCAACAAAACACTGGCAAGATAACTGGAAAAGTTCAACAAAAAGCAACTTTTGAAAAGTATCCATAAAAAATGTACAGGAGATTTTTATACTATCAAATATTCAAAGAAAAATATTACCCGATATATCAAAATAGATTTTTTTGATAAATCCAGAAATTGCTGTTATAACGAAGACATAGAAACAACCATATGATGTTGAGTTAAAAGAATTACTGTTATCTAGAGGGCCTGATGGCTGAGTAAATAGCGCTCTGGCTCTGGGTGCAACATGTTACGGATGCGAGTCCAGAGGGTGCTATGGATGTTTTTAATGGCTCGAAATCCACTTTAAACTGTAGGTCCCGATCTAATACGATTATAAAGAGTTGGGCCTTGGGCTGACAACCTTACCTGGCAAATACTCAGCGTCACGGAGCCAAGTCAGACTTCTACCTACGGATGCTCCATCACAATAGAAGCTGCACCCTTTTTCCCTGCTTCCATGAGACCACACGGATTCTTGAACTTGGTAACTCTAGATGTTACTGCATACTAAGTAGGATAAGAAACAACAAAAACAATATATACAGCAACATTATCTAAGAACAAAATTTAACATTGTAATGCGTAAGTTGGGCAACCAGATTGTAACTGGTTGTGGTTGGGTTGAGATACTTGACACACAAGTTGGAGAACTCCCAGCTTTATTGACACGCGTACGAATCCCCCACCCCACACACAGTTAGAGACACAATATTTAATACATTTAAAAACACAAATTATAGATTCGGGGAAGGATTCCACTTAAATAACGAAAACCCAATACTCAGCAACGTGCAGGATGAGCGAAATATTCTTCTTCTCCGGGTGAGAGTCTGTAGACCAACTAATGCGCCGGGAGCGAGCTAAATAAATATAAATAAATGCTAAATAAATATATTTATGAGCTAAATAAATTTCCTCTCGGGATGAGAGACTATAAACTAAACGTTTTCTCAGCGGGAGCGCCGACTGCGCTGTACTTCCTCTCGGGTGAGAATATCGATGCCTACTGACCATTTCTCCTGAAAGCCTCTTACCAGTTTGTAGTGGGAAGCACGGTTACAACATAATGATAATATTCATCTGATAATCATAGTTAAACCATAACCAAAATTTAAGTGAATATGTTTTAGAAATAAGCGTCCAGTTATGACGCTACAACTGGATCAATACACTATCTCTGGATCCTCTTCCAAGACAAGTTTGCGGACTGATTAAACAAAATTAAATTTTCTCCCTGTTTCATTGTCAGCTATAAGCGAACAACCTTCATTTACTTTATTTTATGCTTTGTAAAATTTAGTTGGCAAGTAGTAACCATTTGGATCTTTGTATGTTGCCACAAAAAAAAAAAAGTGTGATAAAGTGCTCTCAAAAATCTTTCAGCCTGCTCTTAAAAAAATTAATTACAACTTAAGTTGGAATAGGATTTTTTCGTTAATTATGCCAAATTAAGTTGGAGATTTTGATGTCTTCTCTGACGAACAGGAGGACTGTTATGGTGACCGATCATCAATAGTTTAAAGATCTCTTTGACAAGACGTCCTTATGTATTTTCTGAGAATTTTATTTATCTTTTTTTAATTTGATTGGGTTTCAATGACATATATCCGGGAAAAAATAATAATTTCTTGCAATGTTTCTTAGTTATCTTATATACGATTTCCCAAATCTTTAAAAGTCATTTCTGAAAATATTATTTTACCATCAAAATCATTTTGAAGTATGAAAAATGTTATATTAACTAATGTTATAACTCTATTTGGGGCCTGATGGCTGGCTGTCTGAGTGACTAGTGTTCTGTAGCGCGGTGCTGCAATTCGGGTTCGAGTCCCAGCGGTGCCATGAATGTTTGTAGGGTTCGCAATCCACTTTAAGCCGTAGGTCTCAGTCTAGTATGACTGTAGAGCATTAGACTGACAACACTGACAGTAAAAAGTTAGCGTCACAGAGGCAAATCAAACTTCTACCTATAGATGCTCCACCACATCAGAAGCTGCTCCCCCCTTCCATTCACAAGCGTTCTAGGACTTCATCTGCATCAGGGGTGGCCACCGAATAAAAAAATTAATATTTTTTTATGACGTCATTTGTTTATTTCTTTTGCATTTATATTTTTAATGATTTCATTTTGAGTGTTCTATATTTCTTTACAATGTGAGTTTAGTATCATTGTTATTATAGTATCTATGTTTATATGTAAGAATAATAGTAAAAATAAAAAATACTAACTCATTCTGTTTTAATTTTTCACTCCCAAAAAATATCTATAGAGGGTCAAAATCTATGTAATAGGGGGATGTATAATTTTATATGCGGCCCGCGGAGTTGGGATGCATTTCCAAAGTGGCCCGCAAGGTCCTCTGGATTGGCCACCCCTGTTGTAGATGTTGCTGTCGACAACAGACAGATCTATCTACTTCATACACAAAAGAGAAACTTTATCAATGCAAGAAAGTAGTTGTACAGGGGCAAATAACTCGAGAAATATACGAGATTTATTATTATACGAGACTTTTTTATTGCATAAAATTACGACTGCATTTATAGAGTCCATTTTTTTCTCCTTTAAAAGAGATGATGATGTAGAAAATTAAATAAAGAATTCTTTTATTAAACTAAAAAAAAAAAAAAAAATCATGAAATCATAACTTTCCTGTTTGCCAACTTCACCTCACAGCTCCTAAATGCTTTCTTTCGTCCTATACAGAAAAGAAAGATTGGAAATCATTTCAAAATAAAAAATGATCAGAAATAGGTAGATAAAAAAGATTAATATTTTATTGGATTATATAATACACTCATGTCCATAAATTAAGGATAATGAAGTTCAGGCAAAGAAAGAGACAGAAGCAAAACAAATTTGACTTATTTGTAAAGTCTATTTATTAAACAAAAGGTAAAGAGCAAAAAAGATGCTATATGTTTGACATAATTAATACAAATTGCGATTTTTACTCCCTGGAGCAAATTTCAAAAAAGAACCTTTTTACAAAAAACAGTATAACATGGTTAGTATGATGGTTAATATGGAGTATGTCTCCCGGACGATGCAATACAGGCCTTAGAACGCCTAGCCATGCTGAGTATCAAATTATCAATCTGATCTTAGGGAATATTACACCGGTCATCAAGCAATGCCCTCCGAAGTTCCGGTTGACAGGTGGGAGGGGTTGACGGGCTACAATTCGTCGGCCAAGCATATCCCACACATGTTCTATTGGATTCAAGTCCGGTGAGTCCTCATATTTGTACGGTGAGACGGGCGTTGTCATCCATAAACAGAAATTCAGCACCCATGGCGCCCCGAAACAAATGTACATGTTGTTCCAGAATTACATCCCGATAGATGGGGCCTGTCATCATTACACTCAGAACATGCAGGTCAGTTCTGGAACCAAGAATAATTCCTCCCCAAACGAGCCATCCTGCACCACCGTAACGGTGTCGTTCAATGGTGTTCTCTTGGTGGTAACGGGTATCTGGCGCTCTCCATATGAAAGTCCGGCGAGAATCAGACTGCAAACTAAACCTGGACTCGTCGGAAAACATCACACAAGACCACTGTTGTGGTGTCCACAATGCATGCTCTCTACTCCAGGTTAATCGCAGGCGACAGTGAGTTGCGGTAAGTGGAACACATCTGACAGGCCTACGAGCATATAGACCAATGTGCCCTAAGCGTCTGTACACGGTCTGCCTTGAAACTGTCGTACCGGTAGCTGAATAGAGCTGACGAGACAGGTCTGATGCTGTGCTCCGTCTGTTTCTTTCTGCAGTAACTGCTAAATACCGGTCCTCATTCGGCGTTTTAACTCAGGGACGACCTGTGCTGTAACATCTACTCACATTACCATCATCTTGGAATCGTTGCCAAAGCCTGGAGATGACACTCTGGGCGATTCCAAGTTTCTCGCATACTTCCAGCTGGGTACGTCCACATTCCAGTCGTCCGATAATTCTACCACATAAAAAATCCTCCAAATGCTTCCTTTGTGCCATAACTATGCGGTTATTGCACTGAAAGGCTTTTAAAGCGCTTGTGAATAATTTTACTTCTTTGCCACCATTCCTTATATACCCCTCTCTTACACTCTCGTCATTGTGACGTACTATCCACACCATCTGGTGGTTTCCTGTAATTTGCATATTCTTCTTCAAGCTGTGTGTGATAATTCTACAGGTGAAATTTTTATTTTAGAGTTCAATTTCTGTGGGATTCTGAATTATCCTTAATTTTTGGACATGGGTGTATATCAAATATGTAATCAGATAAAATATAAAATATGTAATATAATGATTAGATTTTTTTTCTAATGCACAAACACTTAAGACAGTTTCTTTGATGCCTTAAGGCAAGCGCTGCAACGACGTTACTCACTTAGCACTACCTAGGAGGTGCTTGTATCTTGAAGATAAGCTGCGGGCGAAGAGTAACACTACCCCCGCGATGCTTTACGATCCTGATAGACCGGGACCTACGGTTTAAAGTGGACGAACCACCACAAACATCCATGGCACCGCTGGAACTTGAACCCGAAACCAGTGGTAGCCATCCGGTCATCAGACCCCTTATAATGATTAGATAAGAAACCAGATAAAGATATAAAAGACCAAGATATATAAAGACCAGGACTCAGCGATTGATCATTTTTTTTATTTAAAAAAAATTAGAATTGAGGGGACTGAGGAATTAAACCAGAGAAATGAGGTTTGGTTTGGTTTGTGGCTCTATTGTCATTTTTGTGCACACTTTGTGCTAATTTGAGTGGGACCTACAGTTAAACGTGGATTCCGAACCACTCACACACATCCATGCCACTGCCAGGATTCGAATCTGAAGCCTGGGGCACTGAAGACCAGAGCCCTAGCCAAATGGCCACCAGGCCGCTAGGGAATTGAGGAGTCGTTAAACAGCTTTGCAAGCGGGATTGCGGGCGAAACCCCTCTTTATCCTTTCAAGGTCACTTGATCATCAAGTTGTAGGACGTCACACGTCAGGTTGAGTAGAGGGTAGAACCCTTCGAGAAAAAGTATTTTGACGTTCGGAAAAGGAATAATATATAACAATAGGCCTTTTCGAACCAAAACTGACAGATGAAGTCGAACACGAATAATAAGAATAATGATTTTGAAACTTTCTTCAACCCCCTTTCCCTATACCCTTTGAATAAAAAAAAGAATAGCATGGGGTTTACTTGTTGGTGGCTTTAGAAACCTCAATAAAGTCCCCTTACCGGTTAAATATTCCTTTCCTTATGTACATGGTGTTAGCAGGTAAAAAGTTATTTTCTAAAACGCATCTTCATAAGGTTTACCAACAGATTCCGGTTGAACAGACGGATGTCCCCAAAATTGCTCTGAAAACCCCCATAGGCTTGCTTGAATTCTTGAAAATTTCCTTTAGTCTTCGTAAGGCTGGAAGTACCTTTTCAGAAGTTTTTATAGATGATGTCATGTGTGACTTTGATTTCTGTTTGGCATATATTGACGATGATTTTTATTTTCCTGCACGACGACTAGTTCACTTAAAAACCTTTTTTTCAGCAACTAGCTGATTATGACTCTTCTTGTAAACATCAAAGAGTTGTGTCAAATGTACCCGAAATTTCCTTTTTGCAATTTTAAATTTCTCAGCCGGGAATTTCTCCGCTGCCTGAAAAAATCCAGTTGTTATGGAAAAAGTTGTTCCAGCACCACCGTGAAGAAACTACATTTTTTTTCTACGGACATCTTTAGCTATTCTGAATTTTTACCACCACTTTATAAGAAATACTGCTGAACAACAAGCAGATGTTTATATGAGCTGCTTATCTTGTTTTCATTTTGTTTGTATGAGCTGTTTATCTTGTTTTCATTTTGTTTGTATGAGCTGTTTATCTTGTTTTCATTTTTGTTTGTATGAGCTGTTTATCTTGTTTTCATTTTGTTTGTATGAGCTGTTTATCTTGTTTTTCATTTTGTTTGTATGAGCCGCTGCCGCTTATGTTGTTTTCATTTTGTTTGTATGAGCTGTTTATCTTGTTTTCATTTTGTTTGTATGAGCTGTTTATCTTGTTTTCATTTTTTTGTATGAGCTGTTTATCTTGTTTTCATTTTGTTTGTATGAGCTGTTTATCTTGTTTTCATTTTGTTTGTATGAGCTGCTTATCTTGTTTTCATTTTGTTTGTATGAGCTGGGGGGCAAATAAACAAGAAAATTACAAAGCACCTATTATCTGGACCAAGATTCGAAAATACTCTTTTGGGTTCAGCATGCAAATGACAAAACTTGATTTTACAGCAACGCACCACTAATGTTGAGTATAAATCATTCTGAAATTGCGCTTTAAGCTGTTTTACAACAAAAGGTTGAGAGAGAACAAGAATTTTTTTTTCTAATGCAGCTGACAAACACTCAGACAGTTTGGTCTTGGATGCCTTAAGGCAAGCGCTGCACAGACATTACTCACTTAGCACTACCCAGGGGGGGTGTAACTCGAAGATAAGCCACGGACGCTGAGTAACAATGCCCTCGCAACACTCTACGATCCTATTAGACCTAGACCTACGATTTAAAGTGGATTATTTCGAACCACTCCAAACATCCATGGCACGGCCGGGACTCGAACCCGAAACCTGTGGCACCGAGCGCCAGAGCGATAGCCACTCGGCCATTCAGTCCCGAGTGAATAAGAATAATTAGGCTTCCTTTCTTAACAATTGTCTAATGCACAAGTTCGGTAAAACACTTTTGACAGCGTGTTGTTGGCAATATATTTTGCTTTTTAAATACATGCTAGTGGAACAGATGGCCGAGTGACTGACGCTATGTGCCACAAGCTTCAGGTTTGAGTTGTGTAGGGTGCCACGGATGATTTTAGGGGTTCGGAATCCACTTTAAGCCGTAAGTCCCGGTCTAGTATGACTGTTGGGGTAGTACAACTATACTTCGTAAAAAGTCAACGTCACGGTGCCAATTCAGACTTCTACGTACGGTTGCTCCTTCACAATAGAAGCTGCCCCCGCCCCCCTGCTTTTCCCACCATCCATGACACCACACGGGTTCTTGAACCTGGTGTGGATGTGGCTGTCTGCCAAGTGGGATAAGAAGCAACTAACATACGTTAGACGGTTGTGAAGTTATAGTTTTTATCTCTCACATTTACCTTAATTAAAAATGCGCAACTCTGCAGGTCCAACGTTTAGAACTGATTAGTTTATATCTCTATATATGATGATATAAGGCCTGAATGGCCGAGTGGCTGGCGCTCGGTACCACAGGTTTCGGCTTCGAATCCCGGCGTTGCCATGTATGTTTGTAGTGGTTCGGAACCCCCTTTAAACCGTAGGTCCCAGTCCTAATAGGATCGTAGAGCGTTGCGGGGGCATTGTGACTCCGCGTCCGTGGATTTTCTTCAAGTTACACGTGCCCCCTGGGTTGTGCTAAGTGAGTAACGTCTGTGCAGCGCTTGCCTTAAGGCATCCAAGACCAAGCTGTCTAAGTGTTTGCCAGCTGCATTAGAAAGGGAAAAATATATATATATGATGATATAAGACGAGTTTCGGGTAGCTCTATCGCTGATTAGTTTTCCCGCCTAAACACTGTTAATATTTCTGATGCAAGGGAATTCCCCAGAAACAAACTGAAAAATTACAATTTGATTTATTAAAATGAAACTTAGGGCTTGATAGTCTAGTGACTAGCTCTCTGGGATTTGGTGCCAAAGGTTTCGGGTTCGAACTCCGATGGAGCCATGCATGCTTGTAGTGGTTTGGAATTCACTTTAAGCAGTAGGTCCCGGTCTAAAATGACTGTAGAACGTTGGGCGTAGGGCTAACAACTCTATCCCATGAAAATAAAAACATCTCCTGCCTCGAAATCTGCCAGTAGGCAGACGGTCTTGGCCCACCATAGAGCTTTTGTGCTTATGAAGAAGAAGAAGAATTGATGTACATATTTATAAAACTAAAATTTATTTTTACCGGAAACTTGCAGCGCTTTCCATTTAATAGTTTTCAATATCCAGATTCAAAGACTGGGAGCAAACAATCTTCATTATGGTAGATAAATTTTATTAATTAACCTTTATCTGTAGCCCGTTTTATTTAATTTCATGCATGAAAAGAAATGTTTACATAACTTTATCGAAATAGAAATATATTTTGGCTGTTTCTACTTTTCGATATTTGTTTTTTAAACCTCTTATTAAATCGAGGGATTCAAGGGGTAGAAGGGATCTCCAAGATTTATATTAGTCTATGGACTAATGTAGACCATAGCCTGTGTAAATGCCCAAATTTGAAAGTTCCATATATTTAAACTGGGGATTTATATAAACGAAAAACAAGTAAAATTTAACAAATAATAATTTTATATATATATATATATGAAAATACTGCAATTCGATAAATTGTATAGCTCACAGTGAAGTTCATAATTGATTTGTTTCAAACTGTTTATTTAAAAGAAAAAATTTTGAAATGGTTTCAAGTTACGAGAGAAGATTAAAAACAACAAATATCTACTTTTTTTTTAGCTTACCATTTTTGTAACGATGCATTTACCACATTCCCTAGATCCATTTGCATATTTATTATTACAATGTTACATTACAATAGCTCCTATAAGTAAATGGTTAATTACGAATATTATAAAAAAAATGTAATAACTTGTGATTAATATCGAATTTAGGCAAACAGCTTTAAATATTTTTATACAACTGTAAATAAATTTACACATATTTTATTTAATTTTTATAATAAAAATCATCAATTAAAATAACCGAAAAGCAATCTCACAAAAGGGATAAGCCTCAAAAATCTATTACAAAAATACTGGCGAATTTTCTGATTTTCATAATTTTATTACTCAGTAGGATTTATTTTCATTCAAAGCAGATCTGCTTTTATTCAGAATGAATGATATTTAGTATAGTAAAAGATACTTAAAAGAAAATGAAGCAAGTAATATAAAAAAAATTTTAAGTCAATTCCTACTTTTTTTTTCACTCTATTGCAGAATGTCCTTTATTAATAATTTTCATTCATTATTTTTTAAGTTTATCTGGCACCATCTATGGGTAGATACATGCAACTTAAATCTAAAAAAAAAACTAAAATTATTTAATTAAATTTAATTAGTGAATTAATATTTGAAAAACATGTATTAACATCCAGTGTCATCTACTGCAAGTTCAAAAAAAAAAATGTGTCTGAACTCGAGTGGATAAATGAAAAGTATTATATGAACGATTGAAAATTTGAACAAGATATATATTGGGAGAGTGTGAGCTAATAGAAGGAATTGAAAAAATAAAATAAATAAATAAATAAATTGAACAAAACAAAAATAAAATAGCGAAAAGATTAAAAATAAGGACCGCACTGGAATTGGACAAAAATATATCGGGGACAGGGGAGAATCCAAACTTGAACTATTTCTACTTGAAAGGAGGGGTGGAGTAAAGAGACACCTACAACAATGGATAATTGATAGGAGTGCCAGTACACTTCTATACAATTCAAAGGGATTTAATGTAATAGAATGGCCGGGAGTTAAATAACAAATTCTGCAGCTGAACAAATACATGTTTTGTGGAAAGAGTCCTGGTGATTTCTTTATCCTTCTTTATCCTGGTGATTTCTTTGAAGTCGAGCAATATACACAGTCCAGTCACATTAATGTGACCACCACCTACTTTCACTGGATAATTATATGAATATGGTTCACTGGAGTCCGCATGGCTCAGCATCCCAGTGAGCACCTTCAGAAACCTAATTGACTGCACGTCTCGCAGAGGTCCGCTCTGCCAAAGGTGGTTATTCTGGCTTTTGACAGGTGCTCACATTAATGTGACTGGACTGTACAGATTTCAAAGTGTTAAAAAGTTTACTTTCCTGGAATCTGAGATTGAATACCAAAATGAAATCAGCCCCGAGATCCGAAAGAGAATTATTGCCGCCAATCGCTGCCTATTTGGTCTTAGAAGCCAATTAAGATCCCACCTAATTAAAAGAAGAACTAAAATTTCACTGTACAAAACTCTCATAAGACCAGTATTAACATAGGAATCTGAATCAGGGTCACTAACAGCAAGAGAAGAGAGAATGTTGGCAATCTTTGAAAGAAAAGTGCTGCGAACCAGTTTTGGTGGTATCGATGACAATGGAAATTGGCGAAGAAGATACAATTTTGAACTTTACAAACTCTTTAGAGACGTTGTGACATACTAGAATTTGTTAAACTGAGCAGAATGAGATGGTCCGGTCATCTCATGAGAATGGAAAGTGATTGAGCTGCTTTGAGGGTTTTCAATGCAACCCTTTTGGACGAAAGGGAAGACCGAAAGAGAGACTGTTTAGACTCTGATTTGAATGTTATTAAGATAAAAAAACTGGAGGTCCACGGCCAAGAGGAGAACAGCCTGGTTGGATCTTTTGAAGACGGGCTGTCGAGCCAGTTATGAGGATGATTCTTCTGCTGAACGAGACGATTCTATTTTAACCCCTGAATCAGAGACTACCTTGGGATACTTTTGTCCACACATCATATTTGTATTGTAGCGTAATGGACGGTCTGGAAGTAATGATGAATGGGGTATATAATCAGTTACCATGGTTACCCAAATCTCAAATCTAAATTCACGAATTCTGTTGGAAACAATTCTTTTAACCACTAAGCCACAGAGCCTCTGGGGTACTTGAGTCCAGACTACACTCCAGTCCTTTATCCCCAACTTCGAACTATCTATCTCTCTCTCTCCATATATATATATTCTTTTGAAAGCTGGTCAAAAGAAACTGGGAGATTTGGTTTGGTTTGCCACTCTACCGTCATCTTGTGCACACGAAGGCTAACCAGAGCGGGACCTACAGTTTAAAGTATATTCCAAACCACTCACAAACATCCATGCTACTGCCAGGATCCGAACTGAAGCCTGTGGGACAAAAGGCCAGAGTGCTAGCCAGTTGGCCATCAGGTTAGCCTGTCGAGGAAAATTTTCCGTCTCAACAGATTTGAGATGCGCGATTTTTGGTACAGTTATGAATGATTCGCATGAAATGAGCAGAAAACTGAGCTGCATCCTCTTATAAACGGAGTCGTTCGAATGCTTTGATTATAAAGAAGAAGCCTTCCGCGATTAATGTGTGGTTGAAGAGCTAGGTTATAATATTGATGGTAATTGTTTAATATCGATAGTCTGGACGTAAATCGAGATGCTCCGCTGGAATAATGTTACCATCAACAGTCTATGTTATGAATGCCTGTATCGAAAATCGGTGGTTTAAAATTTTGAAGGAATTTGTGGTCCAATCCAAAATTTTCAATAGCGCCTCTTTTTGTGTTTCCAGAAATTAGAGAAGCATTAAAGGATGTGTCTTTTACTGAATTTGTATTTATTTAAATGAAAAATTGCAGGATTTTTCAGGAAAAACCTTAGAAAAATTGCAGGAAAAACACAACCAGGCTAATTGGTTTATAATTGGAAAAGAAAGCGGCAATTGATTTGTGCATGAGCATATAGTACGTACTTGAGCTAATGCCAAAAGTTTGTCTGGACTTCTGTGTATGTATACTGAAATAATTTTAAGGAAATAGAAATAATTTTAAAACTAAGAGGATTGCAACATAGAAAATATTTCAAATTTATTTCAAATAAGCCGGTGGGATTCATTAGATTTTGCATTTTTCAAAACGTAAAGCTTCTAAAAAAATATATTTTGAGCCTAGATAAATCGCACAAGAGTTTCATATATGATTTGAGTTAGCATTAAAATTAGAGATTAAATTTAGATTACAATTTTTAAACTATTTAATATTTTTTCATATCAAGTGCATTTATTTCCAAAAATTTTTTATTTATTTTTCACATTAAATAAAATCGTTTGTTTAGAATATTCAATTGTTTTCATCTAGCAATTATTTATGTAATTAGAATATATCCAGTTAGAAATACTAAATTGCACTTAAGATAAATTATTTCAAAAAAACAAAATCTAGAATTTTAACATGAGTGAATCATGACCAGCCACCATGAAGTTGATCATGACCAGCTATTTTTTTTACATCGTCAGCTACTTTTTCTAGCTTATTAGCTAGAAAAAGTAGCTAATTTAATTTCTTGCAATTCTTTCTTCTTAATTTCTTGCAAATTACAAGAAAAATCTTAATTTTTAAATGCTTTAATAACTTTTCGTTATCAAGAGCATTTATTTCCAAATTTTTTTTTATTTTTCACATTAAACAATATTGTTTACTTATAACATTCAATTGCTTTTACGCATTATTATTTATATAATTAGAATATCTCCAATCATACTCTAAATCTTTATTTTAAATTTCAAAATAGATAAATAAAGATTTTTTCAGTCAAAATATTTCAAAAGCATTATAGAATAAGCAGTATGTTAAGATCCGGGAATTTCAAAATTGCCCCTTGCAATTAATCATGGTCAGCTACTTTTCTTTTTCACGTCATCAACCACTTTTTCTAGCTTATCAGCTAGAAAATTAACAGCAGAATTTCAAAAAATTAAATTTCAATCTTAAAATTCGATTTCATTTTCGATTTTAAAATTTTTAGCATTTTTTCATATCAAAAACATTTATTTCTAAAAAAAAAAAAATTTTTTTTAACATTAAAAAAAAATTCGTTTGCTTAGAATATTCACTTGTTTTTATCCAACGATTATTTATGTAATTAGAATATCTTCAAGCATACTGTGTTAGAAATACGAAAATTATTAATTTAAGCAAAATAAGTAATTCAGTAATTATACGAAAATTATTAATTTAGTACACTAAAATACACAAAAATCTACATATACAATGGAAATTATCCTTTTTTCTATAGAAAAAAAATTCTTCAATCAGTTAACCACACTTCTTCATTGGTGCAACAGCCCCATGGTGGGTCAAGGCAGTCTGCTTACTGACAGATTTCGAGACAGGGGATATTTTCTGTGTACGGTAGTAGGGTTGTCAGCCTTACGCCCAACGCTCTATAGCCATATTAGACTGGAACCTACGAGTGAATTCCGAACCACTACAACATTCATAGAGACCACTACAACATGCATCAGAGCGCTAATCACTCGGCCTCAACTACCACTATAAATCTAAAATATTTTACGATAAAACAAACTTCAAACTATCGAAGAAATTATTCTGTATTTCTTAAAAATTATAAATCAATCCATTTTCTAAACGTATGTATGTGTACATACAACATAATTCAAGGGTGCGGCCTGTTGGCCAATTGGCTAGCGCTCTGGCCTTTGGTACCACGGGCTCCGGGTTCGAATCCTTTTGATGGCATGAATGTTTTTGAGTGTTTCGGAATTTCCCACGTTAAACTGTAGGTTCCGGTCTAATTAGTTCAAAGTGTTCACAAACTGACAGTAGAGTGACAAACCAAACCAATAATTCATAGGAAATTTGAAAAGCAATTTCTACAGTGTTTCTAATATTAATAAATGTTTAAAGTGCTTAATAAACATTTTTTGGTATGATTCATTCCCCCAAATAGTTGAAAAAATTACTCAAGAGCAGATACTACTATAGATATTCGGGAATTATGATAAAATTGAAAAATAATTCGAAATCCTTGAAAAAATAAATTATAGTTCAAAAAAACTAAAAAACACGCTTTCAGAGTGAATCAAACTAAAAAATGAAAATTAATTGTTAACTTAAGAATAAAATGAATATCACTGTTCTAAAAGCGTGGGGTGCTCGATATCAATCGTTATAACTTTTCACTAGTTTCATTCCGAAATGCAGAGTTAGTTTAAAAATGTCCTACAAAGCACCTCACGCTTTTAGAACAGTGATATTCATTTTATTCTTATGTAAACAATTATTTTTTACTTTTTAGTTTGATTCACTCTAAAAGCGTGTTTTTTAGTGTTTTTAAACTATAATATTTAAATGAGCTCTCGGTAGGCAGGACTGGAACTATAGTTCTTACGATAATTTAATTGTGAGTAAAACAAAGGCTAAATGAGAATAGGTCGAGCCAGCCAGGATTCGAACAGGGAATCTCCTCATCCATAGTCAGGCGCGTTGTGGCATTGTCCCACGAAGGTTTGAATGTCTTGGGTACTTTCCTTCTACATGGGTTAAATTGCTCTTCATGAGTTAAAAAATAAAATCACTCATCCTGGCGATCCTAATCACAATGAGATAATAAACTTATCAAAATATTTTAGCGTCCTTGATAAGACCACAACGTTTAAATTAAATCTGATCGCCTAAAGTAGGGCAAAATCGAGCCCAAAGAGTCACTTACAAAAAAACATACAGGTGAAACTAATAAAAGCGTATTAATAATAAGTGAAATTATATGAAAAAGTCGTTTTATCGTGCATATAGTTATTAAAAGCTACAACTTGACTCAAACTACTGAGAGCAAGTCATGTTCCGGTAGATAGCTAAAGTTGAGTGGTCGGAATAAGAGTGAAGTTATCAAGAAAATAAAATCGAATTGATTCGTAAAACAGTGCTTAGCCAAAAGCAATACATAGACAAAAACTTGAAACAAAAAAGTATCAATCCAGAATGTGTTCGAATAGCATTAAGAAAAGGAATGTCTTAATAGTCAAATTTACGGAAAAAACCCCAGTTATTAACTTATTGGCCTAATCGCCGAGTGACTAGCGCTCTGTAGCTGTGTACTACAGTTTTTGAGTCCCGGCGGTGCCATGTATATCTGTAGAGGTTCGGAATCCTTTTCGTAGGTTCTGGTGACTGTTGGACGTATACCCTGTAAAAAGTAAACATCTCCTGTCTAGAAATCTGCCAGTGGGTCTTCCAGTGATGGCCTTGGTCCACCATGGGGCTGTTGCACCATTGAAGAAGAAGAACTTGGTTAACAGATAAATTTTTGAAAGCAGGGGTTTATTTCTGGAAAAGAGTAATATTCTCAGATGAATCAAAATTTAATATTTTTGGTTATGATGGAAAAAAGAAACGTTTGTCGAAAAGTCATAATAGAGTTTGATGCTAAAGATATTGCATAGAGCATGGAGGCTAACAGGAGATGATCTGGGGATGTTTTCGACTTCTAGGGTGAGCAATTTGGTATTTATAAATATCACCACGGATTTCTCTATATATTTGAACGAACTGAAAAATAAAAGAATCGGCAAATAAATTAAACATGTAAATCACCATATTTGATTGAACAGCCCATGGTAAGCCAAGGTCTTTTGCCTAATGCCCCATTTTGAAATATGACTGAAAACCTTTTTCTTTTTACTGGGTAGATTTGTTAGCCCTAAATCCAAACTCTTGTTTGCCACTATGCGGTCATATTAGACCGGTACCATCGGTTTAAAATGGATTCCAAACCACTGCAAACATTCGTGGCAACTCCAGGACTCGAAACCGAAACCTGTGCTACTGAGAGTTAATCACTCGTTAATCACTCGGCCCCAGACATGCAAAACTATCGGATATTCCAACTGGATAACGATCCCAAGCAAAAAGCGCTTATAGTTAAACAGTGTCTTTCATATCAGAGTACAGATTTTAATTCTATTGATTTTTGTGATGAAATTCGAAACAAGAGAATTTTACAGAGAGCATTAGTTGATTTTGGTCTGGTCTGTCGCTCTGCGGTCAGTTTTTGCACAATTTAGGCTGATTAGACAGGGACCTACAGTGTAACGTGGATTATTCCGAACCACTCACAAGCATCCGTGCCACCGCCAAATTCGAACCTGAAACACCAATAGCCAGAGCGCAAGCCAAATAGCAATTGGTGGCCAAATGACCTAAATATCGTTTTATGTTTACACATTTTACTATTTTCTGATTAGTTTGATTTCTTTATGAGGAGGGATATTATTTTAATTCTATATCTCTGCCAATTGGTGATCAGGCCGCGTATTAGGTGAAGAATGGAGTATTATATCGTCTTCTGTATATGAGAAATATTTCATTGATGCTTAACCCATTAAGAGCATTAATGAATTTATTAAAATAAGGCAATCATATCGTATGTTGCCTTCCACAAATAAAATGATATTTTATTATCGTATGTTGACTTTCCTGTATCACCATCAGTGCTAATGGGAGTATAATGGAGAGAATAGAATTTTAAAAGAGCAATTACTTCCAACGGTTAAAACTTGACGGTATGGCTTAGTATAATATATTTATTGGTATGGTTTGTCGCTCTACGGTCATTTTGTGCACACTTTAGTCTAATTAGACTGGAACCAACAGCTATATATTTATTGGAGTTGGCAAGTGCGAATTTATTGGTAACATCATGGATTAGTACAAGTTTAAAATCCTCCATTCAAAATCTCTGCTTGCAGAATTAAAGCAAGTTTCATCAGGACAGTGATCTTAACATCCCTTAAATGTTCAATTTGGGTTGTTTTACAACTGTTGTTAAACTGAACTTATTATAATGCATTCTGCATGACAAAAACCCATTAAAATAGATTCAACCAAAAATTTGGCACAGAAGTGCAATGTAGATCTACCTCCTCTTGGTGCATTGCGGCCAACGTCTGATGCTGCAAAATGATCTACAAATATGGCCTTCAGTCTGGCTCTCTGTGTGAGTTTCTTAGGGGTCCGCGGTGGAACGCAGGTGGTTTGTCCAGTTTTCATCGCCGGCATTGCTATGACCTTTCTGTGGTCAAGATTGTCTCCGTAAACACCTTCACAGAATGGCCCCTCCTGACCCTCTCTGTTTCCTGTGTGATAACCAGGAAGAAATGGGTATGTTCGCACCTTGCTTCCTTTTCTGCACTGCCTCCTACTTCTTTATGGAAGCGTTTATTGAATTGCCAGTCTTCAGTGGATGGATTAACTGATATCTTGTTCTTTGTATTTATTTTTTTATGATATCTGTTGTCTAGTAAACTTGCCATTGGAAAAAAAATGTTTGACACATGAATTCGAAGCAGCAACTAAAATTTGTAATACATTAGAAAGTGGAATAAAATAGGCTAGGAACTTTCCAATAAATTGTTTTTCGAATTTATACCAAAATTATTCAAATGTTCAACTAAAATGACTATCAAAGTTATCCATTTAGTAGTTCAAAAACTCAAACTTTATTACTCTAAAGAGAAAATAGAAAACTTTTTTGAGGCATTGTAAATTTTAATTAGTAAAAATGTTTAATTTAAATATATGCCTTAATTTAGATGGTTGAAAACACACAACAGGGACCTACAGTTTAATGTAGATTCCGAACCACTCGCAAATATCTATGCCACCGCCAGGATCCAAATATTTTGTAGAATTAAAGAAAGAATTAGGAAATACTCTGGGATTCTCACCCACAAAATTTATGGAATTTTTCGAATTCGAATTATCCTTAACACAAAAATGATCAGACAAAATATTATATTTAGATTATTAAAAAATGTAGCAATAATTCATATCTATTTTTTTTATCTGTAAGTTCCGTTGAAGTCACAATTATATAATTTTATGTTAATACATCTTAAGTGACATTACCTCTATGAATTTCATCAAAATTTTTAGAATCCATATTTATTTTTTTTAAATATGTTGCCGCATTCTACATAAAAAGCCATAAATCGTTCGTCATTTTTTTGAGACACAATATCAAAATAATTATTTTTTTCCAACAGAATTTTTTAAATAATTGAAATCGTTTGGTATATCGACATTTATTTAAAAAAATTATAATTAGGTATTATGAATAATATCTATTGATAAAAATATTAATAATATATTATTTTGTTATATTATTAATATATTATTTTGCTAGCTGATGAAAATTTTATAAAAGTTTTAATGAATCTTTGGATTACTTACGAATTTTTAAGGGCAATTAGAAACTTCTTGTCAAGACAATACATGTTTATAGTTTTAAAAAAATTATCATTAATGAAAAAACGTAACATATAACATTTTAAACATATAACATCTTTCAAATCGTCCTCACACTTTTAACACAAATAAAGATGTTTTAAGTGTATGATTCTTTTAGAAATATGATGAGTATGATTATTAAAAAATTGAGCCAATTTATTGTATAAATACAAAGATCATAGCGAAAATTTCATTTTATAAGTGGTAACATAATCATGGTAATATAATAATGATAATATAATCATGGTAATATAATAATGATAATATAATC
Organism: Caerostris darwini; assembly: GCA_021605075.1. Classification (NCBI taxonomy): domain Eukaryota; kingdom Metazoa; phylum Arthropoda; class Arachnida; order Araneae; family Araneidae; genus Caerostris; species Caerostris darwini. The sequence goes on from BPLQ01009970.1 coordinate 43,236, forward strand.
ATGGTTTATATAATTTATTTTTTATTAAAATAAAACATTCCATTTTTAAATTCACTATCAATATCTTTTGAAATATAGAATTTTACGTACAAGAAACAAATCAATGGGAAATGAAATTAAATTAATGAGCTTAATCTATAATTATTCACTTCCTTTCTCATATCTGACAATAATTTTCAATAATTTTTGTGTATTACTGTCTAACATTACAAATAGCAAAGGTATTAATTTAGACTTTAAAATATTGTTTACATACACAATTTTCATATTAATTATAAAAGCCATACAAAATTAGAGACAGCTATAAAAAATATGTCTAGAGTCATATAACATTCTACAATATGTTATTCGAGCATTTAATATTTTATTCACTGTTATAAAGACTGTATAAAGTATTCGTACAATGACAATTTATAATGAAAAACATGTTATTCTAATAGAAAGGCTCATTTCATGGAAGCAATTATTAGAAGTTTCAAAAACTATTTTAATTAAATTTTAAAATAATTATCAACATAATAAATAAATTTTTATTCTAAAAAATAAAATATAAAAATTCTAAGACTGATGAAATTTGGAGGCATAAAAAAAATGTATTTATTTCTTATACGAGTACTTTTTTCGTGATTTTCAATCATTATAAAAATGAAAGTGTGCAAATTATTGTAGTTGCAAATTGTTGAAAGTTGATGAAAATAAAAAGTTGCAAAATGTATAGATTTTATATAGAACGCCAAATTTTGTTTATATTCACTGGATATGAAACCTATTGAGCATTTTTGAGATTTTTTTAGATAAAGAAAGTAAGGTTTAAGATCCATTTCTGGTAAAATTGATCTAAAAATTGTGTTTCGAAAAGAATGGAATTCTATTTCGAATTCAGTGATTTTAAAACTAGTCGAATCCTTGCTAAGAAAATTGCAAATCATTATAAAGACCACAATATATCCATCTAAGTAATTGTAAATTGTAAATTCTTTACAATAAACTTTGTAAATTTTGACTATACGAATAGTTTTGCACTGTTGTAGAAATAGCTAATTTTATTAGTTTTTTATTCTAATTCTGTAAACGATTTATTTGTTTTATTCCTAAAAAATGGTATAGAATAGTATTTAGCTCATTGTATATCTCTTAATTCTTTAAGAACAAAACGAAAGAAAAATTAAATTTTTGTTGAGAATACCTTTTAAAATTTATAAAAAATTCTTATAAATTAAATATTTACTACCCAAAATTATTAAGCAAATTATATTAGTATTTACAATTTTAATAGTCTTAAAATTGAAGAATTTGAAATTGCATTAAAAAAATTATAATTCGTATTATGTACAATGGCTCCCAAAAATCATTATATACTCACGAATTTCAATGAAATACTGTTCTATCCAGTTGAACAAATTAAATTTTTTTTTAAGTTACCTTTTTTTCGATCCTATTTTCTTCTTCTTTATACAATTCTATTATATACTGTGCAAAAGAATGATATAAATTTGCTAATTTACTGATATTTTAAACTGATTTATCATTACTTCGATGAAAAATAATCAATTTTGGAATCTGTTTCCTTACAATTACGAGCCAGTTTTAAATAATAAATAGAATGTAAATCAAGCAAAGATTAAAACCAAACGATATTTTAAATGCCACCAAAATACAAAAAAAAAAAAAAAAAAAAAAAAAAAAGGAGACCATGATTTTATTCGAAAATGTTTCAGTGCATGATTACTTTTGTAGCATGTTCATTCTCTGCCTCCATGTAATTTATTTTTTTAAAAAAAATTTTAATTCATTTTTAATCAATTTTGGAATATTGTTTCCTTACAATTACGAGCCATTTTTAAATAATAAATAAAATATAATGAAGTAATCAAGCAAAGATTAAAGCCAAACGTTTTTTAAAATGCCACCAAAACGGCAAAAATAAAAAAGCTTGAAACTATATTTTTGCTCATGATTTTACTCGAAAATATTTCAGTGTATGATCACTTTGTAGCATGTTCATTCTACGAAATCCTTGCATTTTTAATTTTTAAAAAGAAATCAGTTTTAATCAATTTTTAATAAACTACGTAATAATCTTTCCATACAATTATGAAGTAGTTTTAAATAATAATTAGAATAGAACGAAGTAATCAAGTATAGATTAAAATCAGACGATTTTTTAAATGCCCTCAAAATAAAAAAAAAAAAATTATTCGAAAATGTTTCGGTGTATAATCATTTTTGTAACATGTTCACTCTCTGATTGTTTGTATTTTTAATTTTTAAAAAGAAACCAATTTTAATCAATTTTCAATAAACTATAAAATACTGTTTCCTTTCAATTACGAATCATTTTTAAATGATAAATAGAATATAGCGAAATAATCAAGCAAATATTAAAGCCAAACGATTTTTTAAATGCCACCAAAATGCAAAAATAAAAAAGCTTGTGACCATAATTTTGTTCATGAATTTATTTAAAAATATTTTTGTGTACGATCATTTTTGTAGCATGTTCATTCTCTGTCTCTCTGTATTTTTAATTTTTAAAAAGAAATCAATTCTGGAATACAGCTTTTTTATAATTACGAGCCAATTTTAAATAATAAATAGACAAGGAAACAATTAAGTAAAAATAAAGACAAATTATTTTTTAAATGCCACCAAAATGGGAAAAATTTAAAAAAAAAAAAAAAAAAATTGAAACAGTAATTTTGTTTATGATTTTATTCGAAAATGTTTTTATGTACGATCACTTTTGTAGCATGGTCAGTCTCTGCCATCTTGTATTTTTATTTTTTTAAAAAGAAAACGATGTTATATTTAAAAAAAATTTTTGAGTTTATTCGGAATCACATGAAAACCAAAAAAATATTGGATTTAATATTCGAGTTCATTTGAAAACTGCAGATTTTTAAACTGTACGGACATATTTGGAAACCACTGTATAAGTTTTTCAAAAACTTTTAATTTCATTTGCTTTTGCTTTTTACTATTTACAATTCCTGGTTCTAAAAAAAAATTTTTTTTTGAATTAATCAAGCTTAAAAATGGACTGGTTACGTCTCATTCAAACCATATTAAAATGCTAGTGATATACAACTAAACCCTAACTGTTAAAAGATAAAATGATTTTATTTTTAATGACCTTCACATTTCAACAGTTTTTAGCAGGTGGTGTTGTAAGGCCGTGTCCCTTTTAATTGACAAAGTAAATAGATAACAAACTCTGACTGTTTTGTCTAAATCATCAAACTTATCCAATAGCATGTGTATCCGTTAATGGAAGGCTGATTTTAGATTGCATGAAAAAGAAACTAAATGTATGTGTGTATTTAAATAATCCATGGATTTATTTTTTATTTAATCTATATACAAAAGATTTAGATAGATTTAGCCACAAAAGAAATTAAAGAAAAACTAAATTTTTTTAAATCTTTAATTAAAAAAAAAAGTTCAGATCTAATGGAAAACAATGACGTCATATCTCTTTGTGTTATTTAACATCTGCATTTAAAATCTTAAATCTTTTTTCATAGTAGGTTTTGTATATTATGGATTATAAGAGGTTTTTTTTGCACAAATTTGCTATTGTTATGAAATAATTTCTATTAGATTATGCAATTAATTTTAATTTTAACGAAAAAAAATTATAAATAATTGTAATCGGCTGCGTCTATATACAGGTTACTACATAAAATTTAGAATTAAATGTAAAAACAAAACACATAATAGTAATTTTAAACAAACAAAGAAAAAAAATATCAATAAATCATATTTAAGCTATAAATTATGTTCATCAGGTATGGTGTAAATCTGAAAAACTAAAAATCGTTCATCGATCGTAAACTGTTAAATGGTAATAATCGTTATCGTTCAAATCTGAAATTAAATAAAAAATAAAAAAGTACAGATTTCCAAACATAAATTTGATAAAAAGGAATGAGAAAATTTTTTTAATAAACCAATAAAAAAAGCCCATGAAAGAAATTTTAAAAAAAAAAAGCAACCAATAAAAAACGTTGAAAGTGGTCAAGGAAATGAAAAAATTGATCAAGGTTGATCATAATTTTATGGGAAAAATAATTTTATGTGTAAAAAAAATTCGAAAGTGAGAATAAAATTAATTATTAATTATTTATTGTCTAATTTAAAATATTTTTTGCAACCTAGTATTGTGAATATTTTTGCTTTGAAAAAAAAAAAAGTTCTAAATATTATTGTCAACTTTATTTTTAATGACCTTCACATTTTAATATTTCTTTTATCAGGTGGTGTTGTAAGGGTGTGCACTTTTTAATTGAAAAAGGAAATGGATAATAAAATCTTTCACTGTTGTGTCTAAATCTTCTAGTTGAATCCATTAACATGTGCATACATGTATAACATATGGAAGGCTGTTTTTAAATTATATAAAAGAAAAATTAAATTCCATTGATTTGTAATAATAAAAATGGATTTAACCATGGATAACCACGATTCCATAAACCATGGAATTTTTATGCCTATTGCCAAAAGTCACGAATAAATTAAATAAAAAATCAAATTTTTTATTCTTTAATAAAAAAAGTTCATATCAACGGGTAAAAAATTACGTATGAGAAATGACGTCATATTTCTGTGTTGAAAATATTTAAAATAATATATTTTTTTTTCATAGTGGGGTTTTGTATATGATAATAATAAGATATAAGATTTTTTGCACAAATTTGCTATTACTATAAAATAATTGCTATTAGATTATGCAATTTGTTTTAATTTCAACGAAAAAAAAAAAATCTCCTCTCTAAAAAAAAAAAAAAATAAAATAAAAAATTGTAATCAGCTGTGCCGATATAAAGGCTACTACATGAATTTTAAAATTTAATGTAAGAACAAAACTCATAACAGCAGTCTTAAACATACAAGGAAAGAAAAAGTATCAATAAATGATATTGAGGCAATAAATAATGTTCATCAGTTATCGTTCAAAACTTAAAGAAAACAGATTAAATAAAAAATAAAAAAAACTATAGATTTCCAAACAATTTTATAAAAATGAACGTGAAAAAATTTAAATAAACCAACAAAAAAAGTTTATGAAAGAAGTTAAAAAAAAGCAACCAACAAAAAACGTTGAAAGTGGTCAAGGAAATGAAAAAATTGATCAAGGACAATTTATCAGGATAATTTTATGTGTAAAAAAAAATCGTAATATCTTTTAAAACAAAGTATTTAACAAATTTCTTTTTAAATTTAATTATTTCTAAATAAAAAAAAAAATATTTTTTAATCAATTAAATGCAGTTTTTCTCAAAGCAGATCACGTTTTTTTAACATATCCCATATCCTTAAAAATTTATTATCTTCCACAAATTTTATCCACGATATTTAAACATTGAAAAGTTATTTAAAGAGAGAATGTGAATAATTATTTATTGTCTAATTTAAAATATTTTTTTGCAACCTAGTATTGTGAAATTTTTTAATTTGAATAAAAAACTCTTCTAAATATTATTGTCAACAAAAAATACGAACATAGAAATATAAACATAGAACAATATAAAAAAATGAATCTTTAAAAAATTTAATAAAATCTATTCCTGTAATTTTGTATGATAATCATATCGAAAAAAGAATATTTAATGTTTTTTAACCCTATATGAAATATCAGATAATCCATTACTAACATTAAACAAAGTTTAAAAGTAATTTATTCATAAAACTTTCCAAACGGAATAATATTTGGAAAATTTTAATCCAAAAGTATTAACGTAGCTCTTATCAAGAATTATTTAACAAATTAAAAAATGATGTATACTTAAACTCAAATTGCTGGAATAATTAAATATTAAATATGTCTTCTCAATTAACTAAATTCAGAATTTTAATTGTTTTTAATAATTGATAAAATTCGCATAAGAAAATACATAATCATTCATTTGAAAGAAGATTTTTGAAATCACACATAAATTATATAAATTTTATTTTACACACAACTGAAAGAAATATTTGCACGATAGTTTATTATAATAACTTTTTAAAAATAAAATTAAAATATACTTATTTAATTAATTTATATATTATTTTATTTATATTTTATTAATTTTAATTAATTTATATATTATTTTATTTATATTTTATTAATTTTGGTTTAATTTTAAATTAAAAATACTTTTTTCAAATTAAACAACTTTTAATTATACATAATTGCAACATATTAAAATGGAATTACTTAAAATGTTATTTTAAGCTGTTCTCAAAATTATATTAGTAATAAAATTTAAATCACTTCAAAATTTCATAAATAGATAAAACTATGACGTACTATATAAAGTATTAAGGAGAAAAACTTCTTTTATAACAACCAATCACTTAAGCCTACTCCATGTTCGAAACACTTAATATTTCATTAAAAAAATGTGTTATTTCAATTAAATTTAGAAGAATAAATTGAGAATAATTTCAAGAATAAATTTAATAATTGCGGTTTACAATAACTAAATTCTTAAATCTGATTTACAGATCTTGGCAAGAAAAAAACAATCACATGATTATACAAAACAAGCAATTTTATCTCCTTCAGAACTGGCGTTGATAAAAACAGAAAATGTACACTCATTTCCACTCTGGACTCAGAATTTACTCTTTATAGAATTCTTAATATGTTTTTGGAGTACGAATAAAGAATGAAATTATTCTTTTCAAATGTTTTTTGAAAAACTTTTCTGTACAGAAAATTTACTAAAAACTAATTTAAAAAAAAAAACGAATTAGGGCATTTACTAAAGAAATACAATTTAATTATTTAGATATCTGTGCAAATCAATATTAAAATTTGGATTTAATAATTAAAGAATTAATAAAAAAACACCTCGTATTAGGGCATTTTCAATTTATTACTAGGGGTTTATAATTACAGGGTTTACAATTCAAATATTTACATTTCTGTGCAAATCAACGACATTTGGATTTAATAAGTAATAACTAAAAAATTAATAAAAAAAACACCTCGAATTAGGGGTTTACAATTTAAATATTTAGATTTCTGTGCAAATCAATAAAATTTGGATTTAATAACTGATAACTAAAAAATTAATAAAAAAAACACCTCGAATTAGGGGGTTTACAATTTAAATATTTAGATTTCTGTGCAAATCAACGAAAATTTGATTTAATAACTAATAACTAAAAATTAATAAAAACATCGAATTAGGGGGTTTACAATTTAAATATTTAGATTTTGTGCAAATCAATATTTGATTTAATAACTAATAACTAAAAATTAATAAAAAACACCTCGAATTAGGGGGTTTACAATTTAAATATTTAGATTTCTGTGCAAATCAACGACATTTGGATTTAATAACTAATAACTAAAAAATTAATAAAAAAACACCTCGAATTAGGGGGTTTACAATTTAAATATTTAGATTTCTGTGCAAATCAACGACATTTGGATTTAATAACTAATAACTAAAAAAATTAATAAAAACACCTCGAATTAGGGGGTTTACAATTTAAATATTTAGATTTCTGTGCAAATCAATAAAATTTGGATTTAATAACTGATAACTAAAAAATTAATAAAAAACACCTCGTTTTAGGGCATTTACAATTTAAACATTTAGAATTGTGTACAAATCAATAAAATTTGGATTTAATAACTAATAACTAAAAAATTATTAAAAAAGCATCTCGTATTAAGGCATTTACAAAACAAATACAACTTAATTATTTAATTTTTTTATTATTTTTATATCTGTGCAAAACAATATTAAAATTTGGATTTAATAACTATAATATAAAAACACATCGTATTAGGGCAAAATAAATACATTTTAAATATTTAGATTTCTGTGAAAATCAATAATAAAATTTGGATTTTAAGTTTAGATTAAATAATTATTTCATGTTATACATTTAAATTTTGTATTAAAGAATTTTTTTTATTAATTAAGTATATTAGCAAGATCATATGAAGTTTGAAATTTATGCTACACATGTATGCTCATTATGAAAGTACTTGCTGTATCTTAATCTTATTTTGTAGACATAATTTCGCAATATGCATGGCACGATAAACACAACGCACATATAATCGCAATCTTTATTAATCCGTAATATTATAATTCCGTTTATTACTTTACATTCGAAACTAAAAATCTTTTATTTTAATCCCCATGTCGTACTCTAAATTAATACACTAAAGTGAAAATATTTTTCTTTAAACAAAACTTTTTCTTAAACGCATCTTAAGATACACGTAAAGAGAAAATCGCAATCTTTTAAATTTACTCTGCAATCGTAAACACGCTACTTCTAAACAAAAAACGTCTGGCTGGAACAAACAGTTGACGACTAACGCATTAAGAATTTTAAGGACAGTTTCCAATTTAACCACTTTTAAGAAGGTTTCAATTTTATTTATGTCTTTTATACTTTAAAAAATTAAAAAATACTACATAATTGAAACGAATATGACAAAACCAACAACATGATCTGGCCATTTATCTCTTTAAAACAACGGCCGTCTTGGTTCCGATAAGATTACAGAGGCTATTCTCTATTCCGAAAACGTCAGTTTTCCCCCGACGCCATGACACTTGTTCCAGACGAGAAGCTAATCAGAGCGAAAAAATTCCACATCCGCCTTTTTTCGTATAAAGAATATCCAGAAAATCTATTCTAGTTTTCGATTATTGGAAACAGAATTCATTTGCTGCCCAAAAATTAACGGTTTGTCGGTACTAAAACCAGAGAAACGTTCGATAATGATTGATGAAAGAATTAAAAAGTTTTGAATGGAAAAGGAAGAGTCAGAGTGTCTACGTCACACGGCATACTTTTCTCAAACTTGAACGCATGCGCGACAGGCAGTAAAGTTTGGTAGGGTTAGGGTAGCCGGATTTGGCATTTTATCGCACTATTTGCAATGAAGCTGTGAACAGGATTGGAAATGCTATGCGGTGAAGTTTACTTAGTTCTTGACTCTTGCAGAAATAGGAAAATAATGATTTGCTAAAATAAATAATACTGATAATAATTTTTAAATTCTTAATACACAGATTTATATTTTTTTGTGACAAATGACTGCCAATTTAATCTATTATAATTGGCTGCATTATTTTAAAAAATAAGTAAAATAAAATAAATTAAATTAAGAATTCTTTGTCAATTAATAATAAATACTTTGTCTAGATTAATTTAAATTTTATTTTTTGTTTTCATTTTCTGTAAACGTTAGCAGTTGATGTATCTATAAATGATATAAAAGCGAATTTTAGTTGTATGAATTTTCCTTGTCGATTAAAATTAATTTTGTTCTTAGATTACTACCAGATAATTAATAATTACTTACTAATTTTTAATTCGTCGCAATTACAACATTAAGATTATGAACACATTGAAAATGACCAAGATTTGATTTTGAAACAAAACAAAATGTTGATATTTCAAAATGCAATATCTACGATTTTTAATTTAATTAATCCATTTATGTTTACATTAAAATTAAAAATAAATTTTAATTAAACCTTGAACAGCACAAAATATTAAAGTAAAATATTATTTATATTAAACATTCATTAAATTAAGAGCACAAGAGCTATTGTCCTATACATAGCACAAGTATTTACAATAGCATCAATTACTTTAAACTGTTCTGAGTAAAAAGTATCGAATATTCCAAAACGGATATCCACATAACAAAAGGATTAATCCATAAGAGCAGATAAATTAAGAAATAAGTATGAAAACGAGAATTTCGAACCTTTTTCCTATATAACCTTGATGTGTGATCAATGACCTTGAGGAGAAAATGGAAAGGAAACCCACTCCTCCCTTATATGAAAAGGAATAGAAAGTCCAGCACAACTTTTCCAGCACCCGGCGTACCGGTTGTGGAGTTCCTATGTGGTGTTACTGGCAACTGGCGTACCGATTACGGAGTACCAACAGAGGGAAATACCCCTTAAACCTCCTCATCTTAATTCATAAATATGCTTTAAATTTTAATTGGCTGATTAATTATTGTTAGTAAAATTTAAGATATAAGTTTCTAAAAATTCCAATTAAAGTAGGTAAAAAAAAAAAAAAAAAAAAAAAAAAATGATTTAAAATACTATTGATAAAAATTAAGATAAAAATAAAGGAAGTTAAAAGTTAAGTTTTAAATTCGGTACAATTAGGGACCAGTTGTCGATGCCGTAAACATATTGCAAAAACGTAAACAAACAAACTTCTTTGTTTACTAACACACTCAAGGGATTATGCTGAACGGTGGTATGTGTTGTTAAGAACCACGAAAACCTCCACATCTTAAAATAGTTAAAACATTAACACAAAATGCAGTTGCTTAATTTAATGACAGAAAAAAGATTGTTGTTCTTAGAATCTAAGAATTTCAATCAGAGATATTGCAACTGTTCTCGTAATATAATATATGACATAAAACATCCAAAAACGTTCTGAATATAAAAATCACTTGCAAACGATTTTTACGATCATATTTAATTAAAATAGCTGCCTAAAAATGTCTATGTCTAAAAATTTACTAATAGATTTCTATTTGTATTGTTTATGATTTAAATTTTTATTTAATTATTTATGTATCTAAAAAGAAAATCTTAAAATATAATTACAACTGTTCTTGTAATATAATATATGACGTAAAATATCCAAAAAACGTTCTAAACATAAAAATCACTTGCAAACGATTTTTATAATAATATTTTAATTAAAATATCTGGTAAAAGAATTAAAAATTTACAAATAGATCCCTATTTGTATTATGATTTAAATTTTTTTTTATTCTCACAGCTGCATTACTTTCAGAAATACATTAAAAAATTATTTGTAATATATAATGTTAATTTTTAAGAGAATAATAAAAAAAAATAAATAAATAAACAAATACATAACTGTTTTTACCGATTTATTTTTGCATGTCAAAAAAAGATTTACATGTTTTTTCAATGGTTTAATTCTGATCGCCAATTTTTTTAGTAAAATTTTGTTCAAATCTAATAATTTTATTTACAGCAAGTGTTGTGAAATCAAGTAGTAAATAATCAAATAATAATAATAATTTCCTCTACCTGATCGTTAAAAAAATTACATATTAAAATTCTAATAGATTTATCAAACAAATCTCACGAAAAATATTTAAATACAAATTACAATCTCGTATATGAATTTTCTGCAATATTTTATATGTAATAGGAAATTTAAATTTCTTTTCAAAGATTAAATAAATATAAAATAAGCCATTTGTAGTATTTTTTTGTACTTTTTATATAATTATATATATATATTCGTCACAATTCATGAAAAAAAAATTTTTAGTTAAAAGATAAACACTTAAATCGCTCAATAAATATTATTTGAATAAAATGAGATACAAATTTGGTTACTGTAAAATAATTCGATAGTACAAGGAATTGGTAGATTCATTTTAATGCCATGCATTTAAATTCCATAAAAGACATGGATTAACAATTATATTCTAATCATTTAACAAGTAATATAAAAAAAAATTTTAAATCATTTCCTACTTAGATCAACAAAGAAAAATTTTATTTTAGTTACTTTTTATTAAATAATTACAATTAATATAAATATGTATATACATATACAAATAAAAATAAAAAAAATTTATGCTTTGACGAGATTCGATTCGAAGGCATGAAGATTCTGCCAACTCTCTACCAACTTTGCCATTGCAAGACATTTACTTTTTTCACTACAGTGCAGAAAGTCCTTTATAAATAATTTTCATTCATTTTTTTAAGTTAAAAAAAATTCTCTCTCTCTCACATACACACTTTCCGTCTCTCTCATTAATTTATTCACATGTTTCATTTTCCATTTTGTTTCCTCCTTGACTCAGACTAACTAGAACCCAGAATGAAAAAAGAATCTGAAAAAGAAAATTTTTTTTTCAGCGATCTACACGCTTCGCCACTGACGGTATTTAGTCCTAAATTTATATCCTGCTAAATATCTTATAGAAGAGACATTTTTTTCTTGCATATAAAATTAATTAATTAAACTTAAGGAATAAATCAATATTTAAAAAAACTGTATCAGCATCCAGTGTCCTCCACTACAAGTTCAAAAAAACTGTATTTGAACTCCAGTGGATGAATAGAAAGTGTTTTATGAACGATTGAAAATTTGAACAAGATATATAGAGGGAGAGTGTGAGCTAATAGAAGGTATTGAATAATATTCTTTTTAACATGAATATCTGAATATGTTGAAATACCCATGATTCCAAGCGACAGAAACCATGTGCAGCTATTGTGATGGATACGATAGAGGTGAAAAGGTCAAAGTGAAAAGGATACGTTCTCTCCATTTTTCCGGCTTCTATATGTAAGCAATTACCAACACGTGTGGAATAAAATCAAACTAAAGAAAATATGTTTTTTTGCTAATTATTAATAACCATTTATCACTGGTAATTCTTTTTTTCCTAACAAATAAGCTCAATAATTTATCAATGCGTTGTATTTTACATATTTAGAGACTATAAATTCACTTAAAATATAATCCAATGCAGTTCAGTTCTACATCAAAAACTTTATCTGCATTCTATTGTGCAATGAAGCACATTTTTTATATGCATTTTTCATAGATATAACAGTAAAATGTATTCGTGATATATATTTTAAAAAACGTTCATGAATTGAATTTTGGAAAGAAAACTGACGTCAACGTTTTGTTAATTGATTTTTTATAGCTAAATTAATGAGTTGTTCTGATGATGAGTAATGAGTAAATGCTGATTGTTCTGAAAATAAAAATATTGTTTTCTTAAGTAAATATTGAATGTTCTAAAATTAAAAATATTTATTTTTTTGAAGTAAATATTAGTAGATATATACATTGCAGTTATTTCGAAAGAAGCTTGATATTTTTATAGAATTTCCAGATCTTCTGTACTGTCCGATAATGCAAATTGTATTGGCGTACCAAAAAGAATATCAAAAGAGAAATATAGAGAAATGTTTTATGCTTAAAAAATATGAAAAAAATTACGAAAATTAAACTATATCGATGGTATTTTAATAATTAGAAGACACAGATTGTTTTTGATATTGTTAAACAGTTTTCATTCTTATTTTTTGTCATTGCATTTTTAAGTCTTCAGACATATTAATACTGAATTATGAGATTGTCCTGTCAAAATGAATATTTAATTAAATGAAAATTTAAGTAACTGGTAGTATAATAAAAGCTCTCGTTTATTTTTAGTGTGACACATTGAATGAATATCTCTACCGATATATAAAATGCAAAATAATTTTAATTATGTCAAAAAATGTAAAATTAATTTAATAAATAAAATCTATAAAACAAATATTTAGTACATTTGACGATTTCAAGTCTGTTATATTTTTTACTTAAAACTCAAAAATTATTATTTTTTTATAATCAAATTACCTAACTGATAATATTGTATGTAATGTTTCAGCTTTTTTCCCAGCCAATCTTGGAAACGATGGGATGATGTTTTAAAATAAAAAATAAAAAATTTAATTAGTATTTTTATACCGATAAATTGTGAAAATGAATAAGATGTTTTGAACAAGATTTCCAGATTTAAAATTAGAAATATGTGTTTAAAGTAGAAAAAAAATTTTCTCAAGATTTTAATCTCTTTTGACTTTTAACTTCTCATACAATTAAAAAATAAAAAATTTATTTTTAATAATAAGGCAATTTATTTCATTTAAGTTCAGAAAAAATATTCTTATCAAGAATAATGTTTGAAAAGAATATTCAACTTTCGATAGTTGCTGACAAAACAATCCTTTAAATTGAGATTAATTTATATAAGAACAAAAGTTATTCACATTGAAATTCTGGCAGTGCTATGCATTCAAATAATTACGGAATAAATTGATTTTAGAATGAAATGAATTTTAAATAACCTGTTTTATTCTTGTCTTTCGAAATAAACATTGTTTCTAATTCAATTATTTAAATGCTAAATTTAATATACAGAATTTTCTGAAAGAATAACTATTTCAAAAGTCTAAAAAAAGTCTTTCAAAGTTTAAAATCTCATTCGAATGAGATATGAAACACTCTCATTCGAATTCTATCCACTTCTTCATGTGAAACTTTTAGCATAATAATAATAAATAATAAATTTATATTTTTAAAAAAGTTATCAGTAAGTAAATAGATGCATATATGTATATATATATATATATATATATTACCATAATATTTTTAATTATATATTACATGAAGTTTTCGTAAAATTTTGTTTACTTGGAATTTTAAGACATTAAATTATCAAAATTACAAAAATTTGAGCCTGCATTGAATTTAAATTTCAAAATAAAAATTTGTATTATTTAAGATTCATTTTCTAAAAAAATCAATTATCTTATGCTTCAAACTTTAACGTATTATTGGTTATTTTAAATGCATGATCTATTTATCGAAGATCAAAACTACACAAATTTAAGCCTACATTCAATATAAAATTAAAAATGAAATCTTCATTATTTAAAAATTATTTAAAAAAAAATCAATTGCCTTATTCTTCAAACATTCTATACTAGTTTAATATTCCAGATGCATAGATATGTTAAGTAGTATACGTTAAGTTGTATATTTTTTACTTGCTTACTTAAAATACATGATCTAGTTATACTTTAGAGATCAATCTAATGTAGTAATTGATATCAGTGTCTCTCTTTTTACTGTAGAAAAAGAAACTTTTAGAAAAACACATTCATGACAAAAGTTACAGGAAAGTAGTATGGTAACTTCCTGATCATCGAAGGTCAGCATACAACATTTTAACTTTTTTTTCGGTGCATTTTTATACGATTCTCTAAGGAAACTTTTTTTTATAAATTTGTGTTAGATATTTCGATACTTCTCATTCCTAACATGAACAAAAGTATTTCTATCGAAATAGTCCTTAAATTATAATTTTTGCCATTCATATTCTATCTTTTCTAATTTATATTTTTCTTAATACAAATATTTCATTTCTGTATTCTGTAGTCTTCGATTTAAGTATATTATTTTATTATCAATGAATTATAATACAGTTATACAGTTCTTTAAAAACATATCTCTACACCATAGTTCTCCCAGTTTTACATATCACTGTAACACATTTCTTTAAAATCAATAAAACTTGATAAATGTAGTCATTTATCACTTGATAATCTTTTGTTTACCTATATACTTTGCTTCTAATTAGGAAATTCTGATTTAACTACTTCATATGATGTAAATATTTAAGTTTTTTAAACATGTAAAATTGGTAAAAATTCAAAAGTAGCCATTGTTTTGGCAACCTTTCTAAGAAGTTTCTACATCGCGTGTTGTAACCATAGTTTCTTTCCGCGTGTGCAGATATACCAGAGGATTCTCTGTATCTTCTAGTGGTCCATTCAAATAGATATTGTGCTTAACAAAAGATAAATAGATTTTTTCGGGGGATGAGGGGAAGGTATTCGATTTATTTGTATTGGAACCAACATGGGTAAACCACCCGGGGAATTTTAAAGGTTGCAAAATTATGAAATTTACTTCACTTTTTTTAGAGTTGAGCATTTTTGAAGGGGTCTGGTTAGGAGCCAGTGTGCAAATTATTTTACTCTTTTATAAATAAATGTTTTCTAAATTCTGAGATTTAATGTTCAAAAATTAAATTAAATATTCATTGATTAAATTAAAATATTCATTAAATAAATTAAAATTAGTCAATTAAATTTAAATGTTTGTTAATTAAATGCCGAATAATGTTCGTTAATTAAATGCTGAATAATGTTCAGTAATTAAAATGTCCATTAAATGAATTAAATATTTAATAAATTAAAATGTTCATTAAATAAATTAAATAATTAAAAATTAGAATGTTCATTAAATAAATTAAATAAATAATAAATTAAAATGTCCATTAAATAAATTAAAATGTTCATTAAGTAAATAATTAATATATTAAAATGTTTAAATAAATTAAATAATTAATAGATTAAAATGCAAATTAAATAAATTAAAAAAAATTAAGTAAATTGAATGTTAATTAATTAATGTTCATTAATTAAATTTTCAATGAATGCTCAATTAATCCAGAAACATTTAATTGTATCCTTCAATAATACAACTATTAACAAAGACAATTACTTCTTTTAACAGCAAACCAAGTAAGTGCTAATAAAAATCTCCCAGAGTTTATAAAAAAGATATCTTGAATCTTTAAAAAAAAAAAATATGAATAATGTATCCATAAGATCTTGAATCAAAGATCTTACGGACACTGCTTTATTTTAATAAGATTTGATGTACTACAAATACAGCATCTTGAGATTAAAATATGTACAATTTTCTTTACTTAAAAGCTATTCTATAATACTTATGTAAGTACCTGTTAATTTGCTACTGTTATTTTTACTGGACATTTTTTTTAAAGCAAATTTAGAGTCCTAGAATGCTATCCGTATTTGCTATCTTTGCACCATCTGGACAAAGTTCTGCCCCACCGCCTCTTACTCAATGAAATAATTTATTTTGTATTAGTAATATATGCTGCTAAATAGTAGGGTTTTTTAAAAACAATTTGAATAATATAATTCAAATGAATTTTTATTTATTTTAATTAACCAATACGTGCATTAAAAGAAACTAAAAAAAAAAAAAAAAAAAAAAAAAAAAAAAAAAAAAAAAAAAAAAAACCGTAATTTTTACTTGCAGGAAAAAAAAATGTTCAAATCTTAACAAATATTTAGCTTTTAAGAAATTTGTTTTTCGATGCATTTTTTCAGAAACATTTGGATTCCCTAACAACCAAAGTAAAAAAGTCCAGTGTTATGAAAGAAAATATAGGAATTTCTAAGAAATTTTAAAGAAATTATGATATAAGGCATAATTAAATTTAAAAAAAATGCTAAATGAAAAGTCTACTGTATTTTAATTTTTGTAATTTTTCTCGTTGCTTTAGGGTTGCTACATTAACGATAGATGCATCTTTGTAATTAAAATGTGTAGTGTGCAGGTTGGGCAACCAGATTGTAACTAGATGTGGTTGGGTTGAGATATTTGAGGCATATGTTGGGGAACTCACAGCTTTATTTACACACGAAAATACTAGCTGAAAATCCGTTACTCGGCTATACACAGGGTGAGCGAAATATACCTACTCTACGGATGAGAGTCTGTAGGTCTACTGATAGGCTAAATATATTGTCTCTTGGGATGAAAGATTATAAACTGAACATTCCTCAGCGAGAGCGCAAGTTGTGCTGTACTTCCTCTCGGGCCAGAGTCTCGAGACCTACTAACCATTTTTCCAAAATTCCGCAGGAAGCGCTTCTGCACGAAGAAAGCACGTTTTCAAATATATAATTTTCTTTCACTTTTCTTCAGCTATTATATAATACTTCAGTGCCTGTTAATTAAGCACTGTTACTTTTACAGAATATATAATTTTTGTTAGCAAATTTAGGATACAAAAATGCCTTTTAAGTTAATTGAAATACTACACTTTCAGGTTGTAATAGATACTTTTTTGGGCAAGAATTGCTTATAGGCATGTGTCAATAAAAGTAAACGAGTTTATTAAACAAATTTGTCTAAATCCATTAGTAAGGATTGTAGTAGATAAGATTACGGTAAAGAATCAGGGGTCGGTATAAAAAAAAATGGATTCAGAAGTTTACTTTTGGGCAGACGTCCTACCTCTCATAAAAGCGGTAAGATTTGGGGGGAGAAGCACTTACAGTCCCACAAAAAAAGTATTGGGACACTTGACATGCATAACAAGTAAAGCTATTTATAGAAAAGGTAATCACATTCAGACAAAAACAAAATTAACCAAGAAATGGTTTAACATTTAGTATACAATATATAAGGAAATATTTTTACTATTTTAAAATTATAGTTTGATCAAATCTTTTAAGTATAATTTAAATGCAAACAATTGTCAAAAAAGCAATGGGACCATTTTGAAGAATAGCATTTTTAAGAAATATATAGCTCATCAATAAAATTTAATTTATGAACACTTTTTTTAGACATAAAATTTCAACAGAAAAGGTTGCGTTTAGAGCAATGGCTAGAAATAAAATTATAAAAATAGTGCTAAACAAATAGTGCTGAAAACAAGCAAAGGTCAAAGTCTACAAGGACATTTAGTGATCGTGAAGAGAGGTGGATTGTGAGACACGTTCACGTAAATCCCAGAAAATTGAAATGTAAAAGTAGGTTCCGAAAATTGGTAAACCTTGAAACTATCAGAAATGTTTCAAGAAAAATATCATAGTAGAGTACATTGGAGAAAGCCCTACATCAGCAATGCAAATCAAAAGTTAGATTGGCATTTGCTAAAATGCACGTGAAGCAGCCAATAGATTTTTGTGAAATGTCATTTTTGTAGATGAAAGCAAATATAACATTTTCGGATCGGATGGCAAGTGAAAAGTTTGGCGCACACCAAATACAGCCTTGCATATCAAAAATTTGCTTCCTACGGTAAAATATGGAGGTGACAACCAAGTAGTCTAGGGTTGCATGGTATGTGAAATTTAGACTTTATAAATGGTACAATGAATAATGTCTAACTTGACAGTATTAAGCAAAATTTCAAGCAAAGTTTGAGCAATTTGGGAATGTCAATATATTTTTAAGTTATGCCAAGATAAAGACTCAAAACATGCTGGTGATATTTGCAAGTTATGGGTTCTCTACATCTGTCCTGGTACGATTAAGATCCTGTCAAAATTCCATACCTTAACACGCGTGCAATTATTTGTAGCAAAAGGACAATAGACTTAATATTTGACAAGAGGCAGGAGTTAAAAAACATCTGATCGAAGAGTGGGACAAAATCAATGGACCATTTTGAGCAAAATTTATCAAACCCATGGCAAATTTATTGAGAGAAGTCATAAATTGCAAGGGGGAAAACAAGATATTAGAGAGTCTTTGCATACCGTATTTTTATCGTCCGATATTGTTTTCTCCCAAGCGCGCATGCTCATAGGCAATTGCGCATGCGTATCTGTAATAATGTTTCCTATGAGCATGCGCGCTAGGGAGAAAAAAATATCGGACGATAAAAATACGGTATGCAAAAATTCTCTATTAACAATCAAGTTCATATATTATTTTTAATTTATTGATTTATTGGCCAGTGTTAAATTGCAATCATAATTGCATTAATATATGAATTTTGTCTGAGTTACTATGGTTTGCATTTATCAAAATGTGATATACTTCTTTTTTTGTTTCATTTCTATATTTAAATTATATATTATGATAAAATCCTGTGAACTTGTATTGTGTCCCAATGTTTAAGGAAATAAAATAAAAATAATATATCCTGCTTTTATTTTCACAAACTATTTAGTAAAAATACTTTCTGAGCACATAAAAGCAACATATAAATATAAACTCTTAGCTTAACAATGATAAATGATTATGGCTTATGATACTTATAATATTAAAATTAAATGATAATGATGATGCCTTATGATCAATATATAAATTTATCTAAAACCACGTAATACAGTTTTCAAGTTACTTCGTTATTTGATGAAAAGGGATGAACATGATGCTTGTGAAAAATGTTTTAATAACTTTGTTATGTATAATGTAATTTAATAACTATGTTTATGCTTTTCCATTTTCTACGTTTTGGTCAACTATTCTCGATAATTCAGAGCTCATCATATGTAGGATTCTATTTGGAGGTCTGGTCCTGTCGCTCTATTGTCATTTTATGCTCATTAGGGCTAATTATACAGAGACCTATAGTTTAACCTGAATTCCGAACCACTAACAAACATCCATGCCACTATCCAACACTAACAAATAAAAATCCATGTTTCTTATCCCAGTTGGTAGACATCTAGCCCATGTAACCGTTTGGTAGAAAGGAAATGGAGCAGCTTCAGTTGTGATAGAGCACTCATAGGTAAACACTCCGTGACCATAGTTATGACCCTTTTAAAGGAACCACTACAAACATCCATGGTTGATGAAATTTGGTAGACACTCGGCCATTCAGGTCCCTTTTAGGTTAATTTGATCGGCATCTACAGTTTAGATTCCGAACCACTCACAAAGCATTCATGCCACCGCCAGGATTCGAACCTGAAGCCTGTAGTACCAAAGGCCTAAGCGCCAGTCAATTAACGATCAGGTCACTGATTCCAGTTGGAGGACATATCTTAGGTTGGTGTCATATCTGTACGTGTCTGTGATATATATACCCATATCTGTTCTTGAAACTCATTAAATGTTGATTGTTTATCAAGGACATATTTATTTTGGAGCGTGTTCAGAGTGTAGGAAGATTGCAGACAGATTGAGATAAATAAGAAATCGTCTTAATCTCAAATTAAGAATAAAAAAAAATTAACTTTTTTTTTAAAACAGAATTTGTCAGGTTTTTTTTTTTTAAAAATAAAAATGTTTTACACCAAATTTTTTTGAATTTTAAAAATATGTATACTAAACAAATCTATGTAATAAATTTAATACTGTGCGCTATCTATGAAAAAACATACTGAAAAATGTGGGAAATTTTTTAACTTTTGTACATCTTAAGCTGAAAAGACATAAGCATTTAAAAAAGTGAATATGATTTTAATTAATCATTATATATACTAAAAGAAATTATAGCAAGTATTTAATCTGTCTTTGTCAAAAGCTTAAGTATCGCCAAACTTTGAGCTTCTAAGTAAATATATTTACGACACATACTGTATGAGAAATATTTGGATTTTTACAAGACAAAACAAGTAAACAAAACAAAAAAATAAAAAAAATAAAATAAAAATTAAAATATATAAAAATTAAAATAAAATAAAAATAACATAAAATATAAAATAAAATAAAATAAAAGTACAATTATAAAATAAATAAAAAATACAATAAAATAAAATAAAAGAATCAAAATAAATAAAAACTCTAGTGCATTACACTGTTGTGAAAGGCAATCTGAAGTTTTGAAATTATTCTTTTCACAGTAAAAAATTCAGGACAACTAAAACCAAAGGATTAAAAAAATTGTACTCAAGAAAATGACCATCCTATTTTAATTATATCAATTTTTCCAATCATTTGTGGTAATAAATATTTATGTTAGGTCCTATACGTGGGCAACTGAATTATAGAATTTGTTCAAATTATGTACCTTTTTTTCCCAACTAATCAGGTGTTTCTTTCGTTTTAAAAAAATTTTAAAAAATGAAATGAAAAAAGAAATTTGTTCATCAAGATCGTGCAGTAGTTGGAGAATGATTATTAGGGGGTTGCTTTTCTTATTAGAAGTCTTGCTGAAGAAAAAAAAATTATCACATTAAAAAAAAACATCCCTATTTATCACATATAGCAGAAAAATTACAAAAGGTGTTAAAACTAGTCCAAGTCTTTATTATTTTTCATAAAATATATTTAATTTCCTTTCAAACATAAGAAAGTAAACAATAACATTCCTTATGTGAAATGAAAATTCATCTTTATCTATTTTTTTTTTATACATTCTAGTTAAAAATTAAGTTAAAATTAAAGAAAAAGTAGGGTATTAAATTAAAGTAAAAGTTAAGTTAAGTTAATATATAATTTTCACATTCTGCAGTTTGAAAGTAGACAAACTAAATCATTAACAGATTATGTGTATGCATGATTAAGTTGCAGTGAACAATTAAAAAATACAGAACAATTGAAAATTACCATGCTCTTTATTTAAGGTAAGCAAATAAGAAAAAAATACCACTTTATCTTTTCTTTACATTACACAGTGAATGCATAAATTAATTATCTTGATGTTTTCAAGTACCAAGTAGTCAAGTTTCAAGTTGGGAATGAGTGTGAAATAATAGGCGATTGAAAGGTGTGGCCAATGTCCGGATGTGTGGCTGGACACCCTGCCTCCAAAAGGTTTATAGACGTGGAAAACCACCAATTTGGTGCTACAGGTGGGGATGCTAGTGTCAAATAGATGGATAGTGTAGTCTTTTTCCCACAGGGAAGAGTAGTAGCATTCCTTTCTTAAGAGAGAGGAATGTATATTCTTTAACAAGTATATAATAAACCCATCACTCAAATTTGACAACAGATAAGCAGTGTTGTGGATAGTTATATTACATGCAATGAGTGTTTTGTACTAATGAGACCGTCAACTTCATGTATAGCAATTGTCTGTGCGACCTGCACAGGTCGAAACAATTACAGATGGAATATGGACTACACCATAAATTGTTCTATCGTGATGGGTGATAGAACATGGGCTGAGAAAGTCTCTACTTCAGTGAGAAGTAAGGGATGCCCCCCTTCCTCTTGACGGATTTTTTTAAAGGGAGGTTTTTTGGAGGAGAAAAGGGAATTCTGCGACGAGTCGATAAGAATAGTCTTTTTCTCTGAAGTGACTGAATAGGCAGGAGTTTCCGCTTGTTTGCAAAGAGATCCCCTTCTGGTTTCGTGTATAACGCCGTGAGATAATTAAGGTCTGCTGCAGACCTGGTCAAATAGATTCGTCGTAGACTCGAGAACTCTGAAAATCTCCGGACTTGGAGTGAATTGCACTTGTGTTTCTTATTCATATCTTTAATTCACATTTCTGTGTAAAAAGAGTTGTGTGATAAATATAATGCTTGTAAATAAAAATTAAAGTGTTCCCATGAACCTGAAAGTGACCCTTTTCTTGAAGCAGTTATAGGTCTAGTACAGGCCAAGACGTTGCAAATAGGTTATAATCATGGTTTCCCATTGTTGTATGCAAAGAAGACTCGAACGTTAATAAGTGGATTGTGATGAACTATCACTGCTGAGGTGCCTGTTCATGTACTGTCCTTTCAAATATGACTCCAATTTGTTTTTTCATCATTTTATTTTAACACAACAGCACCTGACAACATACACAAATCTATATAAATCTATTTATAACATAATTTCAGAATAGATTTATATCGATTCCAAATGAGGTCTTGTCTCAGCCAATTCCAATCTGATGCCTTCCCTGTCGGATAGAGAAGATATACGATATGGATTCCCAAGGATTATTCGATGGATGGCAGGGATTATTCGAATAGGCACATGGATAACGTTATTTACAAATGTAAATGGACAATCAGACTCTCAAATTCAACAATATATTAATTCGTATTTACTTAAATCTACTTTTGACAGAATATTCTCCGCTACTACACTCATTTCTTGGTTCTTGATATCTTAGATTTAGCTGCAGTCTATCATATTGGATTTTGTTGTTGTTATTGTTTCTTATCCCACTAGATAGACAACAACATCGAAATCAAATCCGAGAACCCATGTGGTCTCATGGAAAGAAGGGAATGGGGGGTTGCTTATGTTGTGATGGAGCATCAATAGGTAGAAGATTGTTTTGACTCCGAGACGCTAACTTTTTTATGGGTAGGGTTGTCAGCCCTACACCCAAGGCTCTATAATCATATTAAGATCGGAATCTACGTCTTAAAATGGATTCCGAATCTCAACAAACGTCCGTGGCACCGAGTGCCAGAATGCTAGTCACTCGGCCTATATAGAGTTCTTCCACATAAAATTAACTGTTGATAACATGATTTTTAAAATATATACTCTAAAATATATATGAATATTTTTAAACTTTTAAATAATTGTTTGAACAATATTTAATCAAAATATGTTTGCTCTCTCTACATCAGTCGTCCCCATATAAATTAAATATTTAGATACAACAAGTCAAAATAAACTTTTTTAAGACTAGGAAATATTAAAAATATCAAACTGTGCGCCCAATAGCTGAAAAAAGGATTCAACAGCGATAATAATAGTACAATATTTTTTTTAAAATAATAATAAACTAAAAGTTTAAAATATAATTCATTCACTTGTGAATAGGCAGAAAGAAGAAATCTATAATTTAAATAAAATATTAAAGTGAAGCATACTATAATTCAATGTTATCGTATTAGAATTTACGATATAAAAATATATTATGTTATCATTTATCTAATACATCATATAAAAAACATTATAGTTTCCTTTATCAAATATATTTTGGTAAAATATTTCAATTTTTTTTATTTTTTTTTTTTTTTTACAAATTCAGCGTTGTTTAACATACAAATGTATTATTCAATGACTTTTGCATGGATTTCTCAGCAAATGTGGAATTAGATCTTCACAGAAATCTTTTTTTTTTATCTTTAGCATAGTTATTTTAATTTTATTTACAGACAGTAAAAGCGAAACTTTATACTTTGGGGTGCATTTCTATTCATAGAATTAAAATATTTATATCAAAGGTATTTTATGTCATTGTGATATAAATTACATGTACAAAAAGTTTAAAATAAAAGCCCGAGCATTTCAAAACATAAAACACACAAAGAAAAAGAACATAAAGAAACAATCGTTGAACATTTTTTATTTATGCAAAAATCTAATTCCACATTTGCTAATATAATATACAAAAAATTGAATTAATAAAAAATTAAAGCATGCATTATACAGCTACACATTATACAGCTACACATATTTACATGCATTATATAGCTTAAATACCCGACTCGTCTCTCAATGGCAACGTGCATCGCTGGTAAGCATTAGGGCAGAGATTCAATCGCTGGAGGCTTTGCTATAGACACTGTTTAAAAAAAAATAAGGAGACTCGATGGCGTTTGTATGGCACACATAGCTGAAATAGTCACATTCTATTCTGACTTATTACTGAAATTACACAGTGATTAGAGATACGAAGATGTCGACTAGGTTCAATAAAGACACCTATTGAAGTGTGACATTTTGAAATAAGTCATTAAGTAATGACTTCAAACATTTCCTAAAATTCATCAATTTTACAATCTGTTCATGGATTCGATCGCTTAGGGTTCTTCTGGATTTTAAAGCAACCTTATCAATTATATGGATGAAGAGCTTGTCTACGGAGCAGCCACACGCTTACTGTCCTGGTTTATTGAAAGTATTGTCTTTGGTCTATGCTCATTGAATTGTTATGCCTTATTTTTTTAAAATATTAATCTAAAAATTTAAAATAAGGATGAGAATAGGAGCATATAAGATAATATGCTAAGGAGAAAAGTCGGAAATTTTAATTAATGCATTGCAAAAAAAATTTAAAACCAGAAGATAATTGAGGTTTCTGTTTGGCACTTCTGAAAGAGAAAATTAGGGACACTAATTAAGGATATCGGTCAGCTAAAACAGTCCATCGTTGGATGGACCTGGTCAGCTAAAACTTCTCTATACTTCTCCCCATTGATCCTTCCTTTCAGTGACTTCGGAATTGCTGCTCTGCTGTAAATGTCCTGTTTATGAAGGTGCCTTCTAACTGTAATGATTGACATTGGAGAATCCAGATGCTGATTCAGTTCTGCGGTCATTTTTGCTGCAGTTGTTCGCTTTTGAGACATCACAATCCGCTTCAATACCCGTCGGTCTCTTTCACTGAGCTTCTCTTTCCGTCCACTCTTTTGCTTTGCCGAGAGAAACCAAAGCATGACAGCATGCCCCGCTGTGTGTATGCTGTCTTGACTTTATACACCGTAACTCAAGAAACGCCGAAAAGTTGGGATGTTTCGGTCAACAATTGTTTCAACTAGTAAGTCTCTTACAATTTGGCCTCTTTGAAAGTCTGTGAGGTCTGACATTTCACGCTTTTGACAAAACTAAAAAACGTATGTAACTTCACTAAAGCTACCTCACTCTACTATGAAATATGCATTTTATACTATAAAGAAAATTGATTGATAAGTTTACATTTTAATGCTTACGAAGCGCATTCAAAAATGTCACTTTTATTCGCAGGTGTTTCCATTATTTTGATAACACCCTGTAGATTGCAGCATAAAGGAAGTCCTTTTATGTTAAAATAATTTGAGAAACGACAGTTAATTATATATAAGCGACATTTAGCTATATTTAAGAGACAGAGCTGACTGTAGAACAAAGCTACTATGTCCGACGTAATTGAAACCACTATGAGTGTAAATCCTTAGCCTTAGTACTCGATTCGAACGCATTTTTTTTCTTTTTTTTTTCCAGTACAACTTCATTTTTCTATTATCTTTTTACGGACAGCCTCTAGAGTTATCAATTTATGTAATTTTTATAGATTTTGCTTAACGGAATAACCATGTCTAACACCAGCGTTCATAAAGTCTTTAAATATCTTTGAGAGGAAGATCAACATGGAATTTCAACATGTGAAATGGATTTCTGCAATGAGGAGGAAACATTTCATCCTCCCTAAAGATAGCCGGCTTAAACCGGATAGATTTAAGTAGGCTTTCATTGCGAAATTTTTGTTTTCATCTAGTACAATTATATTGTGAAAATATTCGTTATAGTAGTATTGATTTATGTACATGTACTTTAAGAATGTGAAGGTTTATTACCTTCCCCATATATATTTATAAATATCTATATATATATATATCGAAATTTTGGTTTCTATAATCCTTTGCATTGTAATTCATATTAAAATATATGTCTGTATACATTTTATTAATCAAGATTGTACTACATTAATTTTAATAATCTGTAATACTTTTATATAGATTTACAGGACGATTTAAAAACATTTTTTAATATGTATGTTTTTTAAAAACTTTGTATTTATTTCTCACATTCGAATAGATTCCATTAGCATCAATCAGGATTTATTAATGTCAAGAATTGTATATACAGTGGTGTGCTATATTATTAGACCCCTACCAGTAATTGTTTTAAAAATCACTTATTTGTAATAAAAAGAAGACAATAAATACATTTTTTCATTAAATTTAGGTGGGACACGTGTTAACAACACATGTACAAAATATTGTTTTAAGAACTGGCAACACTGAATTAATAAATAGCACGTGTGCACGCGTATAAATAACACGCGTTTCTTCAAATTGCGTTTTTCTGACTACTTTTGAATTCAGGTACGGATTGCTTCTATTTTATTATTTATTGTTGATTACATAATAATATGTTGTATCATTTAAATAATATTTTCTATTTAAATAATATCTTGTTTAAGTGTAAAAATTATAAAATGTTTATCCTTTTTTCTGAATGGGAAAGGTTTCCGATCTGTCACGAAAGAAAATTGGCGAAATATCTGGTTTGCTTAAGGCAAGTAGGTTGTCCCAGTATGAAATAATTAGTTATATATGTTACAAAATTCGGTAAAAACATTAAAAATAAATGGAATATGGAGACAATTTACAAAGCAAACTTAAAGAAAGTGCAGGAGAAAGCGCACATCAACTCCCACGAACAGACAGAAAATCTTGTTTGTAAGAAGAAGGCATGGAGAATAATATCATCTTGACTATATTGTTCGGACTGTTAGACATGCCACATCAATCATGGTGTGGTCTGTGATTTATTTTAGAGGTACTTGTCATCTTCAAATTGTGCAGGGTTACTATGAAACAAACTTTGACTTATCAGTCACGATTTGGAAAATGGACCCGTCTGAAAAGCAAACCTATGGAAAAGGAAAAATATCCTTTATGATTTACGTACAAAAATGTTCATGACACTGACAGAGAATACACAATTCATATTTATCCTTTTCCAATCTTTTACTGAAAATTTTTGTACGTGCCCATTCCAACCGTTTTTTATCATTACCTGAGCAATGATATTGTTATATGATTTTCTCGCCATCAAACCAAATTCTGCAAGACGTCGTAGCAAGGTGCACTGTGCAACTTAAATATCTCTGTTTTTGATACGTTTAGTTAACACGCGCGTATACATTTTTCGGTTTTCTAGGCATGTATCACGGACTTTTCTGTCTGTTCGTGGGGTTATGCTCTTTCTCCTGCTATTTACTTTACGTTTGCTTTATAAACTGTCTCCATATTCCATTTTCTTTTTAATGTTTTTTACAGAACTTCTCGAAACTCCCACGCTATTAGCTATTTCATATAGCTAACGTCTATATTTCATATAATGACGGCCCACTTGCATTAAGGAAACCAGATATTTCGTCAATTTTCTTTGGTGATTGATCTGAAACCTTTCCCATTCTGAAAAACAGCAAAAATTTTATAATTTTTACGCTTAAACATGACATTATTTAATAGAAAATATTAATAAATATAACTGGATAATATAATTAGATATATTGGATATAACACATTATTTTGTAATCAACAATAAATAAAAAAATTATATCCAAATATAATTAGATATAACACATTATTTTGTAATCAATAATAAATAAAAACTAAAAAGAATTCATACCCGAATTCAAAATTAGTTAGAAAAACTCAATTCGAAAAAATACATCTTATTTATGCACGTGCACACGTGTTATTTATTCATTTAATATTGCCAGTTCTTAAAGCAATACTTGTACTGGTGTTGCCAGCACATTCCACTCCTAAATTTAATGAAAAGATGCGTTTATTGTAGTCTTTTATTACAAATAAGTGATTTTTAAAACGTAATTACTGGTATGGGTCTAATAGTATGGCTCAGCACTGCATTAAAAAAAGTGAAAAAAATTTATCTTTATTAAATTAAATATATAATCAACTTATGATTCGGCATATGGACAGACGTATCATTTTATAAGATTTTACAGTTGGAAATCACAATATCATCAACCACAATTTTATTGTCAAATAGAAAAACACTGTTTCGAAGAAAATGTTTTTCACGTGTGGGGTTCAATAATTTAGTGTTCTTAGTGCTTTTGTTTTCGCCATTTACATGCAAAATATCTTTCAAGTCATGCCTAATAATTTGAATGTTTAGTATATGGGATATCTTTCTTTTTAGCAATGGCCATGAACTTGAAAATGTCCTTTCTAATCTTCGAACATCTCTTCATAAGATCTCGCTATGGTGTGACACTTGAAATCTCACTCTTCAATCAGAAATAAGCGAGGCAGTTAAAAAAACAATTTCAAACCAAAATCTGCAAATTTACAGCACCAATATTTCATGGAAACCACACACTGGCCTCGGCTTCTGGATCTCCTTTTTCACATCATCTCAATTTCAAACAACACTTTTCTTACATTAAAAAGAAAGCTATTAAGAAAACTAAATGCCATTAAAACAATAGCTACTAACTCTTCAGGCTGTCGTACGTGGCATCTCATCAAAATAGCAAACTCTACTATTCGTAGCATTCTGAAATAGGGTTGTCCTTCCTGTATTTTTTTCTCTTGTCACAGCAACATGCGAACTCTACCCACCGTGTCCAATATTATTTTATATTATATTTATCACCACCGTGTCCAATATTATTTTATATTATAATTATCACGACCGTGTAGAAAATCATTTTATATTATATTTATCACCACCGTGTCTAATATTATTCTATATTACATTTATCACCCCCGTGTACAATATTATTTACAATGAAGGTCTCCCCAAAGCACAGAGAAGCAGGTCAAATTTCACTCTTCCATAAATAGATTATGTTGGGCTTGATTGCGCGTGCCCTCTGTGACCCCCTTTAGCCTTTTCCCCCATTCAGCCCTTTCGAGTTGGTAGAACACGAATTCTTTGAATTCTCACTGTTCTATCTCAACATCGGTAAAAGATTTCTTGACTTAATTACTCCTTCCACCCCTGAGCTATGGCTCTAACCCTTTATTTCCTTTTTAAAAATTTTTTCCATGTCCATTACTCTCGTATGCAAAATCCTTTTATGTAATTTATTTTCATTTTAAGAAATAGGAGATATAGGGTCACTGATTTCCCTAGGTGCTCCTTTAACAAAACTACCTTTGCTTTGTTGGGCAGAACGTTTTTTCTAAATCAAATTTCTTTCGAGCCCTCCTCCCTTCTCTATGATTATCACATTTTTTCGAAAATGTATTTTTTATATCCTTTGCCCATCCCCGACCTCTCGGTCATGAGTCGGCGAGCAGCCCAATACAGTAACAAAAGCAATCAGTAAAGGCATTGACAGTAACACAAACAGGGATATAGTTAAGAACAGTAGGGCATAGGATGAGGTGCTCTCCAGTCATGGGCATGCCAAAAGGGGCAGATATCTGTAGCAGCTAGTACTAGCCTGTACAGGTGTACAGCTTCTGTAAGTATTCATGCTTCGTCATGACAAGTCTAAAACTGGTCACACCGACTACTCTAGGCAAGTAACTGGAAAATCTTGTTGACTTAAGTTTTGAAAACTGTTCTCCCCCGTTTGAACTACCTTATTTCCCTTCAGACATTTTTCGATAGTCTTTTGGAAAATTTTCTTTCTTCTTTTGTAATTCACAATACGCATCCAAAAAGTAAAAACTTTTAATTTTTTATTTTAAATACTTTTTATTACTTTTTTAATACTTTTTACCAAGACGATTTACCCTTCCAAGACAAACAACTAACATATCTCGTATTCAAGAATCTTTTCGGACGATATAAAGAAGAGAATTGGAAATAAGATAGTCATTTTAGCAATTTATGCATCAAAATCGATATCAAATATTCAATATTCCTACTTTTTCATAGAAAAATCTTCATCTCGGATGATCACTATTAACAAATAGCATTTTTAATGACGAAACCCTTGTTTTGATTTTATCGTTTGTTTGTTATCATACATTTGCACTAACAACTACATTATCCTATCTGATAGTTTCTCAACTCTTCGGGTTTTCCAAAATTGCAATTTATAATCAATGCGAGTTATCAAACTTCTTGGAGATAATCTAAAAAAAACTAAATTGAGTTCTATCTTTAGAATTCATCTGAACTCCAGATCATGTAGGCATAACGGAAAATGAACTTGCAGACTCTTTAGCAAAATCAGCATCAGACATAATAATCTTCAACTTAATTTCCTTCTAAGATATAATTTATCCCCCAAAAAAGAAAACATTTAAAAACACAAATGAACAGTGGTCAAAAGGAAAATGGGCTCTGGATTTGATTCATTTAAATAGTATTAAACCATTCCATTGACTTTTCCCTATCAATCAAAACTAAACGCTAGTCTCACTATTTCGAACCAAAACTTATCCTTCTAATGTTAGACTCAATAGGTTTGGCTTAAATTCTACGATGTGTTCAAGAAGAAATGAACAGCTATTTTCAATGCATTAAATATGAGAAACAGAGAGAAAAAAATTGATAAAGGCTTTTGTGATTAAGGTCTTACGTCATTCCTAGTTATTTCATGTATCAAATGATGATTGCTATTAAGTTCATAAAACTATAAAGTATAATAATTGATATGTTATCAATTTTCTACAGAAAATTGCGTAGTATTATTGCGTTAACTTCTTTGTCTTTTAAGCTCTGTCTGCCCATGCTTTCAGTTTTGTTTGTTTTACTGCCTTTGAAAAAGGTCAAACTTTGGTGATTACAGATTATCTCAGGATCTTTATTATTCCCCTCCCCCTCTAGCGGCCTGGGGGCCAAGTGGCTGGGGCTCTGGCCTTTGGTATCCTAGGCTTCAGGTTCGAAACCTGGAGGTGGCATGGATGTTTGTGAGTGCCTAACGTATGCACAAGATCAGGGGTCTCCAAACTTTCCAGCCTTCGGGCCACATTGTTTACGCCAGTAAGTACCAAGGGCCAAAACAGTTTTAATTTTTCTGCTGTTATCTATAATTTCTAGTGTTTTAATGTGTTTTTTAACCAACTTATTACAGCAACAATAAGCTATTCACTGTCGCGGGCCGGATGGATGACACTGGCGGGCCGGATTTGTCCCGCGGGCCGTAGTTTGGAGACCCCTGCACAAGATGACCGTAGCACAAACCAACCTCCCCCCTCTTTTTTTAATAGGATTATCTTAACAGCAATTGGATAAATTGAGATAAAGCAGTTTGCGCGAGCATACATCTCAAAGCAGTTAGTGAAGTCGAAATTTTGTATACCTCCTTTAATTCTTCTGCATTGAGTTGTGAAATAAAATCCATTTATCTTATTACTAAATACTTTGAATAAATATTATAATATAAATAAAAATGTATTTGTTTGCAAATGATTTTCATGATAATAAATTATAAAGGAATAAAATAATAAGTTTCTACATTTGATTTGGTTCGTCGCTCTACGGTCATTTTGTGCACACGTTAGGCTAATTAGCCGCCCGGGACCTACAGCTTAATGTGAATTCCGAACCGCAACCAAACATTTACCATGATTAGAAACTAAAACCTGTGGTACCAAAGTCCAGAGTGCTAGTCAATTGGCCATCAAGCTGCTGAGGTTTTGTATACTTCTTAGTATGTCCTTAGAAGAATATGAAAAAAAAAAAAAGAAATGGATTGTAAAATGTATTTTAAAATTCAAGAATTTGTTTTTCTTTTATATCTTAATTTAAGTATTTATTTTTGTTAGCATAGCCGTTTCAAAATTTAGGTAACAATAAAAGGACTGAAACATAATTTATTTTGTGATCTGAACAAAAATTATTATTTTTTACAAATATGCAAATTAAAACATCGTTTTCAGGGTTACTATCTAATACAACTAGGGGTAGTACTTCAAACAATGCCCTCCTGGTGAAATTTGAAAGAGACATTGAAATTCAAGGACAAAGGGATGAAAACAAAGTTTCCATTGCAGAGCTGCAGATTAAAGATTAATGAATATGAAACTACATTTGATTCACACTGATAAGATATCTTATCGCGATTATTCCTCAACGGACTTTGCTCCTTAGATTTGTATATCAGAATGTTGCGAGTTAAATCATACACAAAATGCTGATTTGTGGTTGTCTTTTTCTAACGCCAGTATTTTGGGCTGTCTATATCATGTACTAAAGTAAACAGTGTGTGTAATACAGTACACCCAGACACGTATCCAAGATTTTGTCTAGCGTTGGAGCTGGGGACTCTTCAAAATATAGCGTAAGTATTTAAGAAAGCTCAATAAGCAATAGAAAAGGTATATAAAGTCGGAATTCCCTATATTATTTATTTTATTAATGATTTTTACACTGCACTTATTTAATTCAAATACATAAAAAAGAGAACATTAAAACTAAGAATAATTGCACAAAAAAAAAAAAACTTTTAATTTCTTAAAACCAAAATAGTACTTGCCCAAAAAGTAAAATAATTTTCAATATAAATTTCCCGATCATATGGAATTTTAATTTATTTTTTATTTTTTTAGATTGCTGGCAATGTCCTTGACATCTGTGGGAAATTTGACGTCAAACTATTCATTAGTGTTTGAGTTACGTTTGGCTTTATGAGGCGTTAAAATTAATTTTGGTTATTTTTGAAATGTCTGAATTCATTGAGCAAAGAATTTGTATTCCATTTTGTTTGCGGAAATGTATAGAATGTTTCAGAAAAATAGACGATGATAAAAATTATCACTGATAAGAAAAACATTGATTCATCGAAATGCTAAATGTTTAACAAAAAACGATTTTATTTATTTGGAAAGTGATCTTTAGATTAAACATGTGTGCATGTATTACTTATGACCTTGGAAGAGGGGACTCAAATCCGCCAACCCCTGGGTTCGCGCCTGAATACATCTGGTAATAGTCATTTTATCGCAATTTCCTGTTTTATACACATTCGACTCGATGTCTTTCAGTACCCAAAAGATTGTCCAGGAGTTCATATTATTGATCGCTAATGACCCTCATGCATTTACATCGTGTTATTATTATTATTATTATTTATGTATTTATTTTGCAAATTGAGTAAGAGCAAATATATGTTTAGTGATAACAGAAGCGATGTGCCACAGCCTGATACTCGTAAGCTCTGGCGACCTGGGATCTTTGACAATGAATCCTTCCATGGTTTCCCAAATTACCTATGAATAATCTTTTTCCTTTATGTCGCTTTCGTGGCCTTCAGATCTTTCTCGGCTGTTTCTATCCATCTCTTAAGTCTTTCAAGTTCTTTTACCCTACAACTTTCCTTTATACATTATCAATACATTTATGTTATCGATACATTATCTATACTTTATACGTTATATTGCCCTTCATTCATTTAAATGCACCAGCGGATGAATTCTTCTAGATTTATTGTATGTATTGTCCATTCCCAAGATACTTTCCTACCCAAACAATAAGCATATTTTCTTCTCTTGATGTTAGGGTCTGTACCAGAATTGAAGGGTGTCTAAAGGTGGAATTAGGGGGAAACCTGTTAAAGGTGGAAACTGTTCACTTACAAGCACTTGAAACAGACAACATAGATCTTGGTTTACTTCACCTTATATACAAAACAAAAGAAAGCGCACATGCGCACTATAAACAAACGAATTTACATAGTAATTCATGATAAGACTGAACAAGGTCCATGTACTAGGTGATTCAACGGTCATGGGACAAACTTTGAGGATGGTACAGCTTACTGAAACTTACGTTTTATGTAGAGGGATGTAGGTTCAGAATTGACGGGTTGGGACACACACAAAAAATGAGACATAAAAAGAAAAACATTGTTTATTGACATCATTTCAAAGTGCTTCTTTGATCCAATGTTTACAATAAATGATGAAAATGTCGACCACCAACAATAATGCATGCTTGGTAGCGTCGAAAAGAGTGATCGGCGAACAGTCCAAAAGAAGAAACAGTTTAAGTTTTGAATGCTGGAAGGTTCTAAAAATAACCTTTAAATCTATTATTGTAGCGAAATTTGTGATTTAAGATTCTTCGCTATTTGTGGGTGTTGATTTATTTTTGGTTATTTCTGCATGAGAAGAAACAGGTTGAGATGGAAGCTTTTCTGCTTCAAAATAAGATAAATTTCTAGTTAATTTAATAGCCTGAAATAGGCTGATAAGATATTAAGTAGGAAAGTTGGGTTAATTTCCCATTCAGAATTCCGATATTTTTTTTTTCTAATGCAGCTGGGAAACATTTAGACAGCTGTCTTGGATGCCTTAAGGCAAGCGCTGCACAGACGTTACTCACTTTGCATTACCCAGGGAGCGCGTGTAACTTGATGGTAAGCTACGGACGCGGAGTAACAATGTTCCCGCAACGCTCTACTATCCTGTTAGATCGGGACCTACAGCTTAAAGTGGATTCCGAACCACTACAAACATCCATGGAACCACCAGGACTCGAACCCGAAACCTGTGGTACCGAGCGGCAGAGCGCTAGCCACTCGGCCATTCTGACCTAGAATTCTGATACTATAAGATGGTTCGTAATGCTGGCAATTGAAGTTTCTCAAAAGGTTGGAATACATGGTTTTGCAAAGGAAATACAATGGCCTGTTTTAATGCCTTCTTGATAGAACACAACCATAAACGATTTATATATCAAGTGTTTTGTGGTTATCATTTCTGATCCTAAGTGGCAGATTTCTGATTCTAAAGTATAGTTGGATCACTGATTGTGTAGAAAATGGACAAGTTGTCAAGTCGGACGTACCAGACAAACAGAACAGCGCAATACTGCAGAGCTGCTATCCCATACTAATAGTAGCAGATACATATTTAAACGGGAATTATTAGTGAATGCAGCTGCAAGTTAAGTTGAGCGCAAAATTGAGAAGCTTCCAATCAAAAGCAATGTTTTAATGACAACTGCCATTTGTTTTGACGCATTTTAAAGTTACCCTCCTTATTACGAATTATTACTATTTTTATAATTTCATCAGCTGATCGAAATCCATTGTTTTATTTCAGTTGAATATCAACCCATTGTAAAAGTGAGATGAAAAAAGAGTGATAATTTTTGTGTAAAGATTGAGTTGAGCTTATCCAGTTCGGGATGCATCAGAAGAAAAAACGAAAAGGTGCAATTACGTAAGCTGCAAAATTATTGAAGTACAACAGAATGACCCTATCAAGAATTTGGAAACGAACTTTCGAAAATTATTGTCAAGGAGAATCTTATACTAGCGTTGATTCTTTGAAAAAACTAAAATTGTAGGCGTAAATGAAAAGACTATGGAGAAAAACTTAGATATATTCCTCCTAGTAGAAGAGACACCATAAGATGAGCGGCTTGAAGTTCTCAAATCTACATTATTCGGAATTTTGAAAAATAAAAGAAAACCCATAAAACGAGTCTCAATCACCATCTAATCATTTCTTACAATAAAGAATAAGAAAGATAGCGTTAAATTTTGTTTCAAAAGTAATTCCGGGTGGGAAGTTTATTGATTTTAAGGATTATACTCACATTGCTGAAAACTGCCTGAAAGTTCATAAAAAAAATTATGATTAATATTTTTAATTAATTCCATTTTTCATAATAAATGTTGCGTCCTGTATTTATTTTCTTTTGTTATTGTTGTTATGGGACACATTACTGCTACTGTTATCATGGGATATAAAGAGTAGGAGAGAAAATTAGTTTCGGTGGGATTTTTATTGCAATAAAATTATATTTAACTTTTAATCAAAACAATTTGAATTGCTGGCCATTCAAAAGGCACTTGAGGCCTATCTGAGGCTACCTCCATCACAACAAATGAATGGAATGACTATCTTCACTGACTCAAGGTCTGTCTTATAGGATCTTAATAAAGGTTTCTCCATTATAATCTTGAATCTTATATCTCTTTTGGAACAAATCTACTGCTTACACAGAATGTGTATACTGCAATGGAGCCCTGATCATGGGGATTTGGAAGTTAATGAAACTGCAGATTCTTTGGCGAAGAATGCCAGAAGTCTGGATCAGAGTGCCATTCCTACTTCCCTTGCAGATTCAAATGTCTTGGCAAGATCTAAACTTATAATTCCTTTTGAGATCAAAACTATATACCAAATTGTAGAACTGAATATCGACAGAAAAACAACTACTACTCTCACAAGATTAAGGCTGAAGCACCACAAAAATATGAAAATTTCTACTGATGGCTTTGAAGAAATACCAAATATGGGGCAACTGCCCTGATGACCATCAAGTCTTTGGTTTCCCAGCTGTTTCAGCTGCCATGCATTGTCTGGACCATCCCTCGGAAGAGAATTCATACTCCTAGCCGGCAATCAACATAGCCAATGGTATTTTATTCCCCTGTACTCTTAGGGGATATGACAACAACAACAATAATAATAATCTTAAAATACTTAACACCAAAATAAATAATCATAATAATAATAATAATAAGAAGAAAAAGCAGCATTACTTCCGCACTTCATAATTTTATATTCAATTTAGTGAAGTGATTTTTAAAAATAATCTTTAAAATATAAAGATTTAGGTAATATATACAAATTGACAAAAGATTGACAATTGACAATGACAGAGATTGACAATGTATACATGTTTTTTATTTTGCTTGCATAATTTATCATTTTGTGAGGCAATCATCATCTACAGCATAACAAAAGGCGAATGTATTCTAAATCATTTGTTTGATGAGATAAGCATGTAAACAGTGTCGCTTATCTGTTTAGATGCGATTTCCGATTTCGTTTTCGTGGAATTGCGATCGATCGCAATATTTTGACTACATTTAAAATTCAGTGCTGCTAAGTACAATACATACTACTTTTTAACAAGTTTCATCAAAATTTTAAAATCCCTGAATTCTTATTTTTGTATCGTCTGTATTTAATGGAAAACTGATAATTTTCATAGAGCGATTTTATTTTAACGTTTGAATGACTCTAGACTTTCAAATATGAAAGCTACTACTACACCACACCACATCACTTTGCCTAGAGCTGAGTTGCTCCTATACAGTTTGGAAATGATGTGGGTGAGAAGAAGTCAGATTGGGTTCTGAACAACGCTCTGCGATCATATGAGACTGGGACCCACTGTTTAAAGTGGAAATCGAACAACTACAAGCTTCCATATCACTGCTGGGACTCGAACCCGAAGTCTGTGGCATCAAGCGCCAGAGCGCTAGTCACTCGGTCATTAGGCCCTCATTTATTATATATGCATTCATTCATTTGCATTTCATTAGTGCTATATAGTCACTTATTAAAGTAAATGATATAGTATAATAAAAATTAAAATAGTTAAAAATTTTTAAACATGACGTTAATCGATGAGTGTTTTATAGTTTTAACCGGTTAGACAGATAATATCTATATGTCGTTTTTCCTATTATTTATATATAGAGAATCAATATATATATATATAATGGAAAGTAAGTAAATGATATAATAAAATAAAAAGTAATTAAGGAATTTTATGCCTGCGTGACATTAAACTGTACGTGTTAAGTGACATGACATAGCATGACAATTTGTATAAGATCAAATTTTCTCTATTAATCGATTTGTTAGATGTTTACGCCTAAAAATGATTGTTCACAGAAAAATGTTTATCAATATCTATCTTGCTTGTGCATTTTATCATGTGCTATCTATCTTGTGCGTTTTAATGCATTATACACTGAAGTGACAAAAGTCATGGGATACCTCTTAATATCGTGTCGGCCCTCCTTTCGCCTGGCGAAGTGCAGCAACTCGACGTGGCATGGACTCAACAAGTCGTTGGAAGTCTTCTGCAGGAATATTGAGCCATGCTGTCTCGATAGACGTCCATAATTGTGAAAGCGTTGATGGTGCAGGATTTTGGGCACGAACAGACCTCTCAATGATGTCCCATAAATGCTCGATGGGATTCATGTCGGGTGATCTAGGTGACCAGATGATTCGTTGGAATTGTCCAGAATGTTCTTCAAACCAATCGTGAACAGTTGTGGCCCGGTGACATGGCGCATTGTCATCCATAAAAATCTTATCGTTGTTTGGGTACATGAAGTCCATGAATGGCTGCAAGTGATCTCCAAGTAGCTGAACATAAGCATTTCCAATCAATGTTCGGTCCAGAGGACCAAGTCCCTGACATGAAAAAACAGCCCACACCATTACGGAGCCACCACCAGCTTGAACAGTGCCTTGCTGACAGTTTGGGTCCATGGCTTCGTGGGGTCTGCGCCCCACTCGAACCCTACCATCAGCTCTTACCAACTGAAATCGTGACTCATCGGACCAGGCCACGGTTTTCCATTCATCTAGGGACCAACCGATATGCTCACGTGCCCACGAGAGTCGCTGCAAGCGATGTCGTTCTGTCAGTAAAGGCACTCGAGTCGGTCTTCTGCTGGAATAGCCCAAGAAAGCCAAATTTCTCCGCACAGTTCTAACAGACAAGTCCCTTGTACGTCCCACATTGATTTCTGCGGTTATTTGACGCAGTGTTGCTTGTCTGTTAGAAGTTACGACTCTTTGCAGACGTCGCCGGTCTCGGTAGTTAAGTGCAGGCGGTCGACCACTGCGCTGTCCATGGTGGGATGTTATGCCTGAAATTTCATACTCTCGGCACACTCTTGACACAGTGGATCTGGGAATGTTGAATTCCCTAACGATTTCCGAAATGGCATGACCCATGCGTCTAGCTCCAACTAACATTCCGCGTTCAAAGTCTGTCAATTCCCGTCGTGCGGTCATCATCACGTCAAAACCTCTTCACATGAATAACTTGAACAGAAATGAAAGCTCTGCGAAAGCACTGCGCATTTATACCTGTTCTACGCGATGCTACTGCCATCTGAAAATTTGCATATTGCTATCCCATGACTTTTGTCACTTCAGTGTATAGCATTTTAAATACATTAAAAAGTTACTTTATTAAGCAAAATTTTAAAATGGAAATGCTTTTGACAATCCTATAAGATAAGTGACAAAATTTTGGAATCAAAAATGTGTCGTTCGTTAATGTCTGGATAGCCAACACAATTGTGACTATCGTTGTTAGCGTAAGAAATAAAAAACATGAATAAAATGTAGTTAGCGATATTGATGCTAAGCAAGTGTGTTACTCAAAAAGTTCTTATCACCTTGTTCGTATTAAATTTTAAAATAACAAAATATTTTTTTATAATATTAACATGATTATTCTTTTATTGTCAAACTAGACCAGAATTATAAGCAGTTTTTAATTTTTCATCAATATGAATTTTTAAAGAAAAATATCCTACATATATTTTTCAATTAAAATTAATTCTATAATAACTTATCTGAATAGTTACCATTTTTTAATCGTTAGATAAAATGTATTTTAATTTAATAACCTTAATACCTTCTATGCACAAATTAAATCTAAACAGCTGGCATTTAAATACAAACAGTCAATTTAAAATTATGAAGTCGATTCTATTTAATTTAAAACAAATAAGTTTGTAAGTTAATATTAATAATAAACAAAATAAAAAAAAGAGAATAGAAACAAATAGCTTACTCATTCAAAACAAAGTAAATAATCAGCTGGCCCGATATACAGGTTAACCATAAAGTTTAGAATTGAATGTAAGAGCAAAACACATAACAACAATC
The DNA here is from genome assembly GCA_021605075.1 of Caerostris darwini. Classification (NCBI taxonomy): domain Eukaryota; kingdom Metazoa; phylum Arthropoda; class Arachnida; order Araneae; family Araneidae; genus Caerostris; species Caerostris darwini. The sequence goes on from BPLQ01009970.1 coordinate 83,414, forward strand.
TCAAATAAATAAAAGAACTATAGAATTCCAAACGATTTTCCTTCCTTGAAAAATCTCATTTTCATTTTGAAATAAAATTGTCTTTTGCTTTCGCCAGACGATCTTTTAGAACAATTTTACTTTATTCAATTATTTAAGTATATAATTGTTACCTCGTGAAAAAAATTAAAAATATTTTGCATAAAAAAGCTCGTGAAATAAATTTAAATAAACCATTAAGAATAGTTTATGAAAGAAATTTAAATCTCCAACAAATTAGAAACGCGGATAACAAGGTAGATAAATTGCAGGTCTTCATTAATGGCCTAGCAACTCAAACAAACCAAGTTTCCAAGTTCTAAGTTTTTATTTTTATTTTAAAATTATGCAATGTGTTTTACATTTACTATGGGCCTTGAGCCGACTGACAATATTTTTATGTTGCAACTAGGAGGTTTGGTCGATTCGCGACCAAGGTACTCCGTTCACCTACACCGATTCACAGAAATTTAAAAAAATGAATAAAACAATCAGAAACGTTGAAAATAGTCAAAGTTACGAAAAACTGATCAAGGATATAAAAAAGTGATCAAGGAACGAAAAATTCCTCTCCCAAAAAAACCCAAAACATCCAGAATTTGTGGGTAATATTCTTTTACTTCATATATTTAAATAAGAACATTTGACAAAAAAAAAAAGAGGCAATTTTGCTTAGAAATATTTTAACATTTCAGCAAACTATTTTATAATTATCAGACGAAAATATATAAATACATAAATAGAAATTAAGTTAAATATTCGAGAATAGAAAAGCTAATTGAGCAGGTCTTGTGGATAGCAATACCAATTGGTCAAGTAACTTCCATTCCCCTAAATTGTAAGTTAATGTTTGTTATGGATTTAATAGTTTCTAACTTAAAAATTGTTTTTATGCAAAAAAATTGGTATAAAACATGGGTGTCCAACCCGCGGCATGCCTCGAATATTTTTCTGGTCCGTGAGATGTATCACACGTTAACAAAATATATTTGTTTTATAATGGCCAAAGTAGTGAAAACCAGTTCATTAAAAAATGCATTATGTGTGTATCCCTCTATTCAAAAATTGACTGCCGAAAGGAGGAGAAAAAAAGAACTTTGATTTTAAAATAATATTCTTTCGAATACATGGCAGTTAGTCTTGTTTTATTTATGAGTTCGCAGAATCACTAAATTATATTATGTGAACTCATGATGAGCGCACATCTTGGAACATCTAATATAGCAGGTTCTGTGTTTCACTTTAAGTGACCTCAGTGAAGCAGTGACCATTCCTAGATTCGCACAGTTGATCGTTGATAGCCGAGAAAACCAGACTCTTAGTTGAAGTTGTTAGGAAGAGTGGAGAAACAAATATCGCACTAGTCAAATAAATATTTTTTAAAGATTTCCTTTTTTTTTATTTCTCTTATATTTGTATTTTTTTTTATATTTCATTTTAAGTGTGTTATATATTTCTCTACAATGTGCGTTTAGTATCATTGTTATTTATATGATCTGTGTTTACATGTAAGAATAGCAGTAAATACAAAAATAATAACTCATTATCTTTCAATTTTTCACTCTAAAAATTTTTATAGTGGATCTAAATCTAATACGGGGATATATAATTTTATTTGAGGCCCGTGGAGTTAGGATGCATTTCCAAAGTGGCTTGCAAGATCATTTAGGTTGGCATCCTTGCTCTAAAAACTACCTTTAATTCAAAATACTATTCTTTACATAATATCGATACAACCATGCATGTTTGAATTATATTTATATATAAATGAAACTCAAAAATATGATATATATATCTTAATTTTCAGTTTCATACAGATATAAATTTGAACTCAATTAATCAAAATTAACTTGACATTATCTGTTTTGATTAATTAATATTTCTGAATTTGTAATGGGTTCTTAATCTAAGAAAATTAAATTTTCCTCTACATGTACTGCTTTACAATTAAAATTAGAGTTGAAAACTTTCCTACCATTATTTTAATGTTTCACTATGTCAGTACTGGCTACGGGAAAGAGTTTCTGGTTATGATCGAGATTGGTTTTGAATGGAATTTTATCAAAAATTGGGCGATGAAAGTCAAAAGTGAAATAAATTAAGTTTGGAGGACATAGTGGTACTAAATTTACTTATTACTTTGTTTCGTAAGATCGTGAGTAAGGATTTTAAAGTGGAAACGAAATCATATATTCTTGTATTGTTAATTTCTTAAGAAGAATATAATTTTTAAAAGAATTTTAAGAAAAAGTGGTATTAAAAGAGTTTTCTAGTGCTGAAGTGGCCAACCCACATGATCTTGCGTCCCACTTTGGAAATGCATCCTAACTCCGCTGGCTGCATGTAACATTATGTATCCCCCTATTAGATTGAGACCCACTATAGACATTTTTGTGGAGTGAAAAATGGAAACATAATGAGTTATTCTCTTTGTGTTTACTATCATTCTTACATGTAAACATAGATGATATAATAATGATGATACTAAACGTATATTGTAAAGAAATATAGAACACTCAAAATGAAATATAAAAAATATATATACATATAAATGAAATAAAAAAAATGAAATTATTAAAAATATTTATTTAATTAACGCGATATAGGTTTTGCCACTCTTTCACTTAGCTTTTGCAAATCGATCTCCATTTGGATATTTGCACAGTGGGTATTTCGTAGTGGGTGCTGCGTCCGTCATGTTTAAGCGTGTTTTGTGTTGGGTCCATTTCATTTTAGAAAAAAAACGATTCGTAGGTGTAAGTTGAATCAAAAGCGCTAACAACTTAAACTAAGTGTCTTGTTTGCTTTACTATCAATCAATTGTGCGTATCTATTGATGGTCACTGCATGACTGAGGTCACTTAAAGGGAAAGATAAAACCTGTTATATTAGATGTTCCAAAATGCACAGAATGTAATTTAATAATTTAATTATTCTACGAACTCATAACCGTAAACTCAAGAATAAAACGGATAATATCTGCCCTATATTTGCAAGACTATTATTTTAGAATCAAAGTTCATTTTTTCACATTAATTCGACAGTTCATTTTTGAATACAGGGATGCACGCATAAAGCATTTTTTGAATACAATGTTTTGCACTACTTTGGAGATTATAAAATCAATATATTTTGTAAAAGTGTGATACGTCTCAAGGACCGGGAAAATGTTGAAGGCGGGTCGCATGTTGGCCACCCCTGTTCTAGTGTCTTTAAGAAGTAGTGAGAGTAAGTGTAAATTTTAGTTTTACAAGGAAATGAAAAATAGTTCCAAAAAACTGTAAAAGAGAATCATTCACAATTAAAATGTGGTCATTGAGTTTAAGCTGCTGCAATAATCACATAAGTAGCAGAACATATTCGTATCAGTATAAGAACTAACGAAGAACTGACAAGTAGTGAATTAGAAATACTGCCATTTTGCACAACAAAAGATTCGTTACACGCAAATTGCATAACAAAACCATCATTCCATTCGTAATACAAAATACGCATATAAAATGCAGCAACGAAATTGAAAATCATTTAATACACACAAAAATCAAAAGCTGGAATATCTAGAACTACATTTGCAAATAAAAAAAAAACCTATAAAAATTTGTACAACTACATAATATGAACACATGTTGACCAGAAAATTCGTAAAACCCAAAAGGAATTATTTATAAAAACCCAAAGGAAATTAATACTTTTAAAAATCTCCTGAGAACAGCTTTATGAAAGAATATTTACTTTCCGAATATTATAAAATATGTTATATCTGTTAACTACGTGATTCGATCCAAGTCAAAGACACATCTAGCGTAGTATTGCGATAACATATAGTAGAGAAAATAATCTTCCGATTAGAATCAGCAATGTATAGGATTGAATATATTCGTACACCTACATATATTTCGTTTATATATATGTAGGTGTGGTATTGTAAGGGAATTTAAAGGGAAGACCAGGCTGTTCTTTTGCATTAACTTTAATGCACATTATATACAAAATTCATAAAGCATAACAGTGTTTTAATTTCCCGGATTGCAGTGTTTACGTGGTTTTCTAAACTGTTAAAGAATTTTTCAGAAAAGAGTTCAAGGAAGTTTTTGAGAAGATCATTTTGATAGCTTGCTGGATTTTCGTTGATTTTTGCTAATAATTGCTGGATTTCCTTGCTGGATCATACCATTTAGCAGCTATGTTTTGCCTAGGAGTAATATTTTGAAGTGTTTGGAGATTTTAATGAGATGTAGATTTTTGTCAATTTTTATGGTGTTGTTATTTAGGAATTTAAGCTTTAAACTCTTATAACAATAACTCGAACCTAGAAAGAACACACTAAACTTACACCCCAAAACACTCATTAAACACTGAAAAGGCGCAATAACCGTTTCCACAATATATCTCAAAATTCGCAGTAACCCATATTGAAAAATAAACCTACAGGTTTGAATTCCTTTAAAGTCTTATAGTTGTTGGGCACACACAAGTGAAATAAATCAGAAGCAAATTTCATGATTTTAAATATAAATAAATGTGTTACTTAATATTTACAATTTAAATAGTTCTAATACGTCCTACAATTAATATTATAGTAGTACAAGTGATTTCTAATAAACATTAATCAAATATATATACACAATATATCGCAATAATAACTAATAGAAAAAGGTCCCAACATGAATAATGAAGATACTTGGTGCCCCAGATAGTTTTATTTTCAAACACATTCCCTGTGCATTTGCCACAACTGCTGGCAAAATGGGGATTTTTCCAAAATAAACTTCATTTTAAATAAAATAAAACCATTCACATGTACTGATGATGATTTCAACGGGCAGCAAGGGAAACATAGGCATCATGACAAATGAAGTTCAACGTCTAAGGATGTGACAGCAGGGGCCAACCACAAATGGGACTCCTCCTTGAGTGTCCGCATTTCCGTTGCTGGAAGGAAACCTCTTATCCTGGTCATTGACTCTCGGAGTTCGTGGAGGGGTCGGCGACTGGGTACCTTTCTTCTTCCCTGTTTTCCAGCAAATCCATTTCAGGGACAGCTCACTCTCTTTTTCGCTTTGCTACCCGTCCGCTGTCGTCTCTCTTTTATGTGGTCTCTCTTCATTCTTCTCTCTTTCATGTCTCCAACACCTTTGTTTTTATGTCCTTTCAGAGCACCCCATTATTTGATGGATTTTTTTCATAACATCCGCTCCTGGGCCCATGTACCTTTTCATTGCTTGGGATTAATGCCGAAACTTAATCAAATCGAAGAGGCGGTTAGTCCTTTTTGTACCTGTTCCCTTAAATGCTTATCACCCTAAACGCCGTGTAGATTAGATGAATAAGCCTAATTAGATGATGAGCATTTTTTTCAAAACCGTTTTTTTACATCCAAAACGAATTAAATGACGAGCATTTTCTTCAAAATCCATCTCTCATCCCCGAAACGAATTAGATAATGAAAATCTTTCTCAAAATCTTTCTCTTATACCCAAAAACGAATTAAATGAAGAGCTTTTTCTTCAAGATCTCTCTCTTATCCCCAAAACGAATTAGGTGATGAGTTTTTCTTCAAGATCTCTCTTTTATCCCCGAAACGAATTATATGTTGAAAATTTTTCTTCAAGATCTCTCTCTTGTCCTCAAAAGGAATTAAATGATGAGCTTTTTCTTCAAGATCTCTCTCTTATCCCCAAAAGGAATTAAATAATGAGCTTTTTCTTAAAGATCTCTCGCTTATCCCCAAAAGGAATTAAATGATGAGCTTTTTCTTCAAGATCTCTCTCTTATCTCCAAAAGGAATTAAATGATGAGCTTGTTATTCAAGATATCTCTTTCTCTTATCCCCAATAGGAATTAAATAATGAGCTTTTTCTTCAAGATCTCTCTCTTATCCCCAAAAGGAATTAAATGATGAGCTTTTCCTTCAAGATCTCTCTCTTATCGCCAAAAGGAATTAAATGACGATCTTGTTCTTCAAGATCTCTTTCTTATCCCCAACAGGAATTAGATGATGAACATTTTCTTCAAGATCTCTATTATCCCCAAAAGGACTTAAATGATGAGCTTGTTATTCAATATGTCTCTCTCTTATCCCCAAAAGGAATTAAATGATGAGCTTGTTATTCAAGATCTCTCTCTTATCCCCAAAAGGAATTAAATGAGGAGCTTGTTATTCAAGATCTCTCTCTTATCCCCAAAAGGAATTAAATGAGGAGCTTGTTATTCAAGATGTCTCTCTCTTATCCCCAAAAGGAATTAAATCATGAGTTTGTTCTTCAAGATCTCTCTCTTATCCCCAAAAGGAATTAAATGATGACCTTGTTCTTCAAGATCTCTCTCTCTTAACCCCAAAAGGAATTAAATGATGAGCTTGTTATTCAAGATCTCTCTCTCTCTCTTATCCCCAAAAGGAATTAAATGATGAGCTTGTTCTTCAAGATCTCTCTCTTATCCCCAAAAGGAATTAAATGATGAGCTTGTTATTCAAGATGTCTCTCTCTTATCCCCAAAAGGAATTAAATGATGAGCTTGTTCTTCAAGATCTCTCTCTTATCCACAAAAGGAATTAAATGATGAGTTTGTTATTCAAGATGTCTCTCTCTTATCCCCAAAAGGAATTAAATGATGAGCTTGTTATTCAAGATCTCTCTCTTATTCCCAACAGGAATTAGATGATGACCATTTTCTTCAAGATCTCTATTATCCACAAAAGGAATTAAATGATGAGCCATTTCTTCAAAATCATCCTCTTATCCCCAAAACGAATTAGATGATGAGTTTTTTCTTCAAGATTTCTTTCTTATCCCCGAAACGAATTAGATGATGAACATTTTTCTCAAAATCTTTCTCTTATCAGTAAAAACGAATTAAATGATGAGCTTGCTCTTCAAGATCTCTCTCTTATACCCAAAAAGGAATTAAATGATGAGCATGTTATTCAAGATCTCTCTGTTATCCCCAAAAGGAATTAAATGATGATGTTGTTCTACAAGATCTCTCTCTTATCCCTAAAAGGAATTAGAGGATGAACATTCTCTTCAAGATCTCTCTATTATCCCCAAAAGGAATAAACGATGAACCATTTCTACAAGTTCTTTCTCTTATTCCCAAAACGAATTAGCTGATGAACATTTTCTTCAATATCTCTCTCTTATACCCAAAACGAATTAAATGATGAGCTTTATCTTCAAGATCTCTCTCTTATCCCCCAAACGAATTAGATGATGAACATTTTTCTCAAAATCATTCTCTTATCCCCAAAAATGAATTAATTGATGAGCTTTTTCTTCAATATCTCACTCTTATCCCCAAAAGGAATTAAATGATGAGCTTGTTCTACAAGCTCTTTCTCTTATCCCCAAAAGGAATTAAATGATGAGCTTTTTCTTCAAGATCTCTCTCTTATGCCGAAAAGGAATTAAATGTTGAGCTTTTACTTCAAGATCTCTCTCTTATCCCCAAAAGGAATTAAATTATGAGCTTGTTCTTCAAGATCTCCATTTTATCCCCAAAAGGAATTAAATAATGAGCTTTTTCTTCAAGATCTCTCTCTTATCCCGAAAACGAATTAAATGTTGAGCTTTTTCTTCAAGATCTCTCTCTTATCCCCAAAAGGAATTAAATGATGAGCTTTTTCTTCAAGATCTCTCTCTTATTCCTAAAAGGAATTAAATGATGAGCTTTTTTCTTCAAGATCTCTCTCTTATCCCCAAAAGGAATTAAATGATGAGCTTTTTCTTCAAGATCTCTCTCTTATCTCCAAAAGAAATTAAATGATGAGCTTTTTCTTCAAGATCTCTCTCTCTTATCCCCAATAGGAATTAAATGATGAGCTTGTTCTTCAAGATCTCTCTATCTTATCCCCAGAAGGAATTAAATGATGAGCTTGTTCTTCAAGATCTCTCTCTTATCCCCAGAAGGAATTAAATGATGAACATTTTCTTCAAGATCTCTCTCTTATCCCCGAAACGAATTAGATGATGAACATTTTTCTCAAAATGTTTCTCTTATCCCCAAAAGGAATTAAATGATGAGCTTTTTCTTCAAAATCTCTCTCTTATTCCTAAAAGGAATTAAATGATGAGCTTTTTCTTCAAGATCTCTCTCTTATCCCCAAAAGGAATTAAATGATGAGCTTTTTCTTCAAGATCTCTCTTATCTCCAAAAGGAATTAAATGATGAGCTTTTTCTTCAAGATCTCTCTCTTATCCCCAATAGGAATTAAATGATGAGCTTGTTCTTCAAGATCTCTCTCTCTTATCCCCAGAAGGAATTAAATGATGAGCTTTTTCTTCAAGATCTTTCTCTTATTCCCAAAACGAATTAGATGATGAGCATTTTCTTCATTATCTTTCTCTTATTCCCAAAACGAATTAGATGATGAGCATTTTCTTCAAGATCTCTTTATTATCAACAAAAGGAATTAAACGATGAGCCATTTCTTCAAAATCCTTCTCTTATCCCCAAAAGGAATTAAATGAGGAGCTTGTTATTCAAGATCTCTCTCTTATCCCCAAAAGGAATTAAATGAGGAGCTTGTTATTCAAGATCTCTCTCTTATCCCCAAAAGGAATTAAATCATGAGTTTGTTCTTCAAGATCTCTCTCTCTTATCCCCAAAAGGAATTAAATGATGAGCTTGTTCTTCAAGATCTCTCTCTTATGCCGAAAAGGAATTAAATGTTGAGCTTTTACTTCAAGATCTCTCTCTTATCCCCAAAAGGAATTAAATTATGAGCTTGTTCTTCAAGATCTCCATTTTATCCCCAAAAGGAATTAAATAATGAGCTTTTTCTTCAAGATCTCTCTTATCCCGAAAACGAATTAAATGTTGAGCTTTTTCTTCAAGATCTCTCTCTTATCCCCAAAAGGAATTAAATGATGAGCTTTTTCTTCAAGATCTCTCTCTTATTCCTAAAAGGAATAAAATGATGAGCTTTTTCTTCAAGATCTCTCTCTTATCCCGAAAAGGAATTAAATGATGAGCTTTTTCTTCAAGATCTCTCTCTTATCTCCAAAAGAAATTCAATGATGAGCTTTTTCTTCAAGATCTCTCTCTTATCCCCAATAGGAATTAAATGATGAGCTTGTTCTTCAAGATCTCTCTATCTTATCCCCAGAAGGAATTAAATGATGAGCTTGTTCTTCAAGATCTCTCTCTTATCCCCAGAAGGAATTAAATGATGAACATTTTCTTCAAGATCTCTCTCTTATCCCCGAAACGAATTAGATGATGAACATTTTTCTCAAAATGTTTCTCTTATCCCCAAAAGGAATTAAATGATGAGCTTTTTCTTCAAAATCTCTCTCTTATTCCTAAAAGGAATTAAATGATGAGCTTTTTCTTCAAGATCTCTCTCTTATCCCCAAAAGGAATTAAATGATGAGCTTTTTCTTCAAGATCTCTCTCTTATCTCCAAAAGGAATTAAATGATGAGCTTTTTCTTCAAGATCTCTCTCTCTTATCCCCAATAGGAATTAAATGATGAGCTTGTTCTTCAAGATCTCTCTCTCTTATCCCCAGAAGGAATTAAATGATGAGCTTTTTCTTCAAGATCTTTCTCTTATTCCCAAAACGAATTAGATGATGAGCATTTTCTTCATTATCTTTCTCTTATTCCCAAAACGAATTAGATGATGAGCATTTTCTTCAAGATCTCTTTATTATCAACAAAAGGAATTAAACGATGAGCCATTTCTTCAAAATCCTTCTCTTATCCCCAAAAGGAATTAAATGATGAGCTTTTTCTTCAAGATCTCTCTCTTATCCCCAAAAGGAATTAAATGATGAGCTTTTATTCAAGATCTCTCTCTTATCCCCAAAAGGAATTAAATGATGAGCTTGTTATTCAAGATCTCTCTCTCTTATCCCCAAAAGGAATTAAATCATGAGTTTCTCTCTCTTATCCCCAAAAGGAATTAAATGATGAGCTTTTCTTCAAGATCTTTCTCTTATCCCCAAAAGGAATTAAATGATGAGCTTGTTCTTCAAGATCTCTCTCTCTTATCCCCAAAAGGAATTAAATGATGAGCTCTTTTTTCTTCAAGATCTCTCTCTTATCCCCAAAAGGAATTAAATGATGAGAATTCAAGATCTTCTCTCTTATCCCCAAAAGGAATTAAATGATGAGCTTTTATTCAAGATCTTCTCTCTTATCCCCAAAAGGAAATTCAAGATCTCTCTTATCCCCAAAAGGAATTAAATGATGAGTTTGTTATTCAAGATCTCTCTCTTATCCCCAAAAAAAGGAATTAAATGATGAGCTTGTTCTTCAAGATGTCTCTCTCTTATCCCCAAAAGGAATTAAATGATGAGCTTGTTATTCAAGATCTCTCTCTTATCCCCAAAAGGAATTAAATGATGAGCTTTTTCTTCAAGATTCTATTATCCCAAAAAGGAAAAATCTTTCTTCAAAATCATCCTCTTATCCCCAAAAGGAATTAAATGATGAGCAAGATTTTTTCTTCAAGATCTCTCTCTCTTATCCCCAAAACGAATTAAATGATGAGCTTTTTCTTCAAGATCTCTCTTATCCCCAAAAAGGAATTAAATGATGAGCTTTTCTTCAAGATCTCTCTCTTATCCCCAAAAGGAATTAAATGATGAGCTTTTTCTTCAAGATCTCTCTCTTATCCCCAAAAGGAATTAAATGATGAGCTTTTCTTCAAGATCTCTCTCTTATCCCCAAAAGGAATTAAATGATGAGCTTTTTCTTCAAACTTTTTCTTCAATATCTCTCTCTTATCCCCAAAACGAATTAAATGATGAGCTTTATTTTCTTCAAGATCTCAAAATTCTCTTATCCCCAAAACGAATTAGATGATGAGCTTTTTCTTCAAGATCTTTTTATTATCCCCAAAAGGAATTAAATGATGAGCTTTTTCTTCAAGATCTTTCTCTTATCCCCAAAAGGAATTAAATGATGAGCTTTTTCTTCAAGATCTCTCTCTTATCCCCAAAAGGAATTAAATGATGAGCTTTTTCTTCCCTTATCCCCAAAAGGAATTAAATGATGAGCTTTTTCTTCAAGATCTCTCTCTTATCCCAAAAGGAATTAAATGATGAGAGATTCTTCTTCAAGAATTAAATCTCTCAAGATTATCTCTTATCCCCAAAAGGAATTAAATGATGAGCTTTTTCTTCAAGATCTTTTTCTCTTTTCCCCAAAAGGAATTAAATGATCTTTTTCTTCAAGATCTCTCTCTTATCCCCAAAAGGAATTAAATGATGAGCTTTTTCTTCAAGATCTTTCTCTTATCCCCAAAAGGAATTAAATGATGCTTTTCTTCAAGATTTTCTTCAAGATCTTCAAGATCTCTCTTATCCCCAAAACGAATTAGATGATGAACATTTTTCTCAAAATGTTTCTCTTATCCCCAAAAGGAATTAAATGATGAGCTTTTTCTTCAAGATCTCTTCTTATTCCAAAAGGAATTAAATGATGAGCTTTTTCTTCAAGATCTCTCTTATCCCCAAAAAGGAATTAAATGATGAACTTTTTCTTCAAGATCTCTCCCCTTATCTCCAAAAGGAATTAAATGATGAGCTTTTTCTTCAAGATCTCTCTTATCCCCAAAAGGAATTAAATGATGAGCTTTTCTTCAAGATCTCTCTTCTTATCCCCAAAAGGAATTAAATGATGAGCTTTTTCTTCAAGATCTTTCTCTTATTCCCAAAACGAATTAAATGATGAGCTTTTTCTTCAAGATCTTTCTCTTATTCCCAAAACGAATTAGATGATGAGCATTTTCTTCAAGATCTCTTTATTATCAACAAAAGGAATTAAACGATGAGCCATTTCTTCAAAATCCTTCTCTTATCCCCAAAAGAAATTAAATGATGAGCTTTTTCTTCAAGATCTCTCTCTTATCCCCAAAAGGAATTAAATGATGAGCTTTTCTTCAAGATCTCTCCCTTATCCCAAAAGGAATTAAATGATGAGCTTGTTCTTCAAGATCTCTCTCTCTTATCCCCAAAAGGAATTAAATGATGAGCTTGTTCTTCAAGATCTCTCTCTCTTATCCCCAAAAGGAATTAAATGATGAGCTTTTCTTGAAGATCTTTCTCTTATTCCCAAAACGAATTAGATGATGAGCATTTTCTTCAAGATCTCTTTGTTATCAACAAAAGGAATTAAATGATGAGCCATTTCTTCAAAATCCTTTTCTTATCCCCAAAAGGAATTAAATGATGAGCTTTTTCTTCAAGATCTCTCTCTTATCCCCAAAAGGAATTAAATGATGAGCTTTTTCTTCAAGATTTCTCCCTTATCCCCAAAAGGAATAAAATGATGAGCTTGTTCTTCAAGATCTCTCTCTCTTATCCCCAAAAGGAATTAAATGATGAGCTTGTTCTTCAAGATCTCTTTCTCCCTTAACCCCAAAAGGAATTAAATGATGAGCTTTTTTTTCATGATCTTTCTTTTATTTCGAAAACGAATTAGATGATGAACATTTTCTTCAAGATCTCTCTCTTACTCCCAATACGAATTAGATGATGAGTTTTTTTCTTCAAGATCTCTCTCTTATCCCCAAAACTAATTAGATGATGAACATTTTTGTCAAAATGTTTCTCTTATCCCCAAAAACGAATTAAATGGTGTGCTTTTTTTTCAAGATCTTTCTCTTATTCCCAAAACGAATTAGATGATGAACATTTTCTTCATGATCTTTCTCTTTTTCCCAAAACGAATTAGATGATGAGCATTTTCTTCAAGATCTCTTTATTATCCCCAAAAGGAATTAAACGATGAGCCATTTGTTCAAAATCCTTCTCTTATCCCCAAAACGAATTAGATGATGAACAATTTCTTCCAGATCTCTCTCTTATCCCCGAAACGAATTAGATGATGAACATTTTTCTCAAAATTTTTCTGTTATCAGCAAAAACGAATTAAATGATGAGCTTTTTCTTCAAGATCTCTCTCTTATCCCCAAAAGGAATTAAATGATGAGCTTTTCCTTCAAGATCCTTCTCTTATTTTCAAAACGAATTAGATGATGAACATTTACTTCAAGATCTCTCTCTTATCCCCAAAAGGAATTAGATGATGGACATTTTCTTCAATATAAGAATAAAGATAAATTTTTTTAATTCAATTTATTTAATTTTTTTAATTCAAGATAAAAATTTATTTATTTGAAAGATGGATAGCTGTTTGTTTCTTTAAGCCTTGAGGAAATTCGTTTGAAATAAGCTTTAAATTATAAAGTAGGAAATAGTGTTGGAAATAATTTTAAATCAAACCTGCCTTCTTCAAGTTCTTTTGTATTCGTAGCATTAAGTCATCCTGTAAAGGTGTTGTATTTATTTAACCATGTTAAAGAAGATATTGTCATCTGATCTTAGAATGAGTATCCTGCAGGATTGGATGACACAGAATACAAAGAGAGGAACGATTAGTGTTTACTTGGAATGAAGTACGTTAATAGGAATAGAATTTGAAATAGTTTCAAGTATTAATAATACATAAATCATAAGTCTTAATTATTGAATTTTATCGTACTTTTTTAACATTTTATCTTTTTTAAAAATACATTATGAAATGAGATGTTTGAAATTGGGTTTGTCAAGTAATAAATAATTTTCACATAGAATGAAATTAAAAAGATGCAAAAGAATGAAGTTAAACTAGCTTCATGTATTAATAATGTTTAAGAGATGAAGATTAGTTAAAAATATGTTTAACACTTATTCTTCAAAATTTTTATATTATTAAATAAAATATGTTCAGATCTTGTATATTTTTTTTGTGTTTGACAGGTAATAAACTTTAATTTTATATGAACAAAATTTGTTATTCTAGAATTAAAATATAACTATTTACTAGTATTAATAAAATTTAAAATTTTGATTGTAATAATATCCATTCTTTAAAAAAATCAATCATTACAATTTAATAATAATCATGTTAAGCATCATAACATGAAGATTGCTGTTTTCCAAATGAAGAATGCTCTACACCGGATGAATTTTTTGTCCTAAAAAGCTTTAAGCAGATTATTGAAAGTAGTATAAAGGTTTCTAACATGAATTATAAGTATTATAAAGGTTTTCTATATATTAATAATTATGTTAATTATCAGAACATGATGATTGCCAAACTCCAATCGGGGAAAGCTCTACATCTGCTGAATTCTTTTTCCTAAAAGTTTTAAGCACATTTTTGAAAGTAGTATAAAGGTTTCAAACATATGTAGGAGAATGCTCTTCCTCTGCTGAATTTTTTTTCCCGAAAAATTTAAGCACGTTATTTAATTTAGTATAAAGGTTTCCTTACATATAATTTCTGAAATAAAACTTCTTTTCGTTAATAATTCACTTTGAATCGATTTAAAATTGAATTGCCTTTTTTTTGTATTGTTTATTCATAGTATAAAATTCTATTTATTTTTGCTCTATCAACTAAAAAATTATTCAAATAAAATTTACTACGCATACATAAAATTCCAAATCTTTATATTCTGAAAAAGAACTCGACTTTTGTCCCAGAGAGAGAGAGAGAGAGAGTGACAATAAAAAAAAAAAAAAAAAAAAAAAAAAAAAAAAAAAAAGAGAGGGGGGAACGGGCAAAACTTTTTCTCCTTCTCTACGCTTTCCTCGCCTACGACGATGGCCTAGTCGTTGTGACGTCAGCGATATTTCGTCATTCGTATTTGTATTCTAGGTGACACTGGCTGCGCCCAATGAAATTTAAACCAGGAATGGAGTTAATGTCAAATGCACAGTAGGAAAAGGAAAAACAACGAGATTTTTTTCCGGGCTGTTCTCCATTTGCATCTGGGATATAATTTTCCGTTTCTTTAAGATGTGTCTTTTTTCAGTTGTGACTTTTTAAGATTTATATATAAATTGTTTTAGTAGAAGTTCAACTGCGTTTTGTATTCAGAGTTTCTTATGAACCATCTGGCTCTGAGGATTTACCTAATGATCAAAATGGCTTAACATCAGTGGAATATAGATTTTATGGACATCTTCATTGCCTTATGGTAGGCCAAGGCCATCTGCTCACCGGCGGTTTTTGAGACAGATGTTTTCTTTTTACGGGGTAGAATTGTCAACCCTACGACCGACGCTCTGCAATCATATGAGATCGGTACCTATTGTTTGAAATGAATTTCGAACCACTATAAACATCCATGAAACAGCCGAGACTCGAACCCTAAACCTGTGTCACCGAGAGCCACAGCGCTAGTCATTCGGCCATCAGGCCCTTTATAGTCATCCGTTCAGGCCAAAACAGCACAAGCCTAGGAGAACATAGGTTTTAATCTTGAAGCTAGAGCATTAATTTCGGAATGCAATTTTTACTGTGGTGGGTTGTATCATCTGAAAAAACAGTGTGAGTTTAGCCTTGGGATTATCACAAGGAGGATAATCACATTATTGTTTTTACGTAAACGCAATAGAAAAATTGCTATTCTAATGAATTCTTTTTTTTCCAAATTCTTTTTGGTTTAAAGTTTATTCCTCTACTTTTAATTTAATGATTGCCATAATGCTGCAATGGATCCAAAGTAACTTACCATTCATTTCAAGATAGAAGAATGGGGCTACTTTACAGCCACGGACCTTTGTGTCGTCCCCGCTATTTTAGTGGAGGACGTTCAACTGTCAGACTAATTTATCCCCATTTTTCTACTGGACAGCTTTTGCCGCCGTCGAAATAATGAGTCAATCCCCACAAGCCATTTTGGCACATATTTTCCCTTCGTAACTCGAAAAAAAAATTGGACCCCTGTATCTCGAACATTAGCAATGTTTGATTTTACAATCTTTTTTACAACCTTTACAACTCGATCATTTGAAACTAATTACCTCTATAGCTCGAAGAAAAATAAGTTACCGACTTTAAGGATTTGCCGACAATGCACGTCATCGTTGGTTCTTAGAAAACAATGTACGAGTATATAATAAATAGAATAATCAATTCTATGAAATAACAACTCGGAAGAAAAAGATTTTCTGCTCTTTATAGCTTAGATAATGCTATAGGTAGAGAACGATCGAATTGTCTAAAGCAAAAAAAAAAAAATAATAATAATAATAACTGACTTTTTTAATACATAATATTTTTAATTTTAAGGTTGTTTCGGAATTATTTTGATTTTTTATTGTAGTACATAATATAGCTTTTAAAATGAAAATAAACATGTTAAATACCTCTTTAACTTGAAGTTTTATTTATTTTACCTCTCTAACTCAAAATAAGTTAGAAAGAATCTCTGAAAGTCGAATATTCCCTTACAAAATCCGCGCAATTCGAAATCCTCCATGAGTCGAAAACTCTGTAACTCGAATTATTTAGCGTCTCCCTTGAAGTTCGACTTACAGAGGTTCTATTGTATATATATATATATGTGTGTGTGTGTCTAGGTGTGTAAGGCCATAATGGTTGCCATAACGCTGCGATGGACAAAAGCAATTTACCATTCAGTTCAAAATAAAAGAATGTGGCTACTTCGCAGCCACGGACCTTTGTCCGCACATCAAACCCCTTCTGTTTACCTGGAAGACGATCCCTGTCAAACTAATTTATCACCATTTTCTATTGTATTGCTACTGGCAGCGTCCTTCGAAATAAACTCGAATTGAAAAGTAATAAAGGAAGGGTGATGGGATGGTCTAGAAGGGAAAATAGGAGATCCATAGATAGCTTAACAAATGTTAGACAGACAGCTTAACACCGGGGCCTATAAATAGCTGAATATCAGGCTCCATAGGTAGTTTAATACCGGGGTAAATCCCCTTCTTTGAATTGGATACTTTATATCTTTTCATGTTGTCTCCCCTTCAACATTTTCATGCGTTTGTATATCTTTTTCTATTGTTGACTAATCCTCAGTGTCCTGCAATGCGGGACTGGCATCCTATGAATGACTTACTCATATTTGGAGGGAAGGGGACAGCTTCTGTTGTGATGGAGCACACGAAGGTAGAAGTCTGACTTTGGCTCCGTGACGCTCTTACAGTCATAGGAGACCGGGACCTACGGCTTAAAGTGGATTCCGTACCACTACAAACATCCATGGCAACTCCGGGACTCGAACCCGAAACCTCTGGTACCGAGTGCTAGCCACTCGACCATTCAGGCCCCATCTTTTTCAATTCCTTCTATTAGTTCACACTTTCCCTATATATATCTTGTTCACATGTTCAATCGTTCATAAAACACTTTTTATTCATCCACTCGAGTTCAAATGCATTTTTTTTTGAACTTGTAGTGGATGGCACTGGATGTTAATACAGTTTTTTTTCAAATATTAATTCATTCATTAAATTTAATTAATTCATATTAGTTTTTTTTAGATTTAAGTTGCATATCCATAGAGGACGAGAGATGAACTTAAAAAAATGAATGAAAATTATTTGTAAAGGACTTTCTGCAATAGAGTGAAAAAAAAATAGGAATTGACTTTAAATTTTTTTTTTATATTACTTGTTTTACATTTCCATGACAGAATGAATTGTTACTATATTATTTTCTCATTAGTAGGTCCTGGTCTATGATTGCTGTAGATAGTTGGGAGTAGGATTGACAACCCTACCCCGTAAAAGGAAATCATAGCCTGTTCCGGAATCTGCCATTACGCAGACGGTCATGTTGGACATGGGCTGTTACATGGACAGTTAGTTATTTTCTCTCTAATCATTTAAAATCGATAAGAAATAACAATTCTGACTGATTAACTATTCAAAGCGTGAAATTCATATCGAGCAATAACATTTTCGATATTTAAAAATTATTAAAACTAAATATTATTAATATGCCTAATTAAAATGACTTCAGTACAAGGTTTCATTATTGCAACTTTTATTTATTATTGCTTACTCATCATTCAAAACGATACTAGAATAATGACAATAATTCCCATCTTATCTATAGGATTCAATAGATAACATGGAATTATGTGGTACTCAGGTTTATGTGAATTACTCAGGTTTAAAGTGGGCGATACCATCTCCTGGGGATGGGGATGATGGAATGTTCAAAGACTGGTGGTAGTAGTCTCGGGGACTTTTTTTTTGGGGGGGGGACTTTAATAAAAGAATGAGGGTAGTACGGACAGAAAATGGGAAAGGAAGGGGGAGGGGGACTTCTAAAGAGTTGAAATTTAGGTAAGTACTCGAACATTGCTCACTTCTGGTGTGAAAAAAATCTGGAAACCTGTTTTTTTGGGGGGTGGGGATATGGGCTATAATACAATTTGCATTTACTAATATTATTTGCATTTACTACTTATTTGCGCATTACTCAGGTTTAATGCGATCACACACTTTTTTTTAAATAATAAAGCAACTGCCTACTGCTGAATCGCAGTGATTTAAGAATTTTATGTAGGTAAATAAGAGCCGAGGATTAATTCATTCGGCATGATGGCAGAGTGATTAGCTCTCTGACATTCGATGCCATAGGTTTTGGTTTCGAATCCCGGCGATGACATGGATGTGTGTAATGGTTCGAAACCATTACCGTAAGTCCTTTTAAACAGTAGGTCTCGGTCTAATATGACTGTAGAACGTTAGCCGTAGAGTTGATAACCCTATTACCCTTATTCTGATTAAGTTGTTGGGCCTGATGGACAAGTGAATAGCGCTAGATGTTACAAGTTTCGGGTTCGATTCCCGACGGTGCGATGGATTTTCGTTGTGATTCGTAATCCACTTTAAACCGTAGGTCCCGTTCTAATATAACTATTGGTCGTAGGGCTGACAAAACTACCCTGCAAAACGAAAGCATCTCATGTCTCGAAAATCTGCCAGAAGGCAGACAGCTTTTGCCCACACTGGAGCTGTTCGCCCATGAAGAAGAATGATTAATTTATTGATTTTACCGTAGGTTCATCTTTCTTAGTAGGTTACAGTTTTGATGTTATTCGTAAATATTATTTATACAATATTTCACATATTTATCTTAATTTATCTCTGTGTATAATTTAAATAAATAACTTTATAGTTTCAAGCTTCAGAGTGCTTTACTTACAACATCTTTATTTACTATTTTTAAGACGTAAGTTGATATGTAGATGCATAAAAGAACTAAATAGATGCATAAAAGATGCATAATGAATGTAGATTTCAAAAGGATTGGATTTGTAGAGTATTTTTTTTTGGGGGGAAGGGGTCATCAAAAAGTGCGGAAGAACAAATAAGTTTGGGAACCATCGGTCTAACTCAGGGGTCTCCAAACTTTCAGGCCTTAGGGCCATACTGTTTACTCCAGTAAGTACCAAGGGCCAAAACCGCTTTCATTTTTCTGCCATTATCTATAATTTCTAGACCAGTCGCCGAGTACGAGCTTTGAGCCACCATACGCTTGCTAACTACAAACTATTGTCAGTGGAAAATCACAATTACATAAATCTCATTAGTATTTTTTTGCAAGTGGATACCCCGCGGTTTCCTTTGCATTCATTTAGCTTTTCCGTTCCTGAGAGATTTTCAGGATAAAAATCATATGTTTGATTCAGTATATATACATTCCAAACATCGATATACACACATAATGCGATACTCTTTACCCCAATATAACTACCGAGGGTAATCGCGGGATGTTCACTAGTTTATAATGTTAATGGGATTCATTTCAATTATTTGTTAATTGTTATGTTGTTAGTTCTGCGTATAATGCTTGTCATTAAACTCTACCTAGCAAGTCAATAAAACCGAGTTATTATCATTCTGTGTTTTTTTATCCGACTTATTACATAAACAATAAGCTATTCGCTGTCGCGGGCCGTATGGATGACACTGTCGGGCCAGATTTGGCCCGCGGGCCTTAGTTTAGAGACCCCTGGTCTAACCCATTCAGCCGATAGCCTGAACCAGATGTAGATATATCGCACTACTGTGACTGACGCATCGACTCACTGATGTGCGAAAAAATGACTCCCCGTTGAGAAATCTCACGCTTCCTTTGCTAACCGGAAATGGCATGGTCGTTAATGGCTCGAAAAAATATAGATGTTCTGCAGAGAAAATAACTATCAGGCTCAGAGATTTTGAGCGATTTTTGGGCTCCGTTTCTTTTATTTTTCTATTATGGACATCAAAGTAGGTGCAATTTTTAGACGCCTTCGTAATATAATTTTCAATTGTTCATTTTCCTATATTTTTCCTTTATTTTTTTTCCTATATTTGTTTTAATTGAACATTGTGGAGTTCAAAGAAATGAACCACATGATGTGAAGCAAGAAAAACAAACGCAGAACTCACTAATAATCTTTGATACTTTAAAGTATCAAGTAGTTTTTGATACTTTTACTTTAAAAATTATTATATACTTTAAAGCAGTGATTTAAAAGTGGTTCCGACCCTAATGGGGGGGGAGGGCTCCCGAAAAAAAAGGGGAGGAAGTTGCCCATTTTAAACATTTTTTTTATAAGTTGGACTTTAACGTGAACTATTTGGCCTTTGACATTTTTAATTAATATTATTAATTTAATTATTAATATTGTAAACCTATTTCCACAATTTTTTTTTACAATGTTGTAAGTGCTATGGTCACTTTTATTAAAGTTTTAGTTCTTGGAATTATTTACACCTATTTACAAAACAAGTAATATAAAAAAAAAAATTTTAAGTCAATTCCTACTTTTTTTTCACTCTATCGCAGAAAGTCCTTTATAAATAATTTTCATCCCTTTTTTTTAAGTTTATCTGGCGCCCTCTATGGGTAGACACATGCAACTTAAATCTAAAAAAAACTAAAATTAATGAATTAAATTTAGTGAGTGAATTAATATTTGAAAAAACTGCATTAACATGAAGTGTCATAAACTACGAGTTCAAAAAAATGTATTTGAAGTACAGTGGATGAATAAAAAGTATTTTATGAACGATTGAAAATTTGAACAAGATATATAGAGGGAGAGTGTGAGCTAATAGAAGGAATTGAAATAATACAATTTTGATAATTACTTAATAAGGATTTTATTTTAATAATTTTAACAATTGCACACATTTGCAAATTAATTTTTTTTTCTAATTAGTATTTCATCGTAAATTTTTTTAATGTGGAGGGTGTCAGGAACCACTGCTTTAAGGGACGCATGGGAGAAAGAAATTGGACAACAAACCGGTTTTTTTCACAGGAGAGGAGACCATACTAGTAACTCAGTTAGAAAACGCTGTGATTGTTGAATGGGTTAATATTCCTAAGCAATATATATATATATTACTTGCCCCTCACCCCCCAAGAAAAAATAGTTAAATAAATTGGTTGCATAATCTATTCTTTCCTTAGTAACTGGAGTAAATGTCAATCCCTTAAATTTAAGCTCATTTATATGGCAAATTTATTTTTATTTTACTTTTTCTCTTCTTTTTCTTCTTCGCCTATCCCCAAAGTCCAGCGGGGTTAGACTTGGTCCATGAATCCAAATACCCGAAGAAAGTCCAAGACCATCAACGGACTGTCAAGGAGATCCTGACATCTGAGCCCCAAGATGTGAGATGGCGAAGCCTGCTCAGAGGAGCACTTGGTGCAAGCTTGAAACCCTCCGAGAAAGTCATAGTTCTGAGGTGTCCACTGAGCAAACGGGGGATCCCTGCCTGTCACAATTAAGTGACAAAGTACCGCCAGGTCGATGGCCCCGATACCACTGGGGCACTGGGGGAGTAGACCAAATAGTTTTTCCATTTAACTTAGTTTGTGAGTAAATCTTTGTGCTGGTGAGGGGCTCAAGTGGAACCAATACCTCACTAGCACCCGCATTTCATTCCCGCCATTTCATTTTCGACATGGGAGGGGATCCACTGTATGTGGATCTGATGATTCATGGAAAGATGTTTTAGCTTTTTGAGAACCGTCCCTACCCTGTCTCTAACACTGGACCAATTAGCCAAGTGCTGAATAGAACTCCTGTTATCAGTTAGAATCCAGATTTCATTTCCTGCAGTAACAGTCGCTAAGTAGTCAAGGCTTTCGTTTATAGCAATGAGCTCGCTACGGAATACAGAGCAGCCCTCAGGATTCCTTCTCTGAATCTTCATGTAATTACTATTTTAAAGTATATGTATTCCACTGCCAGTTCCACCTTTATCGTTTTTACTGCTGTCAGTGTACATTTTAATAGCATCAGCCATAATCTAATCTAATCTAATCTCTTTCTATCTTTATCTAATAAATTTCGTCTGGTGATTAAAGCTACTAAATGTACCAACTATTAAATATATATTCATAACAAAAGATCGAGATTCATTAGTATCCAGGTACATTTTATATCTTCTTCGATGGCGTGACAGCCTCATGGTAGGCCAAGGCCTTCTGACTACTGGCGGATTCTCAGATAGGAAATGTTTTCTTTTTACGCGATAAAGTTGTCTGCCCTATGCCCTACAGTCATATTAGTCCGGGATATACTGTTTAAAGTGGATTCCGAACCATTGCAAACATCCATGGCATCGCCGGGACTCGAACCGAAACCTGTGGTATCGAGCTCCAAAGCGGTACATATTATATACTTTATGGATATTAGTAAACTTTTAAGTTCCTTTCTTTATAAATAAAGGAACATTATCATACCTATTTGTGTCCTGCGCTTAATTTTACATACTTTTCTGGGCCTAAATGTCCAAGTGTCTAGCGTTCTGGCCCTCGGTGCACCTGATTTTGTGTTCGAGCACTGGTGGGGCCATGGGTGTTTGTAGTGGTTCGGAATCCACTTTAAATTGCAGGTCCCTGTTTGATATGACTGTAAGAGTGTCACGGGCCAAGTCAGACTTCTACCTAAGGGTGCTCCATATCACAACAGAAGCTGCTCCCTTTCCCTCCATCGGTGAGTAGATTACTCATGGGATGTCCTTCCTGAACTGCAGGACGTTCAGGATTAGTCACACAACTTACTTTTCTTTTCTTGCGTCTTATGCAGTATTTCACTGACTATAATTGTCTCAGATCAGGCATCTTAACTTGCTAATGCTTTAAAAAGTTACTTTACTTTAAGAACCACCAACCCAAGCAATACAATCCACAATGTTTGAGAAGGTTTACAGATTTTAAAAAAATCATTGGAGCATGTCTTATGATTTAATTAACTCTTAGAAAAGTGTTTTATTCAATGTTTACAAATTTATTTCAGAATAACAGATAAAACCTTTTATCAGTAATGTCATAGCTTGCATGCTTTGTCTCAATACGCATTTATTTATTACCAGAACACAATAACCTAACATTTTTTACCATCAAGGCATTAGTCATTGGAAACCTTTGACCACCAAACCATTGACTGCCATCATGTTTCAAGAGATGACGTATTTTAATGGATCTTTACATATTTTAATGAATAATTGTTAATATAATTAAAACTATGTTAGTCACGGTGATATGAATAGTGTATTTTGTGAAAAAAGTTTCTTTTTTTACCTGTTCATACCCACACGCATCTCGGATCTCTTTCATTCTTGCTATATTCAGATAATTACTGAGACATCCCCCTCCCCTAAAATTTAAAATTAATCTAATACCATGGGCCAAATTTTATATTTTTATTTTATGTATTACTTAATACAATACGAATTATTAATTATATATATATAATATATAATATATATGTATGGGTGTATATATTAATCTCCGATTTAATATTTCTTACATCAAACAATTTCATGTATATAACATGTGGTAAAGTCATTTCTCATAGGACTCCAATAACCTTTTATAATCTAATGTTGAAAAATTCCAGATTTAACGTTAGCACTTTCCGCATTTAGCATTTTATCTGTGGGAAGAGTTAAAGGCGATTTTCCGACAACAGTCAGTAATTGTGATGGACAAGTAAGAAATCTTTCTTGCCGAAGATAAGATTCCTTGTACCATCCCGCCTTTGTCCTTCCTAGTCAAAATATCCACCCCCTTTCTTCTCTCTTCGTCCTTTATTGCCAACAGCTGCAATATATTGAAGACCACCTACAAGGAGCTCAACTTTGTGTCTTATGGGTCGATCGATTAGCTCTCCAAATTCTTGGTCTTATTCGGGAAGACTTACACCTATAGAAGCTGTATTGAATACATAAGAGAAAATTTTTGGTTTCAAGAATTCCCATGGCCTTCCCATTCATTTGAAAGCGTTCAACATTAATAACAATCAATCTCTGTAAGCAATAGTTCCGCCCCTTTCAAATGTATTCATCTCCTACATGGGGTGGGGTATAACTGCCAATTTCAATCAAAACAGGATACATGCTTCCGCAAAATAAAGATCTAAGGATCCTCACAAAGGCTACTTGTTATATCAAGAATTGAGTCATTCTCTGTGGTGGTAAAGATCTCTGTGGGTGGTAATGCTAGTCGCGTCCGTGGCATACCTTAAACCACACGTGTCCCCTAAGTGGTGCAAAAGGAGTAACTGCGGATCGGCTACGGATTCAGAGTTCTTCAGTGGAATGCAGGAGGGTTAATTCAAAATTCGGAACATCCTTTGAAATGTTCAGGACTGAACAGGGAGGCTCAGAGCCAGGGAGAAGTCTCACAGTTGCAATGGGAAGCCAGGAGCCTCATGGACTAAAATAAAGTGCCCATCCCCTTTATTTACTCTCACACTTTGACTTTTTGGGGTGTGTGAGACTGATTTATTGTCAATTACTGTATGTTTACTTTGTTCTGCTTGTTCCTTCTTCATGTATGATCCTTATTATAATGGATAAATTTCCAATAAAGTCATATGTTGCAACAACAATGATCTCTGTATCAGAACCCATCGATTTCTAATTACTATATCCAGTTCTAATTCTTACTATATTAAGTTCCAGTTATAATCCAGTTATACGGTTACCAGTTATACTATACATTTATTATTAGTAAAACTATTGAATTAGTACCGGTTATACAATTCAGAAGCATAATCAATTGTCCAAATCCTATCAAAAGGAGCAAACTATCTTTGTACTTAATAATACAAGATATACATTCACATGCACAATTACTAAATAGGTTCTACCTATAAGTTAGTACTCCTTAGCTTAGTGCGGCCTGATGGGCAATTGGCAATTCGAACCCGAAGCCTCTGGGTTTCGGTACCACAGGCTTCCGGTTCGTATTCTGGATGGATGTGGAGCACTTCGAGCCTGGATGTTTGTGAGTGGTTCGGAATCCACGTTAAGCTGTAGGTCCCGGTCTGTTTAGCCCAAAGTGTGCACAAGATGACCGTAGAGCGACAAAACAAAACAAACCTTTACTTAGTCTTATTGATATTATCAACTAA
Source organism: Caerostris darwini (assembly GCA_021605075.1). NCBI lineage: Eukaryota > Metazoa > Arthropoda > Arachnida > Araneae > Araneidae > Caerostris > Caerostris darwini. The sequence goes on from BPLQ01009970.1 coordinate 108,622, forward strand.
TTTAGACATAAAGCTTCACTACTCCAGTACTTAATCATACCAAAAGATTTTAAACAGTCCCTCCCTCTTTCCAATATCTCGTTTGGAAAGAGGATGGAGGGAGAAACATTGTAAGCAGTGAAGGCAAAATAATTTTTTTTTTTTCATTCATCAAAAAATAATAATAATAATAATAATAAAAAGGTTTCTCTAAACAACTGAGTAACAGGTGGGCTGAAATGTTCATAGGCTGACACATAGATGGCTTCTGCATCCGCCGTGTTCTCCAGATCTGGCCCCCAGCGACTTTTTCCTGTTCTCAGACTCCAAGAGGATGCTCGCTGGACAGAAATTTCGCGCCAACGAAGAGGTAATCGCCGAAACTGAAGCCTATTTACTATAAAAATGGTATCGAAAAATTGTATGACCGCTATAATCGTTGTATCGTCCTCGAAGGCAACTATATTGAATAATAAAATCAAATTCTATATAAAAAAAAAAAGGAATTTTTCTATGCTAGCCTATGAAATTTTCAGCCCACCTAGTAATAGTATTTCTTTTATGGGCAGTGGTGGAGTAGTATGTTGCAGCTGAGAAATATTCGAAATTCCTTCCCCCTTGCATTGTGTAAGAAGAAAGTAATCCCTTTTGAAAGATAGGCATTCTTAAAACACCCCCTGATCGATAACCCTTTTGACACTGGATGTCGTCGTCGATCCTATAGGTCAGAGTTCAAGGAATCGTAATTTTAAAACCCACAGAGATAATAAGAATTAATAAGAATTAAAAAACAAAAAAGATAAATATTAATGATCAGGGAACTTCTATTTGATTCATATGAATTATAATAAACATTCACTCTTTCATTAATTAATTTTTTTTCCTATTCTATGTTAAGTAATTTTACATAAAATAGGTTAATATATATAATTCTATAAGGACTATAAATTTTTTGATTTAATTTAATAAAATGAATAAATATGCCTTGTTTATTGTAAACATTTGTTAATTATTGCTGTAATGTATTCAACTGAATATATAAAAATTGAATATATAATATATATTCTTAATCTTCTTCATTGGTGCAATAACCCCATGGTGGGTCAAGGCCGTTGGCCAACTGGCAGATTTCGAGACAGGAGAGGATATAATACACACACACACATATAATATATATATATATATATATTATGTAAAACTACTTAATATAGAATAGATAATAAAAGTAAATAATTGACAATACTACAATTGAATATATAAAAAAACTAAACATTTCATAAGTATTTAAACATTATTAAACTGCTTTTCAATTTTGGTGTCATCGGTTTGCTGATCAATTAAAGTCATTAAAGTTACTTAATTGCTTTACAGCAACTATTGTCAACCTCCTACGGATCTCAAGGATCACTAAATTGCTAATTTTAAATACCATGGATCATTAATATTATTTTAAAAATAATGATCACTGATAAAAATGATAATGATAATTCATATGTAAACTAATCATTAGGCAACTCTGTATATATGTTGTTGTTTCTAATGCAGCTGGCAATACAGAAGTTAATCTTTATGCCATAGGCAAAGGCTGCAACACTGTTACTCATTTAGCACTATCCAGGGCGCGTGTAGCGTGAAGATAAGCTACGAACGCGAGGCACACTACCCACTCAACGCTCTTATTAGATCGGGACCTACGGTTTAAAGTGGATTCCGAACCACTACACACATCCATGGCTCTGCCAGGATTCGAACCCGAAACCTGTGGTACCGAGCGCCAAAGCGCTAGCCACTCGGCTATCAGGCTATCAGTTCGAAATCCACTTTAAACTGTAAGTCCCAGTCTAACATGACTGTAGAGCGTTGGGCGTAGGGCTGACTCCCCTACCCTGTAAAAAAAAAGAAAACATCTCATGTTTCGAAATTTGCCTGTAGACAGACGGCCTTGGCCCACCATGGGGCTGTTGCGCCAATCATGATGATGATGAGTATATATGGTGTGTTTACAGTGAATGTGATTAATCGGTGATCATATATAATCACTGGATTAGTCCACAGGTGATTATACATAATATATTTCTGTATGCGTTCAGACACAATACCGCACTAGGACGAAAAGCGCTAGTACAATAGGAGGGTGATTGCTGGGCTTCTTCTGCTTCCCCCCCCCTCCTTCTTAAGCCCATAATGTAAATGTGTGCATGTGTTCCAACTTATGTCCATTTCTCGAATGGGCCCAACTGGTTTTTGTTAAACACATAGTAGTTCAAAGAATCGGTGTTTCTCTTATCAGTGTCAATTTTATTGTACCTCCTGAATGTGTCGATTCAGCTAGCTTTTTCTCCTGGTTTAATGTTTTTTAAATAAGGGGCCTGAATGGCTGAGTGGCTAGCTCTCTGGCGCTCGGTACCACAGGTTTCGGGTTCGAATCCCGGCGGTGCCATGGATGTTTGGAATCCACTTTAAACCGTAGGTCCCGATCCTAATAGGATCGTAGAGTGTTGCGGGGCCATTGTTACTCGGCGTCCGTGGCTTATCTCCAAGTTACACGCGTGCAGCGCTTGCCTTAAGGCATCCAAACCAAGCTGTCTAAGTGTTTGCCAGCTGCATTAGAACAAAAAAAATGTTTTTTAAATATTAATAGAAATATTAAAGTTGACATCACCCATGTAATGAATGAACTGGCAAAAAAAGCAAAGTAGATTGAATTTTAACGTATAGTTTGCTTATTGAATTTTGTTTAGAAATTAAAATTTTATTTTTTATACATTACTTCTTAATTTTTAATTTTCTTTTTTTTAGGTATTAGACCAAATGAGATGCCATGTAAAAATTATTAATATCTACTTTATATAAGTAGTTGTTGGCTTTATTATTTTTATATTGGCTTTATTTTGTTGGGCCCCTCGAAGACAAAATCTGGATGAAAATTTGTGTGCGTGTTTGTATGTTATGTAAATTTCGAGGCTTAGAATGCTAATTTGATACATGAATAAAAAAAATGAAACATTAAAGCTAACTAGTGAAGGATTGAAATTTTATATTGCAAAAAAGGATGGAGATGTATTTATATAACAAAATATTGTTGTCATTATTATATTTTTTAATTTTAATATTGGTTGTATCAAAAATGTTTGTAATAATTTTAACCGAAAATAAATTATTAATATAATTTAAATATAATTTTTTAATTATTATTTAATATTACTTTAAATAAAAATAATAATATTAATATTATTAATGAATTAATGATGTTATTAATCCATTAATTAATAATGTTAAATTATTATTTAATATCTTTTTTATTATTATTTCATAAAAACTCTACCTCTACTAAGTGTAAAAAAATAATTAGATGTCATACGTGTGTGTTCAAATAATTTTATAGTTGCGATAATATTCTCTTAATGCTTCATTATTTTTAACAGAATTCATCAAAAAAAATTTCTAAAAGTTTTTGCTTATCTTATATTGATACTATAAAAGTATACTATAAAGTATTATACGATATACCATACTATAAAGTATTAATACTATAAGTATTTAAAGTTTTAAAATTTATCTCGACTGAGACATTTTTATTTAAATCAAGTTTAATATCATTTTTAGAAAAAAATATAGATGGAAATTAAGAATATAACTCGATATTTAATCTATTTGCATTATAAGCGCAATATATGTGATGAAATTTCCTGGCTATTATCACTGAAGAGGATATATGTGCGAAAATTCCTTGGCCATTATCACCGAACGATTGCAAACGCATTAAAGTATTTTTTTCTGGTAAAAGCAATTCTATAAACATAATAAAAATGGAAGTTTTGATTCGAATAGTTGTGAATAAGTAAACAGACCTACAAAATCTACTAATAATCTAAAATAGACCAACAAAGATCTGCATAATCCTTTTGAAGAGTTTCATTATTTTCAAAACTATTCATAAAGACAGAGCATTTCACGTCTTTAAGCAAAATAAACCAAAAATAGAAACTTCAGCAAAACGAGAAATTACACCAAGACCATGTATGGTTCCAGATTTATTGACCAACATTTTCTAATACCCATTGAACCAACATCATCACGAAAAGCTCGTAAACGTTGTGTGGTTTGTTTATCACACACACGCAGAAAAAAGAATCATGCTATCTTTGTGATAACTGCCGTGTTGACTATCTACGTGCTGTACATTTTTAAGTACTATCCTACATCCTACAGTGCAAAACTATTAAACTGAATTTCTCGCTTTAATTTCAATGTATAACTTTATTGAACTATATCAACTTATAAATTATTCTTTGTGTACGCCATTTTGGCATTTTTTGAAATATTTCTACCTTTAAAACTTTTTGGTAATAGGGGCCAATTTTCCATTTTTTCGAATGATGAAAATGAGTTGATTATATCGTGTTGTTTGAGAACAAACAATAGATACGATATTTTAATGAATATTAAATATTAATAAATATAAAAATAAATTATATTATATAGGTATAATATATTTATTTTTATATTTATTAATATCTAATATTTACGATATTTAAATAAATAAATATATAGATACGATATATGAATAAATAAATATATAGATACGATATATGAATAAATATAAAAATGAATTATGTTATATAAATATAATATATTTATTTTTAAATTATTAATATTTAATATTTACGACATTTAAATATATTGATATATAGATACGATATTTTAATAAATATTAAATATTAATGAATGTAAAAATAAATTATATTATATAAATATAATATATTTACTTTTATATTCATTACTATTTGATATTTATTAAAATATCGTTTCCACTGTTCCCAAACAGCTAATAAATATAAAAAAGTTTATTATTATTAATAAATATTAAATATACTAAAATGTAATAAATAAACATATAATAAATTATAATATTATAAATTATATCAAATAAATTATATTTAATAAATATTATTTGAATAAATATTAAAATAATTCAATGTATTACATAAGATAATGCACCAATAAAAGTAAATTTTAGTTATTGTAACTTTTTTTTTACAAGAATTGTACACAAAGCAAATTTTGAATTGGCAAACACTTTTTATAATTTTATATCTAATTGGTATTGATTACTGAGTAATTAATTTAATTTTTAGTTTAAAGTTAAAAGTTTAGCTTTCTTTCAATTTGTTATTTTCCCTCTGTATTGGTCCAAAAATTCTTTCTGGAAGAGATAATAATGACAATACATCAGAAATAGAAAATTACTTCTGAAAACATTGTAAATTTTAAATAAAAATATTTAAAAGAAATTTATTCAACTATATAGTATACAATAGATAACACTTGGGCATAGTATACAGTCTTATTATTGGGGTAAATAGTATTTAATACAACATTCAGCTATTTTTTAAAAATAAAAATGTTTTAATTTTTTTTATTCAATTCCGCGAAATTTTTTTTAAATAAAAGAAACATATTATAAAAGCCTTTTTTTTTTTTCTATTTCCAATACTGTACAGATTGTCGAATTTAATTTTAAATAAAAAAATAGAAAGATCGAAAGGAATATTTAAAAAATATATATATAATATAAAATTAGAAAAAAAATTAATCACATTTTAGCACTTGCTTTTCAACGATGTTTGTACCAAATACGTCAACAAATTCAAGATTAAAAGCACTTTAAATATTTTATATGTGTAATTACAATTAAGATAATTAAGATAATACTTAAAAAATAAAAGGTGGCGAGAGTTCTTAATTGGCCTCAATCCTGAAGATAATTCGCTCTATTACATGAATAAATATTTCACTAAAAAAATACAAAAACTCCTCCTCTACTGGGAAACAATGGCATTGTTTTCACCCCTGCTGAAAAGACCAACGTTTTCTCCGATCACCTAGAAAATTCTTTTCAAGTAAACGTTGAACCTTATGACAATTCTCACATCGAAATTGTTGAAGACAGTATTGCTCAATTTTTTAATAACACTACCTCTGTTCCTATACCTCCACTCTTAAGTCCGAGCGATGTCAAATCTGTCATCTGCAAATTAAACATCCGAAAATCAAATGGGCCAGACAATATTCCAAATAAAGCTCTCCAGTGCCTCCCCACTAAAGCCATCACTAATATCACTAAAATTTTCAATAAATGCCTGATTTACCATCATTTCTCATCATGCTGGAAACACGCAAAAATAAAAATGATTCCGAAACCAGGTAAAGACCATAAATTCCCGCAGCATTTTCGCCCTATTAGCCTCCTAAGTTGTGTTGCAAAAATGTTTGAAAAATTACTCTACAATAGAATTTATTCTTTCTGTGTTGACAACAATGTCTTTCCTCCGGAACAATTTGGGTTTCGCCCACATAAAATATTCACAAAAGAATTGTTTTAGAATTTAAGAAATCTTATGAGAATTAAATTTCACCAGCAAAAACAATTCAAAGGGAATTACTAACAAACAATGTTACATTTGGAAAAGGATAGAGAAAACTAATATCCTTAAAAAGGAAAATACATCACATTACTTCAGATAATTGTATGAACTAATGTTTATATTATGTGAAATTATTCTTGATAATTATTTCAAGATATAATTACTTAAATTAGAGTTGTTAATTTGATTTAACAGCTTTTAGGCAAATATATTATTGTGATTATGCTATTATAATTAATGATAATAGTAATAATTATAAATATTTACAATTATATAGATTATTATTAATAATTTGTAACGGGAATTAAGTTGGAAATAACTACTCAAAGTAAATGTCTATAAGTTTTGTAATTGGTGTAAAATAAATAATGAACGTTGATTATTCTATTCTAAAAAAATTTTTTTCGTATCTGTCGTCAAACATATTTTGAAATGATAAGGAATGTACAATAATTTCTTAATGAAATATATTGTTATTGAAGATATATAAAATGATTTCACTTTGAGTTTACGTGTTTGTTCTTTTAAGGATTTTGCAATTTTTTATGAAATTAAATATAGTCAAAGTAAAATAATCGCTTTAAATGATATTTCGAGCCCGCGTGATTCCATTCCAAAACAATAATAATAATTAAATAAATAGTTATTTCGTAAACAATCAAATATTTACAAAAAAATAATAATGAATTGATAATATACGAATTTCTTTAGTTGTTCAATTTTAAATTCCTATTTCAACTACTTTCATTGGGCTTTTGTCTTTTAAGTATTTTTTATTTATCGATGAAAAGACTTTTTGTAAAAAAGTATTAGAATTAAATTCAAAAATTAAATGAAAATCAAATTATCGTTTTTAAATGTTGGCTTTCTTAAAAATTTTAAAAATGGCCACCTACTTCGATTAAATATTTTTTTTTAATTAATCCAATCGTGGATGTCAAAATAAAAATTATTTTTTTTGTAATTAGTCTAAAATTCTTCAATTAAATTGAAATTCGTTGAATAATTTGGCAATTATTTAAGAAGTTAAATTTAACCAAAATAGAGTATTCAGTTCTTGTAAATTAAAAATAATTGCTCAAAAAATTAATTGAACAACAATTCAATCCAACAATCCAATTAAAAATACTTTTTATGAACAGTATTGTTAATTGGAAGACATTTGAAAAAACAATTATTAATTAAAAAAAAATAAGTTTACCATTTTTTTTTTATTTCCTTTCCCTTCCAACTTAATTTTAAACACAAGATATAATTATCTGTAGCTTATATATTTTTAAACTTTTTTTAGTTTTTATATTTTTCTTATTTAAATTTTTAGGAAATACCTAAAAATATATCATTCATTTTATTCCAAAATATTTAAAATTATTATCATTACTTACCCTTAAATAATTTCAATATAAAGTTCATTACTTAAAGTATTTTATATGGATTCTGTTTACTTAAATATATTATTATTTTATTTTTATATTATATTTATATATGAATTATTTTTATTTAAATATATTATTATATTTAAATTAATAAAATCATGATCAAAGTGCTATAATCCCTTCTTATGAAAGATTCATATAATTTTATTTTGTTATTTAAAAAACATATTCAATTAATTTTTTTAATTTAACTTTCATACGCAAATTCTCTTTTTTTAGTCTTATAAATCTATTAAAAATACAATTCAGACCTTTCAATCGAATACAATTTAGATCAATCAATCGAAAATATTATATAATTTCTTGTCGAATTTATTATATATTTTGTAAAAAAATAATAATAAAAATAATAAAATTTTAAAAATAAAATTAAAAATAATTTTATATTTCTACTTTTATATTACAGTAACATGCATAATTTTATTTATTTTATCTGTAAGTAAAGAGCTGCATAAATCTAAAATTAAAATTTAATAATATTAGTAGTAATTAACGAAGTTAGTTAACCGTAACTATTTTTATTAAGTGAAATAAAATTCAAAATGTTGAAATCTTGACATCAAATACAGTATAAAATAATTTAACAATTATTATTTCTTTAATAATTCATCGCACTCTTATTTTGTATTCTCTTTTTAAACGAATAAAAGTAATTTATATCAAATTTTTAAAAATAATCAAAACAAAATTAATTCAACAAATATTTGCCATATTTTAACGAATAATTTATTCCCTAAAGTTTAATTATCTTTTGAATATCAGAAACACTATATTGTTCTACCAATAAATTTTTATAGCTTGAAAGTTTTACAGACCTTTCTTTTTTTTCTCTTTGGAATATGAAAAATTTCCACTAATGTTATCATTGATAAACAAATTTAATATTTTATTATTACGTTACCAACTTTATAAATTCACAAAAAAAAAAAAAAAAGGACTTGAAATGAATATTCTATTATTTTTACAGAAATCTATAAATAGGCTGGAAGAATAGTTTGTTTCAAATTTCAAAATAATATTAAATCAATGCTAATATTTAATAAAAATAAAATGATAATATTATAAAGCTCTGCAGTATCATACAAAGTTATCATAAACTAATTTGTAGATAATCTCAACTGCTATAGCGTCATTTTAACAAACCCTATCAACGCAACTTACAATCAAAGTTTCAAAACCTGTTTACTTTTCTACCTTCCTATGCAACATTAATTTATTAGAAATTACTTTTAAAAATATACCATTACGTTAAATGTGAAATAATCGTCGTTCTTATTACAATGTGAAACACTAATAAACTTCAATTCAGTCGGTAAAATTCCCATTCTATCCTTCCTCACAGAACAACAACGTAATTTCCTGAACCCAACTCCTCTTGTGGAGAGGCGGACGCCATGACAGTTTGGGCGAAACTGTTATCTGAACATTCTCATATTCTTAACCGATTCCGATACAAAAATAGTTTAACGATCGAACAAGAGCTATTTCGATCACTCATAATAACCGAAAAGTAATTTTCGAAACGAATTTTAGAATAAAAATCTGCATCAGAAACGAATATGATTTCTCTAAGTGTCTATTAGAAAGAAGGGAGAAAAATTCTCTTTCGCAGAAGTAAAGTCCTGGCTCAGTTTTTCGAGGTCACGTATTGTACTTTATCCAACCTCCGCGCATGCGTCCCGTTGGAAAAAGTTTTATCGAGAAGGGCTTCTAGATTTGGCGTTTTATCGCTGTCAAAAAAGTTCAACTTGCGTTTCGCCACGTTCACTGTATGTAAGTTAGTTTTACAGCAAAGCTGGAATTTTCATTCAACAGGTACAAATTATGCATTACTTTAAAACTTGATTAATAATCAAATGAAGGTGTTATGTTTGTAATTATTGTAAAACATATTTAATATGATTAAGTACACAAAATGATAATTAATATAATAAATATTTTTAAAATATTATTTTCGGAAACATTTCGTCTCGAAATATTTCATATGCACTGGAAAACTTTTTTCTGTAAAATAAATTAATTAAGCAAACACATAAAAATTCTTATTTTATAGTTTTTAATTTTTTTAAATCAATATCTAAATTTAAATAAAATTAGTTTAGTTCAGAATCTAATTTCTGCTTAAAAAATTATGAAGAAAATTTTGTGCATTAATATCAAATTGCAATTTTCAATAACCTATTATTTATAATTTAAATTTAGTTAATACTGTATTATATTTATTATTATTATTATTTTGCTATGTTTTTGAATTAGGAAAAGGAATTTATAGAAAACATCAAACACTATCATATGATGAGATGATTTAAATGATGAAAAATAGACATGCTAAGAAAGCAATCATGAAAAATATTTTTATGTATGTAAAAACGCATAAAGAGGTTTATTTTTCAATTAATAAAAATTATTAGTTTTGTTTTGTTTCTTTGTTTCTCATTTATTAACAATATAAAATTCAGATCCAATGGTCATTATTTTGAATATGCCAAAAGGCAGAGTTTTCTCGAAAGTTACTGTAAATATTTTTATTTATTTCTTTAAAAAAGTTGATTTTATATAATAAAGATTGCCTTATAGTAAATGTGAATTTGTATCTCATTATATGTTATAATATCTCTAATTAGTATATACTCGAGTGTACTTGTTCTTTTTTAAATTTATAACTCAGTAAATAACATAAAAATGCAAATTTCACTAAAAATATTTTTTAATTAAATAAAAGAACTATATAATTTATTTGAAACTATTAAATTAAAATCTCTAAATTAATCTTATCCCATTCAAGATGAAGTCAGCACAGCAACTAATTTAAGAACAATTAATTTATAATTTAACAACAACAACTAGTATTTTACATATACAGTATTTGACAACTTTATATTTAACACAACAACTTTATATCTAACACAATTTATATTTTAACAACAACAACAATTAATATTACACAATAGATAACATTTAACAACTTTATATTTAACGCAATAACTAATTTTTAACATTCAACTGCCATCTGATTAAACCGTGTTCACTGGGCACAGATACTATGAATGATCAGTGAACACTGCCATCTGGTGGTCTTTCTAATAAATTTATTTTTTGAATTTTTATTTTTTGAAAACCTAAATATCAATATGCTTATATTGAAATGGTGTAAACAAACATTTAGAGCTAAGTTTTTTAAAATGACGAGTCACAGAAATCTGGGGAAAGGTAAAAAAGGAATAGAACATTTTCACTAATTAAAATTGGATAATATAGTGTTCAAAATAAAATTGATTTAAATATATTCGTTTAATAATGTAATGTTTATGTTATGTATTTATTAATAATTAAATATCATAGTGAGAACATATATATATATATATATATATATATATATATATATATATGTATATTTCATTCCATTTAAGTGTAAATAGAACAGCGTGAGGATGATAAAGTAAGGAAGGGAATTGACTTCCGGTAAATTTTTTTATGAGTAACTGCTCAAATGGGCGTGTTGTATGAGAAAAATCCACCATGTAACCTGCCAGACTCTTACATTTGTCATATAGTATCTTCTTTACTGACAGCAGTAGCAGCAATGGTCTCAGCAAGCGGTATCAAACCTCAGCTCTCCAGTACGTTAATTGCAAAGGTTTATTTTTCAATTAATAAATTTTTTTTATTATTATCTCTCATTTATTAACAATACAAATTCAGATCCTATGGTCATTATTTTGAATATGCCAAAACGCAGAGTTTTTCGAAAATTGACCTTAAATATTTTTATTTCCTTCTTTAAAACAGTTGATTTTATATAATAAAAATTGCCTTATAGTAAACGTGAATTTGTACCTCATTATATGTTATAGCATATCTATAATTAGTATATATTCGAGGATATGCACTAATTATAGATATGCTATAACATATATACGTTAACGCTGAATTAAAAGTATGACACAAATGCAGTAACACATAAAAATTAATAAAATTCTAATTAAATGTATAAAAAAAGATTGTTGGAAAAAAAAAAGTGATTGTATTTAAATACTTGTTTAAAAAAGAGAAAATTTTTATTATATTAATTTTTCAAATAAATTGAAACTAACTATTTCCAATTACCTTAAAAAATATGATTAAATACGTGTCTGACATTATCACTAACATGTAATGAAAACTATATTATTGCAAAATATCATGTACAACACATTAATATTGATAAGGTTTATACAACTTTGGGCTATATTTAATTATTCTCGAATATTTTTGAGTCTTAATTAACCATTTTTTAAACAGCTGATAAAAAATACATTATTTTCAGTACTTGATAATTATGAAATTCACATAAAACCAAAAAACATAGATTTCATATAGAGGTGAATTTCATCAGTTACAGCTACAATGAGTTAAAATGCTGTTTTAAGACCATATAAAGCAAAAAATATTTTTAAGCGGTGTCAAAACATAATGTGTCAGTTTAGTATTAATATTTCTTACTTACCACGAGCATTATTCCATTAAAAATAACATGACGGTCTTTCGAAAATGGGGAATTTCAGAATTTATGGTTGTCTCCATTAATTAATAAATTTATAGTTTTATTTTATGAAAGTAAAAAAAAAAAAAAAAAACTTATATTACACCTGCATTTACATATTTTCCACTAAATCTAATTTTTTTTAACCTAGGAAGTGTTTCGTAAATTGGTCAACTGTTTGAAATGCAACATTGACAGACAATGAAATGAAATATTTTTGTAACGACGACGTATTTGAAACATCAAAAGAAAGATTATACAAAAAAAAAAAAAAAAAAAAAAAATAATAATATGAAATTGATCGGAAAAAAAAGGAAGAAAGCCTAAAAATAAACCACCACTTTAATGTTTCTTATTTAATTTTTCTGTGAACCCATTACTTTTGATAAACAATATTAAACGATTTTTTAATATTAGACGATTTTTTAATATTGAAACATTATTAAAAAATCATCTGGATTCGTTTATAATTTCGTAATAATAATTTAAATAACAATAGCAAATCATTTTGGATGAAGCACATTTATATATATCCAAATTTAAACGAATATTTATACCAAAAAATTTCAAAATTTATTGAAAAAAAAAGGTAAAAAGCCTAAAAATAAACCACCATTTTAATGTTTTTTATTTAATTTTTCTCTGAACCCATTATAAATATAAAATAATAAAAATAATAAATAATAACCCATTATAAGAATAAAAAGGCATAAATAAATATGGAAAAATTTTATAATGTGTTCCTTTTAGAACAAATGATAGAATAATTTGAAGAAATAATAATATTAGAATAAATTAGAACAGAATAAAATAGTAGAGAAAAATAGCAAAAGAATATTAAAACTGTTAAGAATAGTGTTAAAAAATCGTCTGCATTCGTTTATAATATTTTAATAACTTTAAATAACAAAAGCAAATCGTTTTGGATGAAGCACATTTATATATATTTATCCAAATTTTCATGTGAATTTAATTGCATACCTAGCATATAAAATTAAGACTAATTGATTTCGAATTAATTAAACATATTATTAGTCATCACTCTTAATTAAAATTCTGATAGACTAGCACATAAGTTACAACATTGCCGCTGGGCAAACATTTGGTATTATTTCTACCATTTAGGCAACATCTCATTGTAGCAGTCTCAAAGTTTTATTTATTTTTTTTATTTTATTTAATTTTTAACATAGTATATATTTAACCGAAGGCCTAATACAAAAAAAATCACGTGATTGTTTTTAATATACTGTTACTCAAAATCGTCTAGGCCAAGCTTGAAAATTTTATTTGTATCAGTCTTATTTATATTTTATTATTTTATTGAACAACAAACTCCTTAAAACAAAAAAATACTATTTTTAGAAATTAATTATCTGATAATACTGATTGATAACGCGTATTAAATGATACGAAATATTACAATACGAAAGCGAAAGAATTAAACAATTAACTTTTAACATTAATTAAAACAATTAACTTTTTTCAACAACTTAACAGAGAATCATGCGACATATTTATTTACTATGGTCCAATATTTAATATAATTTCCAAATAATAAATTATTACTGTTGTAGTATTTTTAGTTTAAATATCATTTAAAAAAATCCTAAAGTGTGCTCTACGCCCACTGATAAGATTTTTAATTTTTTTTTTTTTCAATTTTAATTTTTTTTTCTTTTAATTAAAACTTTCTAAATGGAATGAAAATCTCTTGCCTATGACTTTTGTTACAATCATATAATTGACGAAAAAATTCTGACTATAGTATTTTTATAAATTATGGAAATTTAACGAAGAGCTTCAATTAACTTTAATAGGAATTAGTGGAAATGATCATTAATTATTCATAAACAAGCTACAAATATTAATATTTATTAACTTCTGAAAATTCAAAATTATTTATTTTTTAACTATTAAATGCAATCGTTCAAAAAAGCTTCTAATTTAAACACTATTAGTTACGTGTACAATTAAACACGTTACAGTACAATTAAAACGTGACACCTTTCATACATAACTTTCGAGTTCCTTAAAAATATTGTGTGTATTTGTTTATTTTTCTTAAGATTATTATTATCTTATTAAAATTATCTTAAGATTATATATATTTAATATATAGTATATATATTTGTTTAATATGTTTTTACATAGGTATTTACAATAATATATTTTAATATGACAATAAATATTTTGTAAAAAAATTCTGAGATTATATTCTATTCTATAATTAATGATATAAAGTTTTAAATATTTGCCGAATAATTGTAGAATGCTTTTCGAGACTTGAGTTTTGGCTCTTCATAAATAAGTGAATGTAAAATACTTTGTAGAATAACTGTAGAATACTTTTCAAGACTTGCATTTGGCACTTCATAAATAAGTGAATGTAAAATATTTAGTAGAATAATTTTAGAATGCTTTTCAAGATTTGTTTTTTTTGCTCTTTGTAAATAAACAGGTGATTTATGCCACTGCTGAGTGAAAAAGAAATGAAAAATTTGTGTGAAAAGACATTTCATAAAACAAACTTCTTTAAACAAGCAATAACAAAATTAATGTTGTTCCTAAATATATAAAACTTATTTATTTTTCATTTATATGTTTAATTGTATATGTTGCTACAAATAAGTAACAAATGTTTATAATTAGCAATTCATTTTAATTACTTTAAATTAAAGCGAAAATTTAAGAAGTCATTAAAATAAAGTTGCAATATATAAAATATTGTCTTCTTTACATGCATTAAGATTATACATATTGCATTTAGCTTCACAAATTATTTAAATTTAAAAAAAAAATACTTTGAAAGTTTGAAATGAAATCTCATTTACAATTAAAATGTACAATAATATTATTTAATGCAATTTTCTTGGCTTCAAATTCTTGCCCCATAGTTTTCTTAAGACATAAATAAGAAGCAGTCATTTACAAAAGATCTAACCTACATGCATTTTTTAAATCATCTCTATGTAATATATTTATACAAAAAAATATAATAAATTATAAATGGAATTAATGAAAGAATAAATAGTTAAATACTTGATTGCTTAAATTTTATAATACATTCTAAGTACTATAAATAGTTAACAGTACTTGACTTACAACTGAGCCTTGTTCTAATATCTTACAACTGAGCCTTGTTCTCTTACGTTGCTTCGAATTTTTTTCTTAATTTATTTAATTTATATTTCAATATTTTTATAAGCTATTTTTTAATTTTAACTTGTAAGCATTTATTAATAATTTTTATCACTCCTATAATTTAATAAATAAATATATATTTTTCTTTTTTTTCCAATGACTAATTTACAAGACAACAGATATCATAAAAAAGAAGAAATACAAAGAACAAGATAGAAACAAATGCCATCAGTTAATCCATCCACGTAAGTCTGGCAATCCAATAACGCTTCCGTAAAGAAACAGGAGGCAGTGCAGAATAGGTGAGATATATCCATTTTTTCCTGGTTATCACAGAGGAGACAGAGAGGGTCAGCATTCTGTGAAGGTGCTTGCGGAGACAATCATGACCACAGAAAAGCCGTAGCAATGCCACCGATTTTTCTCTAGGTCATTCAGAGATATCATGAATAGGATCACACCAGAGCTAGTGACTGTTTCTAGCGGCAACATCCTCAAAGAAGGAGCACTTAAGGGTCTTTTTAATTATCGCCTTAACGGAATGATAGGCCAACTCCTGGTTATCTAGCTGTAAAACAGAGGCCTCCTTTTTTGCTAAGAAATCAGCTTTAACGTAGATCTACCTAATAATAGAGAGTTTTTGCATACCGTACGTTAGTAACCGTAGGACGTCCGTTAGCTTTTTCTCCCTAGCGCGCATGCTCAGTTTCTTATGAGCATGCGCGCTAGGCAGAAAAAGCTAACGGACGTCCTACGGTAACTAACGTACGGTATGCAAAAACTCTCTAATGTTGCACTCCGGGCAACGTCTGACACGACAAAATGATCTATAAACACGGCCTTAAGCTTAGCTCTCATTGTGAGTTCTGCAGTGGAACGCAGGTGGATTGTCCCAAAATAAATACAAAATGAAAAAAGAAAAATTCAAGAAAACGAATTATAAATTCATAATAAATATGACTACAAAACCTTTTCCAATCTTAAATTGAACTAAATACATCACGTTTCTTTTTGAGTAATTAAAGTTTCTCACATTATTCAGTATATTAAATAACAGAAGTACACTTTTTCCAGAATTTTTTTTGCACGGTGTTATATTTTACTATTTTTGTTCTGCAAATTAATCGATTTTTAGCTACTTTCAATTTAATTTGCTTATCTTTTTAAATTGGTAATTTATAAAAAATATTGAAATAGAAATTTAAAGAATTAAAAAAAAATGGAAAAAAACCAGATCTAAAAATAGGCCAAAAACTCTTTTCACAATTTTAAAGAGTTCAGTCAAAGGCTCTGCTCTGACAGAAATCAAAAATTTTAATCTAATCTAATTTTAAGTCTAATCTAAACTTATTTTAAATCTAAACTAATCTTATTTTAAGTCTAATCTAATCTTATTTTAAGTCTAATCTAATCTTATTTTAAATCTAATCTAATCTATTTTTATTTTTTCTAATTAAAATCAGGATGCTTGATCAAACGTATTCTGATTATCTATCGATTTAAAGATGTTTACATACAAAAAAAAAAAAAAAAAAAAAAAATTCATTGAATAGAAACTTAAAGAATTAAAAAAAAAAAAAAAAAAAAAAAAATGCCGGAAACCCAAGATATAAAAATAGACCAAAAACTCTTTTCATCATTTTAAAAATACAATTGGTTTTGTTTTTGTATTTTGACAATTTCAAAATGTTTTTAAAAACTTTGTGGCTTGCACATTTTATTCATTTAAAGATGTTTGAAATTATTTTAATAAAGTTTATTGTGAATGTTATATATTAATTTATTGTCCTTTTTTGTAATTAAATGTATTAATATAGAATACTTTTTTTTAGCATGATTTAAGATTTTAAAGAATCCGTGAATTTGGAAAGGATAAAGAACATATTATTGTATTTTCATTCCATAATGAATAAAATTAGCATTTCATACTCAGATAAAAGTATATAATAAAGTACAATATCCTTTTGTTGTGTCACTAATAGAAATCGATTCATATGGTTAATTCATAAAGCGCATGCCTTAATTTATTAAACACTTTTGTTTAATTTTTAATCTGGCACCACTATTGTTGATTTATTATTATTAATAATTGTCTGGAATCAAAAAACTGCTCTCTGCATTTTTCAAGGATTCAGTAATGTAAATCAAATCTCAGAGTCAACCAAATGTTTCAAAAATCATTACAAAAGATAAACATAATAAATAAAATAATAAATGATAATAAACAGTAGAAAATTAATGTAAGTATTAAGTATTTAAAAGGCCTTGGGTAAAAAACTTAATAAAAAAAGAATTTAACTAATGAAAATAAGTTTAAAAAGTTTATTTTCTCCTAACCAGGACCAAAGCCATACGACATAATTTACAAAAATCGTTATATATATAACGATTTTGTAACGATATATATATATACTAGCAGAACCCAGCATACGTTGTCTTGACAAATAAAATGTATTGTAGTAAATTACATATCGCGAATATATTCTTCATGTTTCAATATATATCGTAGACCGTTCAAACGATATCCATGAAAATGAGTAATTTTCATGAATGGATATCGTTTGAACGGTCTATAAGATGCTACAACACCCTCTGGTGGCAAGCAATCATAAAGTGCATAGCGCGAACCTATTTTACATACTCGAATGCATATTGTTACTTATTTTCATCGGGATGGATAGAACGGTATAGAAGTGGATAGACTGCAGCAACCTCTGCTGGTGACTTACAGCTAAGTGAATAGCATAAAAACATTCTGCATGTTTTGCCAAACACACACACAAAATTTCATCAGAATCGGTCGAGCCTTTTAAGATAAGTTCAGTGACAAACAAATGTACAGAAGAATTATACATATATATAGATAGATATATATATATCATATATCTATATGTATATGTATATAATCCACTTTAGACTATAAAGCGTTGGGCGTAGGGCTGACAACCTACCCTGTAAAAAGTAACCCCCTTCTGTCTCGAAATCTGGCAGAAGGTGGACGGCCTTGGCCCACCATGTGTTGTTACCCCCCTGTTATAAAGACAAATATATATATATATATATATCATATTGACAAATTTAACATTGTATATAAATTCAAATTATGTTGTATTTAAAATAATAGGATGAAGCAGAGAGAGGTGGATGTTACACTTTATTTATGTGTATGAAAATGAATTAAACTGAATTTTGAAACACAATTTCACACTCAGCCCCAAAATAACTTTCAATTTAAACGCGAAAATATATAGCTTTCAAAAAAATTATTCAAACAATCAACTCCAATAAATAATTACTTATACAACTTTTTGGGATATAGTGAAAGAGTGGATTTAATTTCTTAAATTCATTTTTAGTTGGTAGAATTCGTAAATCTTGTTATTCACATCTTCATGTTTCAAATTTTTTTTTTTTAAATAAAAAAATATTTCCTTGAAGATTTTGAGATTTTGAAAGATTAAAACGTGAAACATGATTCAGCTTTAATTTGGCAATAAAAAAAAAGAAAAATATATGCTTTTACGTTCAATGTTTTTGTAAAATGCCTAATGTTTTCTTATTTATTATAAACAAACCAGAACCTTTTCCAATAATGTCGTAACCTGAACGTCGAATCTCTAATTATCTCACAATCATGGTTGTAATATTTTTTATTATTATTAATGGGATATGTATTGTAAATATACACTAAAATATATACGGTTACTACTATGGTTAACATACATTTGTAAATACACAATTTTATATAGAAATGTAAAAAATATATATATATATTAATGAAATCTGTATGAAAAATCACTATTGCGATTGGTTATTAGAAAATAAAACCTTAAGAAGCTTATTAAATCAATGATGATGATGAATGAAGTGGTATAAGGGGATGTGAAGCAACAAAGACTATAGTTCCCTAATCGCTATATATATGAACAATCGTGTTAGACAGGGACCTACGGTTTGAAGTGGATTCCGAACCACTACAAACATCCATGACACCACCGGGACTCGAACCCGAAACCTGTGGTACCGAGCGCTAGCCACTCGGCCATTCAGGCCCTTATTAAATCAATGAGTTTTAACACGTATATATATATATATACATATAAATGCATTCTTCTTCATTGACGCAATATCCACATGGTGGGCCAAGGTCGTCCGCCTACTGACAGCAGATGTTTTTTTCTTTTTACAGGTCAGGGTGCACTGCAGAAAAACCCCTGGCCCTACGCTTAGATCGGGACCTACAGTTTAAAGGGGATTTCGAAGTGCTACAAATATCCATTGCGCTGCCGGACCTCGAACTGAAATCTGTGGTACCGAGTTTCAGAGCGCAAGTCACTCAACCATCAAGCCCATATGATAAATATCTCATATATATATCCGTAGAAAGTTAAAATCCGTATAAAGTGAAAAACATAATTCAATTAATAAAAAAAAAAGAGTTGATGTGCTTATTAAAATAGCTTTTTTAACAAAAACGGGATAATATCTTAAACATACAAAGTAGAAATGACACGGAACATAGCGTAACATTGTATTTATAGAAAAGAGCTCAATTTAAGATATTATATTGTTTTAACTGATTTACTGTTCATACTGGGCCTTTTTTTTTTATCTTAAATATTTCCCTCTCTGTTAATTTAATATTTGACGAGACTGGAAATCACCGCTGTAAAAATTGCAAGAGCAAATCAAGCAGAAATTGAACAATATACAAAAACAGTTTAGAGAAATCTTCATAGATTTTGAAAGGAAACTGTTATAAACCTATACATTATGTAAATATATATATCTATATACAGGGCCTGAATGGCCGAGTGGCTGGCGCTCGGTACCACAGGTTTCGGGTTCGAATCCCGGCGGTGTCATGGATGTTTGGAGGGGTTCGGAATCCACTTTAAACCGTAGGTCCCGGTCTAATAGGAGGGTTGCGGGGGCATTGTTACTCCGCGTCCGTGGCTTATCTTCAAGTGACACGCGCCCCCGGGTAATGCAAAGTGAGTGACGTCTGTGCAGCGCTTGGCTTAAGGCATCCAAGACCAAGCTGTCTAAGTGTTTGCCAGCTGCATTAGAAAAAAACATATATCTTATATATATCTTGTTTAATTTCTTGATCCATATTATAATTGCAGTTAGCTTTTAATTATAAGATACGTATTAAGTATAAGTTTAAAAAAATGAAATGTTTAACAATGCTTAACAAAATCTAAACGAACTTAATCATTAACAAACTAGAAACAAAAACATAATGGGATGAATCCATATTTCCTGTTGACTTGTGTACAAAACATACCAGATGACAAATATTCTATGGCTTGATTTTAAAATTTTTAAAATTCCTTAATAAAATTATTTCTTAATAACCACATCTCACCCCTATACCCAGGGATAAATAGCCCATATCTGTTAAAAATGTAAGGATGCAAACTTAATAATAAAAAAGAAGAAAACTTACAATTGCAGAATTACATTGTACTCATATAATTCTATAATTTTAAGTTTTTATTTATTTATTATTGTTTTTTTTTTAACCTTAACCTTTTTAACTAGTAAGGGGTCAGATAGCCCTGCATACAGGACCCCGGTATAAGTCTTTCATTAAAACAAAGAAAACAGCCCTACATAGGATTCATATTTTTTTATCTATAACAGACAAAATCTAAAATATATAAAATAATGAATAATGATTCATTATTTTATATAAAATTAGCAGATATGACCAAACATTACCTGGTTCTTCGTAAATTAATATACTTTTTACTACGGTAATTCCATGAAATTGATTAATGGAAAATATTAACAAAAAGTGAAAAAAAATTAGAAGAAAATTAAAATACAATTGTTCTGTAAAATTAATTTAATATCAGATCTTTATCATTAAAAACAGTAGAATGCCTAATATAATTCTTCATTAAATTCAACTTTGGCTTAAAAAAGTTTAATATCATCGTTTTAGCATTATATCAAAATACAAATATAAAGTACTTTAAAAATCATAGGAATTAAACTAAAAGGATAGGAATAAAAATCTAGAAGAAATTACCTTTCAATATTAAAAATGTACCATTTTAATTTCAATTAATATTCCTAAGAACAAATACAAAAAGGATTATATAAATAAAAATGATTCTTAATCTCGTCCACTGTAATATTTACAAAATATTATTAATGCAAGTGAATAAACGCAGACGATTTTCAAACTATTGCTTCTTCAGAATCGCTTATTCTATTTTATAGCTAATTTTGTATACAAAAATTATAGCTTTATTAATTAAAAAAACAATATATTTGGATCTATTTTATTAATTTTAATAATTATGAGCATAAAAAAATAATAAAGTCAAAGAAAGAATTTTAATTTTTATATTATTACTAACAAATTCTAATTTATTTATATTTATTTATTGCCGAAATTATTTTAAATTCCTCGTAATTTTTGTGACTATTAAACAACATACTGATGAAAGCAGACGATTCTTGAACACATTTTAAATATTAGAATAAATTAAATTTTTAAAGAGTAATTTTATTACCAAAGTGCTCGCACACTTCAAATAGGAGTTGAAAAAAGCATAGTAACCTGCTATTGAATTCGAAAAAAAAGTGCAATAATTTTTTTATACCATCTTCCTGTAATTTGAATAAGACTGGACGATTTTTTAAAAAAGTATTGACTAATTTTTTTTTATATAAATATAAAAATGCAAAAAGCCGGTGGCAATTCTAAAATCGTTTGGCTTTAATCATAGCTTGCTTACTTTATTTTATTCTAATTATTATTTAAGGTTCGTAGTTGTAAGGAAATTACAAACAGCATTCCAAAATTAATTACATGTCTTTACAGTAGTGGTAAAACAGTTAGGAATATCACTAAGTTAGTACATTTTTCTCATTGTATTGTGCAGTACATGATACAATGCTTCAAAGGGGAAAATCGAATCGTAAAAAAGCATAAGAAAAATTCGTCCCAGTAAAGTTAACTCCATGTGATCGGAAAACAGATGCACTGTTAGAATGTAGTAAGTGCTCCTTTGAATTCTTTAAAACTTAATACTTTAGGAAATATTTTTAAAAATTTTCTACAATTTCTGAATTTCTAGAATTTCTGAAATCAATGATAAATAAGTTAGAAATGTATTATAATCATGTCTTATTTTCATATTAAGACATTTTTCATTATGATGAATGTATAATGTTTTAGAAAAATAAAAATGAACTTAATTCCAATTACTTAGCTGGACTAATAAAGTATGGCGGTGAATTGTCCTTGTATGAGGGTGCATATTACCATCAGGCCAAGATAATTCAATATATATATATTGATGACATAATTAATCATACTTTTTATTTAAATATTTTTTTTTTAATTTTAAACTACTAACTCAAAATTTGGGTATTGTAAATTATGTTTTTTATCAAAATAACTTTTTTAAACTCACGGAACTCAATGTTTGCCCCTGGTGTCCTTAAAATTGCTCAAATTTCTAAAAACACATTCAAAATTTCACACACTCAAAATTTCTTAGAACACATTCGAAGATAACTGGAATACTTGGAGGCTAGAGTACGAAGGCGATACTTTAAGTATGATGAATTAAGGACAGTAATGATAAAAGAATGCAGAAATTCTTTAGAAAACTAAATTAAGGACAATAATGATCAGAGAATGGAGGAATTCATTAGATAACGAAACTAAGGACAGTAATGATCGAAGAATGGAGGAATTCTTTAGAAATCTAAATTAAGGACAGTAATGATCAAAGAAGGGAGGAATATAAATACAGAAATAAAAAAAAACCCAAGTGAATTCTAAGCCCTGACATTTAAAAGTTGGTGTGAATATTGCAAGACATACTAAGTGCTAGTTGATTGATGTTTGTGGAAGATGTTTTCTAATATATAAAGATTTTTTATTAGAAATATCTTTTGATTATTGATTTTCCAGAAAGAAATTTACTATGTTCTTAAAATATTTAATATACTTTTGTTAAGAAAAATTTATAAATATTTTTAAAAAAATCTCATTACAAAATATTAATTTTTATTAATACATAGAACAGTATGTCATTGAAAATTGTAAGTGTAGGAACACTTTTGGAAGACATTGAATACAGTAAAATTTATATCATATTTATTTTTTTAATTTAAATTCTGACTATTTAAAAAACATTTGAGAAACACAAAATTTTAAGCTGACATATTAAAAATTTTTAAAAATTTATGCTAAAAAAATGTCCGATTGAGTTCAGTTATTTTCACAGATCTGCTTATCATAGCTATTAAAATTAACGATTAGCAATTGTTTTCATAATCATCTTCTAATTACTTATTATTATGGAATTTATTTTTTAATTAGCTTGTCCTTAATTTTTTCACAAATTTTCCAGCATATAAATGAGTTTTTAATCAACTTTATGCAATATATTCTACAATTTATGCACAAATATTATATTACAATCTACAGCATATTTGGTAATTGAAACATATATTTTTCTCATTGATATTTTTTGAATCTGACTGTAATGTTATTATGTCTCATAAAAGAAAAAAGTTTGAAAATATCAGCATAAACATAACATAAGTTATGATAGTATTAGCTATTCTGAATAAAGTGAAAATGATGATGAACGCTATAGGAAGAATTTCAAACTTTCTTTACATTATTGTTTAATATTTTTGATTCTTAAACTGTATTTTTATATAACTGATTACGCAGTTATATTAAACTTGTAACTGTGCTTCCTCCTACACACTAGCTACAAACTACCTCCCTTTTGCTTTCCGGAGAAATGTTCAGTCGGCCTCAAGACTCTCACCTGAAAGGAAAGACAGCGCAATCTGCGAGTATTCTCTCTCATTCATATAGAAGAGAGCTTTCCAACTGCTGAATTGTTTTGGGGGATGATAAGCGACTAGCAGCCCTTCTCCGTAAAATGTCCAAGACATGTTCTATTGGGTTCATGTCTGCGGAATATGCTGTCCAATCCATTGAACATTTTTCCAGCCCGTGAGATTATCACACTTTTACAAAATGTATCTATTTTATAACGGCCAAAATAGTGAAAACTGATGTATTAAAAAATTACATAATATTTGTGCATCCCTATATTCAAAAATGAACTGTCGAAATGATGAGAAAAAATTAACTCTGATTTTAAAATAATATTCTTGCGAATATAGTCTTTTAAAAGCCGATTCAGTAATTTAGAGAGACAAATACAATAAAAGTTTTAAATATGTTCATCTCCCTTTCATGTCGAAATCAAGTTGGCCTCAGAATATCTCCAAATGGAACTGGTTGACTTACAATGCAATATTGAATTAAAACTCATTTTTGAAACATCACAATCGAAAATAGATTTTTATTAGACTTACGTCACAAAAGAGACATTTTCCAATTTGAAAAATCTGCACAAAAAGTTGTTAGCGCTTTTGGTTCAACTGACACCTGCGAATCTTTTTTTTCGAAAATGAAATTGACCAAACTCAAAACTCGCTCAAACACAACGGACGCGACCGAATTTGAGATCGATTTGCAAAAGTTAAGTGAAAGAGTGGAGAAACACATATCGCGCTAGTAAAATATTTGTTTTTTTAATGATTTCATTTTTTTAATTTCGTTTATATTTATATTTTTTTATATTTCATTTTGAGTGTTATTTATTTCTTTACGATGTGCGTTTAGCATCATTATTATTATATTATCTATGTTTACATGTAAGAGTAATAGTAAACAGAAAAATAATAACTCATCATGTTTCAGTTTTTCACTCCAAAAATTGTCTATAGGGGGTCTAAATCTAATGAGGGATATTTAATTTTATATGCGACCCTCGGAGTTAGGATGCATTTCCAAAGTGACCCGCAAAATTATTTGAGTTGGCCATCCCTGGGCTACAAACTTCCTCCCTTTGGCTTTCAGGAGAAATGTTCAGTCGGCCTCGAGACTCTCACCCGAAAGGAAATACAGCACAATCTGCGAGTATTCTCTCTCACTCCTGTAGAAGAGTACTTTCCAACTGCTGAGTTGTTTCTGGGAGTGATAAGCAACTAGCAACCCTCCTCCGTAGAATGTTCCAAACATGTTCTATTGGGCCCATGTCTGTGGAATATGCTGTTCCTACCTTTGTTATTGTTTCCATTCCCAAAGTGATGGTAATGGGATGGCTTTATATTTGCATCAGTCACTAATACAGGAAAATACAGACCAGGTTTACCGTCGTAGCGAGGGTCTGAAACCACCGAAATCTACCTGATCTGTTGGATCTACCTGAATGAACTTAAAGGATGAACTTAAGGAATAAAATGTCCACTAGCTGGACACGATGTGGCTTTGCATTATCATCCATGAGAATGAATCCATCCCCAAATGCTGCAGTTTAAAGGACCGCAATAAGTCTGAGGGTCTCATCCCTATATCGCTGAGACGTTAGTGTTTCATTCCTGATAATGTGCAGTTCCTCGTTTTAGGAATTTTTTTTATTTCAAAATTTCATTTCAATGACGATCTTAGAAGGGTTCGTCTGCTAAGAGAAATCTGCCCAATTTTTTTTTGCCTAATAATCTTTGCATTTACGACCACAGTTTTGTTTTTTCACAGAATCAACATCAGCGTAAGATTCACCTAGACATTTATTTTTGGAAGCACGTTTACAAATTCTTGATAGGGTCATTCTGATGCCCATTGTTTTGCAGTTAACCCCTTTTAG
Organism: Caerostris darwini; assembly: GCA_021605075.1. Lineage (NCBI taxonomy): Eukaryota > Metazoa > Arthropoda > Arachnida > Araneae > Araneidae > Caerostris > Caerostris darwini. The sequence goes on from BPLQ01009970.1 coordinate 134,837, forward strand.
TTTTTCTTTTGATGCCTTAAGAATATATGATCTTTGCTGGAAAACACTCTTTTTTTTCAACTTACTTTTACGATGGATTGATTTTCAATTGAAATAAAGCAATTGATTTCGATCAACCGGAGGAATTAGATAAATAGTCATAATTCTTAAAAATTGTAACCTAAAAATTGAAAGATGTGTCAAAATAAATGACTAATGTCCTCAGAACATAAATTTGATTTAAAATATTGATTAATTGATTATCTCGACTTGATGTTTTGATTTTGATTAATTGTAACAATTGAATATCGATACTTGATTATTTTATTTTGATTGATTGCAATAATTGATCAATTGATTATCTCTACTTGATGAGTGATGATTTTATTTTGATTGTTTGATTTATCATCGTTACTTGATGATTGATGATTTGATTTTGATTGTTTGATTTATCATCGTTACTTGATGATTGATGATTTGATTTTGATTGATTGTAATAATTGATTAATTGATTATCGCTACTTGATGATTATTGATTTGATTTTGCTTGATTGATTGATCATCGATACTTGATGATTTGATTTTGATTGATTGAGTGATTTTGATTGAAAGCTTTGCAATTTGTCTCTGAACATACCTTACAGCTGCATTCTTCAACAATTCCTATTTAAATATTCCCTTTTTACTATTACTATGGGCCAGAGCGTGTAATATTTAAACTGATTGCTCGTGTAATAAAAATAAGCATCGGATGTTTACAGAAAAAGCTTTAATATTTTTTTCTCTGATATATGATGCCCAAAACCTTTTCTAGTTAAACTTTTTGACGAATTATGTGCTTTAAATTGCACGAGATCGTCTCACGCTTATACTAAAAACATCTTGTATCCAGCCAACATTTGTTTTGGTGAGAATGTTCGTGTTGGCTGTGCTTGATACGAGTTCAGTCTCTTTTAATTGGGGAGAATGAAGATAGATGCATATTGTGTCATAATTCCGTTGATACGGAAACTGCTTATGAAAATAAATGCTGCACTTGGTTTTCTTGAAGAATTTATGCGTCCATTATTTTTCAAACAATTTTTTAGTTTTCATCTTTGTTTTTGAAAAAAAATAATAATTATTATTTCTTATATTTGTCTAAGAATTGGCTAGGAAAGTATTTCACTATTCAAGAAAAAAAGGGTATAAAATAAAATAAAAATTAATCCATGTTATTTTTATTTGGATACATAAAAAATAAACGATAGAAACAAAATAATGATACTTCTTAAAAATTATAATAATAATATAAAAAAAAAGTTATATATGCATACATTTTTTTATTAATTAAAAAATTAAAAATAATTAATAAGTTAATTTTTTAAAATAATTTAATAGTATATATATATATTACTCTTTTTCTATCTAATCAATGGACTCAAAGCTTAAGAAACTACTGTCATTCAAAAAGCAGGAGATAGAGGTAGCTAAGCAACCAAGATTTTTGTGTTAATCTGGCAAATCGTGCATACATGTTATTTTTAATTTGTTAAAAATTGCATTCTATCTAGTAAATTTATTTTTCTCAATAACGATTTAATTGCAATTTTATTTCTAAAAAATTTCCGTTTATTTCCTTCAACTAATATTTTTTTTAAATAATTTTATGGAAAACACCTAAACAAAACCGTTTAAATACACGAAAAGAGTTTCATGTATATTTTTCTTAATTTTATTAAATAATTTTTGAAATCACTAAACAAAAATATTTTATGAGTCAACGATTTTAAAAAAATTGTTAGTGGTGATAATTTAGTGTCGCGTAATTAATGTGTGTTAATAGAGTGTTTTTGCATACCGTACTTTAAAAATACGGTATTTTTTTCTCCCTAGCGAGTATGCTCATAGGATATTGCGCATGCGTATCTGTAATAATGTTTCCTATGAGCATGCGCGATAGGGAGAAAAAAAATACCGTATTTTTAAAGTACGGTATGCAAAAACTCTCTAATAATGAAGAATAATAACGCAGAATATATTAATAAAATTTTTTTGCGAAGATTCGATGTAATTATAGTTATTGAATATTTTGAAGAAAATGAAATATTTGAAAGATTTAAAGTCTCCGATCAAAATATGTTATAACCCTATGTATGTTGTAAAAGTGCGGGAAAAAAAACAAGGCACACCACATGCGGAGGAGAATTATCTAGATCAGGGGTCTCCAAACTTTCCCGCCTTAGGGCCGTACTGTTTACTCCAGTAAATACCAAGGGCCAAAAGCGTTTTAATTTTTCTGACATTATCTGTAATTTCTATGACTAATCGCCGAGTACGTGCTCTGAACGAGCATACGCTTGCTAAATTCGCTGGTCCAATTATTACAATATCTTTTAATAATTGGTACAAATAAAATTGATCCACAACTAAAAACTATTGTCAGTGAAAAATCACAATTTGGGGATTTTTAGTAGGTTTCATTTCAATTATTTGTTAGTTGTTATGCTTAAGTTAAATTTTCTGCGTATTATGCTTGTCATTAAGCTTTACCTAGCAAGTTAATAAAACCGAGTTATTGTCATTCTGTGTTTTTTTATCCAACTTATTACAGCAACAATACGCTATTCGCTGTCTCGGGCCGGATGGATGATACTGCCGGGCCGGATTTGGCCCGCGGGTCGTAGTTTGGAGACCCCTGATCTAAAGTGTATTTGACTTAACTGGATTAAGTGCTTTGAGATTTATGCTCGCGTAAGCATTAGAATATATTAATTTAATTTCTTTATATCTAATAAATATTATAGATAGGCCACCGATAATATATTATAGATACTACAGTATACCACTGATATATATATATATATAGATAGATAGATGATGTATTACAGTTCTATTACCGATTGAATGGAAAGTGACCATCCTAATGACGAATGACTAATCTCGTGTGTATATCTACTGATAACGAATGACTAATCCGATTATGTAGGACAGGTTCAAACAGAGCGGCATAAAAGGGGAAAAAAGGTGTTTTCGAAGATATTTGTTTTCGTGCAATTTTTATACGTGGGTTCAAATTTTTTCCCGTTTTGTTTTATATTATGATGCCCTTCTAAAATTTACATACTAACTATTAAACTTTTTTCTTTCAAAATTGCCTTGTGCCACGTATATCTCACTAGCACCCTTAATGAGCCATCGATTCGTCTGCTTCCAATTTTAAAACTTGTTTCGATTTTATTATCAAACCAGTACATAAAATGTAGACAGAAAAGGCAAAAAGATTTACTGCAGATTTTTTTTTAAATGAAATACTTCTAAAACGTATCTTTGGATAACTTTACATAAGTTTTTACTTCTCTTTAGATGAGGGATCTTTTTGACAGAATATTAACAAACCTGCCTAATAGAAAGTTTAGTCGTAAGTGAAATATAGTGAATTGAAGTTTTCTTTTTTCTCATACTATATAATATTTTTTAAATAGAAATTTAATTTATCATGTTTGTTATTTCATTCTGTATTTGACTGCTCATCTGGATAGAGACGAATCCTATCGGGACTATCTCCATCAAACTGGATTATATGACTAGCCTATATACAATGAAACGTCTAGGCCAATACTATACATTTAACGGCTTCAAGAAGAGGACCACTTTCAGGTTAATGGAAACACTTTCAAATGTACAATTACATGTGATATCTATTTCTTGCCATATTTACTGAAGCATATACCCTCATCCACGGTGGCAATGTCATCAGGGATATTCTGCTCTTAGATGAGTCATGCCCCGTATCGTATACGATATCTTTAACATAATCCTGGATATCTAGCATTCCAGATATCACTCCCCTCGCCATACTGAAGATATGGATATCGGACAAAGGGACATGATTCATCTGAAACGGGGGAGGGCATTGGCATCATTAATGAGGATATGTTACAGCGAATATGGCAAGAAAACGAATACCATTTTGATGTGCAACTAATGGTGCTCATATAGAGGTATATTAAATTACATTAAATTGAAATAAAATGAAGCAAAAAACACTTAAATATATACGTCTCGTTTTGTTATAATTTACACGTTCATTTGTCTTTCCACTTCCCTTAATAACACAATTTTGAAATTCTAAAAAGATTTCATCGGTATCCTACGCTATATTTCGTAATGTTTTTTGAACAGCAGCAAAACAAACTTTAATGGTCACCTTTTTAAATCACATAAATAAACTACTTATTTCTGATATGAGCTCAATAGATGAATGAACAGGATAATATTAAAAAAATAACTATTTACTCAGTTAATAGTTTTCCATGCACAATTTATTTAACAAATTTCGAAGCTTCTTTTTGTCCCATAAAATTTATATTTACAAAAATTTAGCTAAATAGTGGGTCCTGATGGCTGAGTAATTAGCGCAGTGTCCTTATGTATGCCAGGGTTCCCTCCCATTTTAAACTTATGATAATTAGTTTTATGTTAAATAATGTATTCAAAAGTGAGAGCCTATTTGCATCAACACATATTTCTGAACAAAATAGACGTTCTGGGAAAAGTGCATTGATATATAGACGGAACATATTTTGATTAAATATGCTCAAGCAATTTGTATTTTTGAGCTTTGAAAAATTATGTACTCAAAAGTTCATTTCATGCAGAAATATAATAATAATATAATTTTGTAAATATAACAAAAATATTTTTTTGTCTTATATAAATGTGTTCATAATTCGATGATGAATTGTGGTAAGTTTAAAATCTTCTTTTACTTGTCTTCCTCACTGCTTTCTTACGTGTTTCACTCATATCGTTCTTACTTGCTATCACTTACACACGCTGTTTTTTCATTTACAAAACCTGCTTACTTCAATCCCATCTACTTTATTTTAGATTTTTGCCAGATATTTTTGAGAAACCACAGTGTACACAGAGGGATTCAACAGTCATGAGACAAACTTTAAGGGTGGTACAGCTTACTAACATACTAACTCTTTAACATACTTCTTCTTCTTCTTCATTGGCGTAACAGCCTCATGGTGGTCATGGCCGTCTGTCTACTGATAGATTCCGAAACAGACGTTTTTCTTTTTACAGAGTAGTGTTGTCAGTCCTACACCCAACGGTCTACAGTCCAGATTCCGAAACAGGTGTTTTTCTTTTTACAGGGTAGTGTTATCAGTCCTACGCCCAACGGTCTGCAGGCATATTAGACCGGGACCTAAATCCATGGATTAGGTCTGGCTGGTTTTGGCTTAACGTGGATTTCGAACCTCTAAAAACATCCATGGCACGGCCGGGACCGAACCCGAAAACTGTGGCCCCAGGCTACAGAGCGCTAGTCACTCGACCATTAGTCCCGGCACTAACATACTAATTTACTAAAATGTTTCATATAGGCATATATAATCGAAAGTGACGCGTTGAGGTATGAACAGAAAAAAAAAGAGACACGAAAAGAAAAACTTATTTTATTTACATCATCATTACAAAATTGTATTTTGCTTCGATATTTACCAATGCAAATGGCAACCACCCACAGTAATACATTTTGGTAGCATCAAAAGAGTGACTGGCGAACAGTTCCAAAGATACCAGGCATTTCGCGCGCTCGCAGCTGCAATGGATAATAGAGCAACAAGGATCTCAACTGAATCAATGCAGTCTTGTCAATGAAAACACAGTTGCAAACGCAGAGTAAGAATTAAATAGAGTGTTCATCGGAGTTGCCAACCAGAGTACTTGAAAATCGTAACTTGATGGGTATCAGTTGGCGTATTGTGCCTGGCTGCTTCGAGAAATTCGACTGGGAGAAAAAAATCTCACTAGGTAATCTGACTAAAGAGGTAAGATGCTGAAATCACAAACGCTATCGAATCTCCCAGTGAAACAGTGTCTACAACAAAGCCGTCAGTGGACTGAACCTTCGCCCTAATACTCACCAGCGTTGTACGTTGCCACTGAGCCACGAGTCTGGCAAAAAAATTGTTTTAGGACTCTTTGGATTGAGGATATTCACCAATAGAATGATAAATATGCAGCATATTCAATATTATCCATTGTGCATCATGGAAGAGAAAGCTGCTACACTGCCTCCTTGTCCTATATTTTACCATGGTAATTAGGAACAAACGTCTCCAAGGGAAGAATCTTGGTAGTTCTCACCCTAGTCCTCTCCATCTCCAGCTTAACAAAAGAACGTCCCGACTACAAACTTGTCATGCCCATATCCGGCATAGATATGGAAACGCACGCACTATCCACCGAGATCACGCGCTATACTCTCAATGCACTATCCAACGAGTGCTCGAACCCATAATCTTCTGATGTGAAGTAAAACGGGATACCGCTGCGTCACTAGAACCCATAACAAAAAACATTACATGAAAACAAAAATATGAATTATTTTACTGTTGTGTTTTTCTTTTGATTCTATCTAGTGATCGTATATTTTCCCATTTGTTGATTGTTTTAACATTTTAATCCATCTTTGATTCGAGGCACGTCTGCGATTAAAAACTGCCGGGAGGGGTAACCCTTTATCTGCCTGTCGTATCTCCCCTCCATCGCATTCGTCTTCCATTTAAAATTCTCTCCGTAGAACGTCACGGATTCGCACAAAAAGACATGAACTCCAGCAATCGCAAACAACAAAAAAGTATGTTGAAATTTTAAAATCCACCTTTGTTTGTTTGCAGTGGACAAGTTCATGTACTCAGGCTTGTTTTTTAAACTGAAGTCAAATCGAAATCAGTTAATGTCCCTGTATTTAATTAGAAATCCAACATATAAAAGAAATAGTGTAAAAATGCATGCAAAAGTGTAGCTTGACTAGAAGCTAGTCATTTATTTCTTTTGATGTCTTTAGTTTCATACTGAATTTGCCTTTGTCTGTTAAGAATAATGAAATTTTAGTTAGAAACAAGTTATATAAAAAAAAATTAGAGTCAATTCCTACTTTTTTTTTCATTATGTTACAGAAAGTCCTTTATAAATAATTTTCATTCATTTTTTTAAGTTCTTAAGTTCTCTAAAATTCTCTCTCTCATATACAAACTTTCCATCTCTCTCACTCATTTATTCACCTGTTTCTTTCGTTCCCTCCTTGGCTCAGACTAGAACCCACAATGAAAAAAGAATCTGAAAAAGAAATGTTTTTCTACACGCTTCGCCACCGACGGTATTTATTCCTAAATTTATATCCTGCTAAATATCTTATAGAAGAGAATTTTTTTTCTCCCCTATAAAACTAAAATTGATTCATTAAATTTAATGAATGAACTAATATTTGAAAACGCTATATTAACATTAAGTGTCATCTACTACAAGTTCAACAAAAATGCATTTGAACTTGAGTGGATGAATAAAAAGTATTTTATGAACGATTGAAAATTTGAACAAGATATATAAATATATATATGAACTAATAGTTGTAATTGAAAAGCATAATATTTGCCAGTATATTACCCGGGTAATAAAGATTTCGAAGACCACAGACCACATTTACTCACTGCAACTTAATCTCACATTTAATGTTTTATTTCATTTAATACATTTTTGTGCACATATTGAGCAACATTACATACATATATAAATATTGTATAAACCTCACCGACTATAAATTAAGGTTATTTTGTCTCCATGTTATCAGAATATATTGCTGGAGGTGTTATGACTTGAATCCAATCATTTGAGATCAGAAGTAACATCTTGAGGGTATTTACTCATTGATAAAGCTATTCTGGGGTGTCATAATTAATTACTTTTGTTTTGCAGATTTCTTGGACAATTTGTTTGTGTGGGCCTGAATGGCCGAATGTCTAGAGCTCTGGCGCTCTGTGCCATGAATGTTTGTAGTGATTCGGAATCCACATTAAACCGTAGAAATGATCGTAGAGCGTTGTCGTGAGGTTTAATCAGTCTCCATCCCTTGTGTTTCCTCGCTAAAGTGAAGCTGAATATTGCCCTTAGCCATGGCCAAGTGGGGTCTTTCGACATGGCGTAGGCTTTCCTGCATCAGCGGAATTAGTAACAACAATAATTGTTTATGTATACGTGCTTTCTTTTAATTCTTCTAGGTGGTTCTAGACATTAATCTTTTTTAATATTTGTATTTGTCTAATGGTTTTCAATTTCGTTGCTGAAGTGTATGAGCACTTCGGAACTTGATCAATTTCTCGAAAATAAATAAATAAAATTTGTTGTTGAAATATCTAAATGGGAAGGTACTGTATAGTTATTGCTATTATTGTTTTATTTTACAATGCGATTGCTTTTCCGATGAAAATATGTATGCTGCAAATACTGCTGTGGCTGTGCCCTATGATTATATGCTGATATGATACATTGATTTTCTGTGTCCTTTATCTATAAAGATAAATACCAAAGTGTTTTTCTAACTAGATGACCGAGAAACTGGCACTCAGTATTACAAGTTCCGTATTCCAGTCCCAGCTGTGCCATGGATGTTTGTAGTGGTTCGGAATCCACTTTGAACCGTGGTTCACGGTCTAATATGACTGTAGAGCGTAGGGATAACAACCTTACTAGTAAAAAAGCAAACAACATCTCATGTTTCGAAATCTGCCAGTAGGCAGAAAGCCTTGGCCCACCATATTACTGCCGCACCATTGAAGAAGATATATATATAAATGATTATTTAAATTTATTACTATCAAATTTTCGACTTGGTTCATAGTTGGAAAGTTTTTTTTAATGCCTTTTCTGGCACAAATCAGGATTAGTGGTGAATGAAATTTCAGAACATACATAAAATCTCATAGCATACATTTGTAAATCTCTTAACATACATTTGTAAATCTCATAACATATTAAAATAATTTTATCAAAATTAGAAATTTTTTTACAAGAAAAAAGTTATTAATCTATAATTTTAAAAATAAAAATGTGTTGGCCACTAGAAACTCAACGACAAGTAGAGGTCTGTCCATTCTTGGCATGGCACTGTAAAGCCTTATTTTCTAGATGAATCAAATTTGTCCAGGTCGCCTCAAGGTTTAAATTAATGTAAAAATTATGTGCTTAATGAATATTGTCTGCGCATTAAGCTTTTAAATTGTTTCTCTGAAACTTACAGTCGTACAATTTGATAACTATGGATTTTAAAATCTTAAAATGGAAGTTTATATGCATAATGTGAATCAATATTTTTGTACATAAGGGACATTTGAAAGAATTTAATATTAAACTGATTGAAATTTTAAATTATATCTTCTGCGATCAGCATAACATGCAAAAATACAGATGCATATTTAAAAATTAATACCTAATTAAAGCTAATTTAAATTCGTAGTACAGCATAGCTATTTTTGTCATTATAACGAAAAGTAAGTTTTCAACTAATCCATTTAAAGCCCACTTCAACTATTTCTTTCATCTTTATGATTTAGCTGCTTACATCTAACATGGATCACTTTTAGGGAAACGAAATTACTTTAAAAACTTTTAATATGATCATATAAAATTATATATTTTAAATTATTTAATTAAATTATATCTTTAAATATTCTTTTTTTTTTTTTTTTTTCAAATTTCCGGGATCATACAATTTATAAGTTTTTTTTTTCCAAAGCAATTCATGAATTTTTTGGAAAAACATCTGCTTTAAAATTCGATAACTTCATTGCCATATTACTATATTACTATATATGTTTCGCAACCAAAATAAGTGAGCTTAATATGATGGTAAAACATTTGCAAATAATAAACGTACTTTAATAAATGATGGCTAATTTATTTGTACTCATAATTTCATATTTTTAAAATTTTGTAACACGTTGTTATTCTCAACCTAATACTCAACTTAATGATATTCAACATAATACTCAACATAATGTTATTTAACATAATATTCAGCATAATACTCAACATAATGTTATTTAACATAATATTCAGCATAATACTCAACATAATGTTATTTAACATAATATTCAGTATAATGATATTCAACACAATACTCAACATAATGATATTCAACATAATACTCAACTTAATGGTACTCAACCAAATGATATATAACATAATACTCAACATAAAGATATTCAACACAATATTAAGCAAACCTTATCAGAAATAATTGCATTCTTATTTAGGATTTATAATAAAATAATATCAATATTTTAAAATAACATAATATTTTTTTGTCCATGCCTTAAAAATAAATAATAATATTAGCTTTAATTTTTTTAGCCCATGCTCTTACGAGACCTTTTTCCACAATATGCTGAACGAAAATTTGTCTCAGTAAAGAGTTTTGAAAAGGACATTGATAGTATTAAATTTGAAAAGAATTGTATCATCCTAAATAGTTGTCTTTTTTGTATAAATCTTGAATGATATTTTCAAAATCACCCATTTAGTCTTTGTTAAAACAATATGTAGATTTTGACTTCACAAATTGTGTCGTATGCCTTCTTAGATCATCAACTGATTCTCTTGTGTGCAGTTAATTCCTTTTTAAATTTTGGGATCGATGTCTGTTCACATATCATATGATATTAAATGAAGAAAACACAAACCAAAGTAATAGTAAGTTTGGTGATGAATAATTATAGTGTTAAATCATGAAAAATATTTATATTCAAAAAAAAAATCTGTAAAAAATTATTAACACAAAAGAAAGTATTAATTTAAAACTATAAAATTTAATTAAACTAAATATAATTAAAATGAGAAAGTTTTTAAGTTTGCAGTGTGCAGGTTGGGAAACAGGATTGTAAATGGGTGTGGTTGGATTGAGATAGTTGAGGCACAGGTTGGAGAACACACAGCTTTATTGACATACGCACAACCACCACACGCATACAATTAGAATAGTACAATATGTATAACACGTTTAAGATATATAATTATAGATTCGTAGAAGGATTCCACTTCGAAGCCGAAAACCAGATACTCAGATACGCATATGAATGAGAGACTGTAAACTAAACGTTTCTCAACAGAAGTGCTTGGTTGCCCTGTACTTCCTCTCGGGTGTGAGTTTGAGACCAACTAACTATTTCTCCTGAAATCAGAGGCAACGTTCCTGCCAGTGCGAAGGAGGAAGCACGGTTACTAGTTATTTAAATAATCGTATAAATAATGAAGTCTTGGTAATCTTTTCATTTTAGCAGGAGTAGTAGATTAATAAAGTAGATGGAGATATAATCTTTTTAAATTCAATATTTCGAAAGTTAAAAATAAATAAATAGAAACTAGGATTTTCCTACACAAGCATTAAGATAGTTTTACTTCATACGGATTTGTATTTGTTATTCTAACTTACGCTACCCATTAAGAATATAACAAAATTTTGTTTTATTTCAAAATAAAATTGACAAAAATGTTACAAATACGATTCTTATTAACTGTATTTTTCGCATATTATTGGTGGGTATTTTTATTGTTAACCTCCACTAAACAAACCCTTAGAATGAGTATTCATTCAACTTTTTCCCGAGGTCGATTGTATTTTTCTGCAATATTTAATTAATTGTTTTGTAACTTTTTAATTGATGAATACAAATACAACATTTGTCAACATTAAACATTATGTCAACATGACATTATCTCCCATGTCAACATTAATTATAAATTTTATTATTAAAATGTTACAATATTTCAAAATGCTGGAAATAAGATTTGTATTAAATGCATTTTTTGTGAATTATTTATGGTCATTTTTATTGTTAATCTATAATAAAAAAACCCTTAGAATGAGTGCTCATTCTTTACAATGTTTTCCCTGAGTTGTATTTTTATGCAACTTTTAACTGATTGTATTGTAATATCTAAATTATATCACCATTACATTATAATAAATTATATTATATTATTATGTTGGAATTTTTTATAAAGTTGTAAAAGGAAAAAAAAAATTAATATGATGAAACAGTTAAAAAAATTATTTAAGATTATTTTCAAGTTCAATAAGTTTAAATGACCCATAACAAGGAAATTAAATAAATTACTATATTTTATAATAAAGCAAATCAAACACGAAAAATATTCTCTGTTAGTACATTTAAAATTAAATTCCTTTGCAATCAACTGAAACAATCAATAAAATATTATAAAATACAGAATTCTGCAAATAATCTTTAAAACAATTATTTGTTACAAAATTCACAAGTGTACTTTGGTTTAATTCATGAGTTTCTCTGTTAAAAACTACATTTTGTCATTAAAAAAATCAGTTTTATGTACTTTTATTATTTTAGATTTAAAACCGTTAATTTAAATGAAATAAATTCCAACTCTTAGCAAATATAACTTAGTGAATAAACAGAAACTAACGCAGGAAATACAACACAGCACCAAATAAATAAAAATGTATAATAAAAAGTGACAGTAACAAATGATAATAAAAAATTCGAATAAAAACTAGAAAAATGTATTTTATGAGCATTCAAGCATACATGGAAGTATGTATTATTATGTTATGAATAAATAAGTTAGTTCTTCTATTGAACAGAAGTAATACAATTTTCTTACTCTTAAACTGTATTAAGTATATTCCTCAATAAACATATATGCATATATATATATATTTAAATATATTGTATATATATATATATATACAATTTTTTTTAATGATAAAATTTAGTCTTGTAACAGAGAAACTCTTGAATTAAATTAAGATACGCTTGTGAATCTTGCAATAAATAATTGTTCTAATTATAAACAATTATAACAATATAAACAAACTTAAAAAATATATAAAAAAGATTTACGGATTACTGTACTTTACAATATTTTATTGAATGTTTCAGTTGATTACACATGAAGTAAAAGAAAATTATTTTTCGTATTTAATTCATTTTGTTATAAAATTTGTCAATTTATTTAATTTCATTTCATGGATTATTTAAGCTTTTGAACCTGAAAATAAATCTTAAATTATTTTTTAAACTTTTTCATCACATTAATAATTTTTTTCCTTTTACAATTTCTTAAAAAGTTTCAATGTAACAAAAAGATTTAAAAGTTGCATGAATATATATATATATATTTATCGAGGAATACTTATTATTACAGTTTAGGAGAAAGTAAAATTGTATTATTAAAAGTTGTATTAACTGTTAACATGTTGAAAAAATTGTTTGAAATATTTTGTAATTTTTTTAAGCAATATATAATATTTAGTGTTTAATTAAGTCTGTTATTTAAAATAAAACTATGCATCATTTTCTTTCTCTGATGATTTAATTTACAGCTAAATTTTTGTTTTGTTTTAAAGATTTATTTAGAAAAGATAAATATTCAATTATTTTAAATAAATGCACTAGATTTGAAAATGAAATGCACTTTTGTTCAATGATTTTAATGATTTTCACTTAAATAATTTTAAATTGAGTTCATCTTAGTTTATCTATATGGGCAATATTTTTTATTACAATTTTCAGATATATATAATATTTTACAATTTAATAGTTAATTAATTGTATCTTAAAATGTATAATAACTTTATCTTGTAATATTTGTTATTAGAAAATATTTATTTTAACCCCATCTAGCTGCATAATGTACATCTAAAAAGCGAAATTCGTTACTCAAATCTATAGCATCATGGGATCATAGTTCATTAATTAAAATATCACGCGATCATTATTTACCAATTACATTCACGTGATCTTGTTTTAATATGGGATCCATTACAATTTTGAACGAATATGTGATCATGTGATTCAGTCGTTCAATATTTTAAATTAAATATTAAAATTTGGTTCAGATTTCTTCATGAAAAATTAGTATTTAAAATCATTACGAAAAATGGAAAGAGTTTCGAACATATTTGAATATGAATTTTTTTACTAAGAATAAGATATTTATTTATTGAAATAAATAATTCAAAATATTTATCATTGTATATTAAAAACAGTTATTTCTTGATATCGCTTTCAGACGATAAATAATGAGACTTGTATAAAAAGTAGGTGCATCTACAAAAGTTTGCCCATTTATTTCATTTAATTAAGAAATAATAAATATAATTAAGAAAAATCCAAATTAAATTAAGATTTGTAGATAAAAAGAAGGTATTAAGAAATCTATAATAAAAAGAAAAATTTTGTTCCATTTATTTAAAATTTTAAAATATAAATAAGAAATGAAAAATAAATATAATTAATTTAAGAAAATCAAAATAAAATTAAGATTAAAATATAGATAAGAGATTTAAGAATTATTATTAAAAAAGAATTATTATAAATAAAATTAAGATTAAAATATAATAGAAAAATTATGAAAATAAAATAAGATTAAAATATAAATAAGAAAATTATGAAAATAAAATTGAGATTAAAATAAAATAAGAAAAATTATTAGGAAACGATATAAAATTAAGAAAATTAAAATATAGAAGAAATTTAAAAATTATTATAAAAAAATAATAAATAAAAATTATGATTAAAATATAATTTAGAAAAATTATGAAAATAAAATTAAGATTAAAATATAAAATTATGAAAATAAAAAGATTAAAATATTAAAAATTATGAAAATAATAATTAAGAAAATTAAAATATAGATTAGAAATTTAAGAATTATTATTAAAAAATAATATAATAATCAAGATAAATAAAATTAAGATTAAAATATAATTTAGAAAAATTATGAAAATAAAATTAAGATTAAAATATAAATAAGAAAAATTATGAAAATAAAATTGAGATTAAAATATAAATAAGAAATTTAAGAATTATTATTAGGAAACGATATAATAATTAAGAAAATTAAAATATAGATTAGAAATTTAAGAATTATTATTAAGAAATAATATAATAATCAAGAAAAATAAAATTAAGATTAAAATATAATTTAGAAAAGTTATAAAAATAAAATTAAAAAATTTAACTAAGAAATATTTATCAATGTATATAAAAAATATTTATTTCTTCAAGTCGCTATTAAACAATAAATAAAGAGATTTGTGTAATTCTTAAGATGTTCTAATCAATAAACTTGTCGAAAAAGTAGGTATGATCTACACAAATTTATCCATTTATATCTTTTAATTAAGCTCTAATTTTTTTGTTTAATTACTTTATTTAAGTTGATTTAATAAAATAAAAAAAAATTTAAAAAAATAAAAACAGTAGGTAAGTTAAATTTGTATAAGATTTTAACGAAGAGAAAAGATAGAAAATAAATGTTTTTCCTCTCTATTACTTTGTAATCAAAATTTTCTCTAACATAAAAAAATAAATAAAATAGAATAAAATATTATTAATCCTGATAGGCAATTGGAAACAAAATGTCTTACGAATTTGGAGAAAACGAAAATTCCTCCTCTATGCACTTCTCGAGTAAGCTCGGAAAATAAGGAAGAGAGATGTGGAGAAAAAAAAAAAAAAGAAAAGAAGAAAAAGAAAAGTCGGTGAAAAATCGCTCGTTATTTGCTCGCTGCAATGCACTGTTCCGAAACGAGCGGTTGAATGACCTTCGCGAAGGAGAACCTTTCTGCCGAGGTTGGGGGTTGGGGTGGGGTGGGGTGGGGGGAGGTGGAGAAAAACAGCTTTGGATAAAACACTCTTTTTTTAATGTCGTGCGCATGCGCCCCGCACAGCACTCGCAGAGAAAACGAGGAAATTTATTTACGTGCTCAGCTTAAAGCCCGGATTACAGTAAATTTCGGAGGGTGGAATTAGAAAAGATACATTGTTCTGGAAAACTTGAGAACGAAACGATTTTGATC
>BPLQ01009971.1:0-30196 GCA_021605075.1 Caerostris darwini
TTATTAACTCTTATACCATTACAAAAGAGTACCCATAAAAAAAAAAAAAATGCTATCTCGTCAACAAATCTTTAAAAAGTAACTAATATTAGGATGAAAAGGAATAAAACATATGTCTTCTTATATGTTGTTTTTTTAAATAAAGAATAATTTTCAAAATAAACAAGCAAAATTTATTTATTTATAGTATATTAGTTTATCTATGTATATTTTCCAATTTTTATAAAAAATCAATACAAAATATAAAAAGTTCTATTCAGAAAAATAAATCCATACTAATATAATCAAGTTAAAACAGGTGGGCACAAAATTGGATATCTTTTATATATAGTTTAATTTTTTTTAAAAAAATATACCATTAAAAATACTATTTTTCAAAGTAACAAATATAATTTCCATAAATTATTTCTTAAATAATCATGAAATCTCAAAATAGAATAGAAAATTAAAATAGCAACAGAAGCGGGTTAATAAATGGAAAATATTTCTATAAACTTTTAATTAGCATAAAATAAAAAGAGTTATAAAATTAAAAAATAGTTTAATATCAGAATTTTTAACAATTAAAACAAATTATTTATAGCAAATAGCTTTTTAATACACTTTTAAATAAAAATTACTTTGTTTTGTTTTAAATTAATATAAATTTATAATATATATTCTTAAAACTAGGATATATGAAAATAACGTATAATTAGTCATAAGTTAATTAAAATTAGTCTTTACCATTCATAGCACATTTATTTAATCATCAAAACAAATTATGTTCACCAAATTTTAAGTAAAATTTTTAAATTTACATTTTGATTATTACTGTTTTTTTAATTGTTATATGTATTCAATCTTCAATGTGCAAATACTTTTATAAAATTTAGAATGAATTTTTTTAATTTACTTTTTCTTAATGATGTATTTTAGGTTGATTTTTTGTACAATTATCCTGCAACAGCTTACTACCAATGAAACCATTAAATATCTGTATATAATAGTCTTGTTGTTTCATAAAAACAGGGAAAACAATTTTTATTTCAATATTATATTTTAATTAAAAAAATGTATTTTAAAAACAATTACAATTGCAATAATTTTAATAATTTAAAACAAACATATGTAACCTTTACAAAATATATATCTGATTTCTAAAATCAGGCAGCATTTTAACAAGTACAAATTGAGTACAGGTTATCAATTTTAAATAGCCTTTTGAATTACAAAAATAGGAAAGAAAAATAACTGAAATATCAATAAAAACAGATAATTTGAAAATATCTGGCATAACTATATTTTCATTAGCATAAACATGGCAGAGAATTGTTTCAAATTTAAAAATAAAAGCAATTATTAAATTTTCGTAATTAAGTAAACATATATACATTTAATTACGTTATTTAAAAATTACATTATTTAAATTATTACTTGCGTCTAAAGGTAAAACTATATATTTTTAGGGAATAATTTAACTGGGATTAGCTTTAATCAAGCTTTTATTTGAACACTACCTTTATTCGAAATGAATAGATGTTTTAGATGGAGAGAAAAGCAGATGTTTAAATTGAAACAAAAACAACAATGCTAGTCATAACAAAGCAGCTGCAAATAGAAATGTTTTTTTTTTTTAATTTTTTTTATTCCTTGCATGTTTTTATACTTCATTTCTTCTAACATTTCGTGCTGCCTGATTGTCACATAAAGATTAATGTGGAGCATAAGCATATATGTAATCAAAAGTCGTAGGGATAGCAATATGCAAAATTTTCAGATGGCAGTAGCATCACTTTGTAGAACAGGTATAAATGCGCAGTGCTTTCGCAAACTTTCATTTCTGTTCAAGTTATTCATGTGAAGGGGTTTTTGACGTGATGATGACCGCACGGCGGAATTAACAGACTTTGAACGCGGAATGTTAGTTGAGCTAGACGCATGGGTCATGCCATTTCGGGAAATCGTTAGGGAATTCAACATTCCCAGATCCACTGTGTCAAGAGTGTGCCGAGAGTATGAAATATGGCTGTAGCATCGCGTAGAACAGGTATAAATGCAGAGCTTTAATTTCTGTTCAAGTTATTCATGTGAAGAGGTTTTGACGTGATGATGACCGCACGACGGGAATTAACAGACTTTGAACGCGGAATGTTAGTTGGAGCTAGACGCATGGGTCATGTCATTTCGGAAATCGTTAGGGAATTCAACATTCCCAGATCCACTGTGTCAAGAGTGTGCCGAGAGTATGAAATTTCAGGCATAACATCCCACCATGGACAGCGCAGTGGTCGACCGCCTGCACTTAACGACCGAGATCGGCGACGTCTGCAAAGAGTCGTAAATTCTAACAGACAAGCAACACTGCGTCAAATAACCGCAGAAATCAATGTGGCACGTACAAGGGACTTGTCTGTTAGAACTGTGCGGAGAAATTTGGCTTTCTTGGGCTATTCCAGCAGAAGACCGACTCGAGTGCCTTTACTGACAGAACGACATCGCTTGCAGCGACTCTCGTGGGTACGTGAGCATATCGGTTGGTCCCTAGATGAATGGAAAACCGTGGTCTGGTCCGATGAGTCGCGATTTCAGTTGGTAAGAGCTGATGGTAGGGTTCGAGTGTGGCGCAGACCCCACGAAGCCATGGACCCAAACTGTCAGCAAGGCACTGTTCAAGCTGGTGGTGGCTCCGTAATGGTGTGGGCTGTTTTTTTTCATGGCATGGACTTGGTCCTCTGGTGCGACTGGACCGAACATTGACTGGAAATGCTTATGTTCAGCTACTTGGAGATCACTTGCAGCCATTCATGGACTTCATGTACCCAAACAACGATGGGATTTTATGGATGACAATGCGCCATGTCACCGGGCCACAACTGTTCGCGATTGGTTTGAAGAACATTCTGGACAATTCCAACGAATGATCTGGCCACCTAGATCGCCCGACATGAATCCCATCGAGCATTTATGGGACATCATCGAGAGATCTGTTCGTGCCCAAAATCCTGCACCATCAACGCTTTCACAATTATGGACGTCTATCGAGACAGCATGGCCCAATATTCCTGCAGAAGACTTCTAACGACTTGTTGAGTCCATGCCACGTCGAGTTGCTGCACTTCGCCGGGCGAAAGGAGGGTCGACACGATATTAAGAGGTATCCCATGACTTTTGTCACTTCAGTGTATAAATTCTATACAGTATCATTTACGGAATTTTTTTTTCACTGCAAATCAGCGAACCATTTTATTCCACTTACGTATATACGAATAGTCCATCCACGAATAATAAGTTAGTTTGTAAAACAAAAGTAAATGTAAAAGTATTTCGGTTAAGAATGGGTTCGGTCAGGGTCGGATATCCCAATAGGCTAACTAGGCTTCAGCCTAAGACCTCAAGATCAAGAGGGACCTACATTCAAATTGTTAGCAAAATTAGAATGGCACTATTCGAAAAACGGTAAACACTAAGACACTGAATCGAAAATAAAGAGAAATTCTACACATATGACTAATAATGAAGACAACCTCGTTATTTTTATGTTTGTTTAAGTATTTTGCGCATCGAAAATGAAACCTTCAGAAAAATAGATTTTGATGAGCTAATAGTAGATTAGAAGAATTTCTTTCTAGACTTTTTCACACTGAATTCTTCTATTTCGAATTAATGTATACTTGGATTGAATCAATTCTTAACATAATATCAAATTGTGTATTTTATTTAATAGTTATGACATTAAATTTTTTTTTTTTTTTTTTTTGTGATCTAGATTTTGTTTGAATAAAGTTCCATTTTTGGTTTAGTTTAAAACTTACAATTCATACTTAAACTTTAAATGCGAATTATTATGAAATAAATTTATCTGAATTGAATTTGCTTTAATCTGCAATGTATTGACTATATTTCATTTAATTTGATAGAAAATAGGATAATTTTTATTGCATATTTTATTTTCGTGGTAAAGATTTTTATTATTTGAATTTGGTTTCTTTGTAAATGTTGTGCGTTATGTTGTTTAGTTATTGTTACAAGCACTCTATAGGGTGCTGAGAATAAATGTCCAAATAAGTGTTCTCGACTTTTTTTTGTGCCAAATTTTTTATAAAGATTAGTACCCATCACAACATGTTTCATTTAACATGTTGACATATAACACAGTAATGATGTATTTTATTATCTCTTATGTAATTTACAAACTTAGGAGGCCCTTTCACATCCCATTTTTAAGTGGAATAGCCTAGGGCCTCTTTTCATCTAAATCCGGCCCTGGATTCGGTTAATAATAGTAAAATGGTTAATAATAAATTAAGGAAATTCTTTTTATTAAATATCAAAAATTGTAATCCTTTAAAAATATAATCAAGGGATATTTTACTGGATTTGAACTATAACAATTTGAGTAAAATAGTGTATATATATATATATATATATATATATTGTCTATCTGGAAGAAAGTGACGGGACACCCCTCGAAAAGTAGAAAAGTCGACAATACAGCTGACACATGCGCAATAATAGGTATCACGTGTCAGCCATATCCTATAAATACTCTGTGGAGTCGACTAGAGTTGTTTTTTGTGAAATCAAGGCATATCAAGATCATATCTATTTTGTTCTGATGGATCCTGATGAAGAAGCTCGTGGTATACAGCAGATGAAGGAGCATAGCGATACATTTTCCCCCTATCTGCAAGAACGCGCCTTGATGGAGAATGATTCTCCTCAGGATTGCACAATGCTGACAGGATTGCACTTGACAATGATGAACCCTCGGAGGCATCCACCTCCCAGATAACTCCTGCTCCCGTCCTCACAGACGCTGATACCTGCCAGAAAATTACTGCTGCCATGCAACATCTCAACGAACGAAGGAAACTACATGATCTCGCTAACCAAGCCATTACTCAACAGCAGATCCTGATGGACGCTGGACTCGTTAACGCGAAAATAATCAAGGCTTCAGCTGCTACACTGAAGAAAGCCGAAGAAGCTGTAACTGAAGCGGAGAACAAGGTAAGTGGGCTTGGTCTCTGTCCAATCGTAAATTGTGCAAGGCATAGTAGCGCTAAAGTTAACCTAAAAAATAAAAAACCTAAGCGACCAGCTAGCTCTACAACTAATGATGATTACAAAACCCGCTAAAAAACATACTGCAAAAATTAATGCTGCTAAAGCAAATACCAACTCCATCGACAGAGGTCTGGTTCTCCAAACAGTGCGGTGGTTCAAACCCACGCTTTTGCCATATTTTTTTTTTTTTTAATATAAATTTTTTATTTTTATTTTACTAGGCTCTTCAGCATTTGAAAATTAATATATATTTTTTTAAATTATGTCAAAATTTCGAAAAATTGACCATGCAAACTGTAAGCAATCATTCCAAATTTTTTTTTTTTAACAGAAATATTTATCTATAGCTACAGACAGAGAACAAACAGAATATGGCTTTGTCCATCAACTTAAAAACTCCACTTATTTGTTGATCTGTCAATTATATATTCTCAATCATGAAAGTAAACATATCCACCAGATTGATGACTCTGTTGAAATTAAGAGGAATTAGCACTTTGAAATAATGAAATGTTAAAATAAATTTATGTATTCAAAATTAATTATTTTATTTGAACTCAGATCTATGAGCACAATTTCTGCACTAAAAAGCATTTACGACAACTTTAAAGCACTGCACTGATTTAAAAGATATCATTGTACTCCAAATTTGCTTACAAAAATATACATTGTATAAAAATAACAGGTACAAAATATTATAGAATAGCTTAAGAAGGGCAAAAAAAGAAATTGTACATTTTTATCACGAAATAGTAATGGCTGATCAAATGAGCACTTTTTATATAAATTCCCGGCCATTCTCTATTTTTGCACCAAATAGGATTTCCATAAAAATAATTCTCAACGATAAGATTCATTAATTACTCTGTTGAATTATTTATTGTTCTTGGCAATCACCGAGCTCATATAATTGGCTGACCATGGATCTGCAAAAGGGAAATAAATGAAATAGAAATATGGGTCGTTCTACACATTTATTTATTAGTATATTTTTTTTTATTTTTATTTTTGCCACACAAATATAATGCATACAATAAGCATATTTCATTAACTAACACGACAGCTTCTCACATGATAAACTATTTTATGTTTACAAAGTAGGATCACAGGGCATGTATAGGCTCACTTTCATATAGAGTTATGTACATCTATGTGTACTGTACAAGTACATCGGAATGGAGCACATGGACTGCGATTCTTCGAATGAAATTGGAATGCATAATTGTACTTGTTGAAATATTTTATTATTTTTCAAAATAATTATCCGGGAGTTAAAAATGGAATAAAAAAAAGTTATTTTCAGGCTGATCGAATTCATGCAAAATTATTCATCGAAAATAGTGGCAGCTATTCATGTTGATTTTCTCTTTTTTTCGTTGGAAAAAATTTTTTCTACATAAAAGTTCATTAACTTATTATAATAAATTAAAACGTATTTAATAGCTAAAGATGAATGCAGAAACACTTTTTTGCGTCACTCAGTTATTTAAAAAAAATAAAATAGCAGAGAATAAATAAAATTTTATGTTAACTAAAATATATAAAAGGGAAAAAATAAAACTTCTATCTAATTTTTATCGTTAATATATTTTTCTCTTTCTAATTTTTTATTTGACACATTTTCTTTAAAGGATGAATAAATTAAAATTAAATAAATAATTTAAAAAAAAATTTAAAAAAATATATACAAAAAATAATAAATAAATAAATAAAATAAAATAATAATAAATAAATAAAAAATAAAAAATAAATAAATAAAATAAATTATTACATTCATCCTTCAAAGGAGATTTAATTAGCAATTTGAAAGATTTATTTCTTGACAATTCACTACAATTTCTTCAATAACGAATTTTTACTGTAGGAATGAAGCTAACATTGGATTTGTGCAAAACCTTTCTATCACAGTGCATTAATAGATTTCTATAAAAATTTTTGGTCATTCCTTTGATTCGGTCTTTTTAGTATCGTATTTTAATCTAAAATGAGACTATATCTTTTTTTTTTTGTTTTTTACGTAAATTAAAAAAATATATATATTTTTTTTTTGTTTACTCTGCATACCCGTAAACATTTATTGTAACAGAAATTTCTTTCCTGCGAAGTTTTTTTTGTAGAAAAACTATAGAATATCTTCAACTCCTCTGTAATGCATACATTATATTTAAATTTGAATGAATTTAATTTTTTATTTTAAATTAAGCATGAATTAAAATTTATCGCAGCTGAAATAATTTTTATTCTTTCTTTGAGAGAAATTGTTCAGCCAAGTTTTTTTTAATGCATCCAATTTCAACCTTCAGGTGAGGCAGCTTTAAATCTATCATACAAAAATAACAAAAACAATACAAATTCTTTTTCTAAAGAGACAGAAATACAATTTTGCACGTGTACAAACATTCTGCCTCTAACTACCGACATCGCCTAAGTAACATCACAACTCTTTTATGAATGAAACACAACAATGAAAGCTATGGTCACAGTTAAATGCTTTAGTGCTACCATGTGTTTTTGCACGGTTTCTTAATTTAACGCACCGATGAATTGAATAGGCTGAAGTTTAAAAACTAAATTAAAATTTTAACCAATAGTGTTTACTTGAACTTTCTAAAAATAATGTTGCTGTACTGGTCTAAGATAAAAATAATAATGGACTGAGTTATAATGTTAATATTCTCCTACTTAAACAATAATTCATTCCCAGCAATCATTATTTTTAATGCTGAAGTTTATTTCCAATTACCTTATATACAAATAGCTATTCTCCTATGTGTTTACATCCACTAAAGGTTCACAATGGTTCTATTAATACACCGAAGCTTCGACAACAGTTTTCTCAGAGGTTTAATAGTTTGTTCATAAATAAAAAATATATTTTAAAATTATTCAGTTAGATTATATCCGAAAGAATTAGCAATCAACATCGTTTAAAATAAGATTTGGCAGATTTGTTCAAAATTTACTTTGGATTATAAAATGGAGTCGAAAACTGCAATGCGATGATATTTAATACACTCAATTCCTTCTGTAATTTTAATTTTTAATTTTTTTAAATTTTAATTTTAAATATAAGATTATAACAAAATTTATTTTTATTATAATCTTATATTTAATTTTTTTTAATTATTATATGATATTATAAATTTAATTTATAATCTTATTTTTAATTATTTTTTTTTAATTTTTATTATTTTAATTTTAATTTTTATTTTTATTTAATTTTAATTTTTTTTTAAATATAAGATTATGACAAAATTTATTTTTATTAAAATCTTAGATTTTAAATTTTTTTTTAATTATTATATGAGATTATAAATTTAATTTATAATCTTATTTTTAATTTTTTTTTTTTAATTTTTATTATTTTAATTTTTATTTTTATTTCATTTTATATTTAAAAAAAAAAATAAAATTAATTAAATAAAATTAAGATTATAACAAAAAAAAAAGAATTAAAAAAAATGATTATTAATAACGAACGTTTTCAAACAAGGTACAAAAATATTTCGTTTAGGAATTTATGTCTGTTGATTTAAAATAAAAACAAAGGAAGAACTATCATCAGATGTATATTTTACCTTTCATGAATGCTCAAATTTTAAAACAAAAATTTGCGATTAGTATATATACTTTTAAACATTATTTCTTTTCGAAATGATTCAAAATATGAATTTTTGTTATGGCGTCATTACATTTACCACTTAATATTTTCTGGAATAAAATTTAATCCATAGAACAGATACTGAAACACATTACTCATTTCGTTAAAAAAAAGTTATGAATTATGATATAGAGGCATGCCAATTTTATATTGAATGTATTTACAAATTTATTGAAAATTAGAACAAACTAATAAACCTCTTTACAAGAAAAGAAACATTCTAAAAATATTTCAAAATGGCAAAAAAGCAGCACCCCGTCAAACAACCTTTAATATCATAATACACATACGTACTACATACGTATTATAAAGATTCTCTATTTGTTTGTGTAAACAAGTACAAGTATACATATATAGATATAATAACACTTCTGAAACTATAGTATTCAATTTGTTTTTACAGGCGAGTTTTTGATATGTTTGTTTCATTCTGATGACTGATATGTTAATTCAAAGATCACAAGAAGAATCACAAGTATTCGCTCTGCCTCGAGATATGCCACAGATATTGATATGCAGCTCTTCTATATAGGATTGTTTTATATATATATATATACTCACCAATGGAAAATGATATGTGTCATAACAATACATTGTTATGTGTAGGCTTTCCACGCGGGAGTTGATATGTATTGTGAAGCTCACAAACTGTGACTCCAAAAGTTAGCATGCAAACTAACTTAAATTATCCACAGAACAATCAAAACACATTGACATTGATAGATAATACAATTAATAACATTCAGTTTGCAACTGTACATAATACAATTACAATTGCATATTTTTCATAAAAGAGGGATTCGATTTATGAATTGTAAGTATAACACCAAGATGAATGAAAAAAGAATAATATATGAAAGCAATATAATACCTATCCTAATGTATAAGAAGATATGCTACTAAGAAAGACAAGTTAAAAGAACTGATTTAAAAAAAAAACAACTCGCACACTAAATATAGCTTTTATTTATCACTATTCAATATACTTTGAATTTTCTATGGAATCACGTGCTTCTGCATATTTTTTTTTTTAAACACGCGAAGTGTGTGAACGGAAGTGTTTTAAATTTCTTTTACTTTTAATCTTGTTCATGCAGTAAAAATTTCAAATGTAATTCGGTAATAGTCATATAATTGAAGTTAAAAATTATTTTTAGAATTTCGTGCTAATAAATACTTTTTTCCAAATTATATTGCTATCATTTATAGGAATGAATTTCCAAAAAAAAGTTATAATTTTTTTCCCCTATTGCTTCAAAATTAGAAGAAACATTTTTTTTTTGCTTTAAAATTTATATATAATTATGCTTATTAGTATATATTAATCTTGAATAATAATATTATTAAAAGGAATAAATAAATAACAAAATGGTTTTGGAATTTTGTGTTATCTTAACACAGTTATTTCAAAATTTGAAAATAGTAAAAATTTTAAAATGCTTTAATTTAAATGTAAAAATTACTAGAAAATGAATGTGTTTCCCAATTCATGATTCAGTAAAAAATTTAAAACTTTTCCGTTGAAAAACAGAGTTTAGTTTTACGAATTGATTTGCTTAAATTAATGATATTATTATTTCGTATTTTTAAGACAAAATAAAAAAAAAAAAAGATTTAAATATGCAAAGACTAATATAAAAAAAAAAGACGAATTGAATAGTTTATCAGAAACAGCGAATAAATTTAAATTTCGATGTTCACGTAATAAATGGCTGTGTAATTATTTGGTAAAAAATGCTTTATTAAAAAATTAATTTACCCGAATGCAAATTTTTTTTGTATTATTAATTAATTAGATTTATATGTTTTAAAACGAAATAGTTGTGAAAGAAAAAAAAAATGAATTCTGAATCGGAAAAAGATAAACGATTTCAGCACTCACTCCGATTAAAATATCGTCTTTTGAATTGATTGGCAGTTCTTTTAAAACGTGATAATTTTTGAACATTTTCTCCTTTCGTATTTCTCAGATATTTTCTGTCTCGTAAATGTAAACTTATATAAAATACTTATAAAAAATATCGAGCTATTTTTAGAAAAGAAAACTTTCGATTAGGATCGATATATATATATTTTTTTAAATTGATATGTTGATTTCTTTTCTTTCGGTTTCGTTTGAGTAGAAAAACTATTTCATCATGTTGGCCGCAAACGAACGCAATCCAAGGTAACAGGTGGACTGAAAAGTGCATAGGCTGATGCCTAGATGGCGCTACTAGTATTAAATCCATATGAATTTTAGTTAGCCCTAACCTTCAAAAGACACGTGTATAAATTGGACCGCTGTTGCACTATTAGTATGCGAGTTATAGCATTTTTAGTGAAGCAACTTTTGTTAGTTTGAAAAATGGATAGAAAGGAATTTCGTGTGTTAATTAAAGCATTGCTTTTTGGCGAAAAAAAATACTATTGAAGCCAAGACTTGGCTTGATAAACACTATTCGGACACCAGGAAAATCAACCGTAGAGAAGTGGTCTGCTCAATTTAAACGAGGCGAAATGAGCACCGCAGTGGATGCCCCAAAGAGGCTGTTAACGACGAAAACATCAAAAAAATCCACAAAATAATTTAACATAATAACTCACATACTAATAGTGCAACAGCTGTCAAATTTATACACGTCTCTTTTGAAGGTTAGGGCTAACTGAAAATCATATGGATTTAATACTAGTAGCGCCATCTATGTGTCAGCCTACGCACTTTTCAGCCCACGTGTTATGCTTCGTACAACGGAGACCACGAAATGCACACGGCATGCGAAGACAGTCGAGGGTGGCATGCATTTCGGTCCAGTTAGAGATCGTAAATATTTAAAAAACAAATTCATACATCTAAATTGATATGTGTATTCATACTTTTACAGTATTTTAACTCATCATTAAAGCTCTAGGACAACACTAGAATAAAATGTCGGTGTATTTTTTTTTCGCTTTCAGTCCTGGCAGGGAATTTTAAAGTGAAATTCATTTTGCCTTCCGATAGATATGGCTTCGGATAGAATGGCAGATGTACAGTGGATTCGTCGGCAATTTTGTAATTTTCCAAGGTCAATATTTCGCGAATAATTTCTATTTTTTTCCGCTTAGTGACATATTCAAATTTGTTTTCAATTCAATATTAAAAAATTTTGATTTCGAAAGGTTGTGGTCGAAAAGATAAAGGTTACATCTATGAAAATATTCTAGTTCTCGAAATTCGTTATGTAAACCCAGGGGGTCTCCAAACTTTCAGCCTTAGGGCCATACTGTATACTCCAGTAAGTACCAAGGGCCAAAACCGTTCTAATTTTTCTGCCATTATCTCTGATTTCTAGACCAGTCGCTGAGTACGCGCTCTGAGCGAGCATATGCTTGCTAACTACAAACTATTGTCAGTGAAAAATCACAATTACATAAATCTCATTAGTATTTTTTTGCAAGTGGATTAATTCGCGGTAGTTTAGCTTTTCCGTTCCTGAGGGATTTTCAGGATAAAAATCATATGTTTGATTCAGGATATATACATTTCCAAACATCGATATACATACATATGCGATACTCTTTACCCCAACATAACTACCGAGGGTAACCGCGGGATGTTCACTAGTTTATAAATTTAGTGGGATTCATTTCAATCATTTGTTAGATGTTATGCTTAAGTTAAATTTTCTGCGTATTATGCTTTACCTAGCAAGTCAATAAAACCAAGTTATTATCATTCTGTGTTTTTTTATCCAACTTATTACAGCAACAATAAGCAATTCGCTGTCGCGGACCGGATGGATGACATTGGCGGGCCGGATTTGAGCCGCGGGCTGTAGTTTGGAGACCCCTTTTTAAACCTAATAAATATATTTCATTTTTTAAATAATTATTCACATTCTTCACCGAAGATCGGAAAACTAAAGGTGTGTCCTTCACTGCCAAGACCGAAGGGGGGTGATTAAAAGTTTGTCGTGTTGTGGGTGGTGTAGGGTGGGGGCGCGGGCGGCGAGTCGTCGCCGCTGAGGGTGAGTGCGGGGTTGACCCTGCCGTTCATCTCCGACTGGTAGGTCTTGCCCAGGTGTGCGCTGAGGACGCTCATCTCCCCCTCCTGCGGCTCCCGGACCTTGAGGACGTCATCCGGGATGTTGACGACGCAGTGGAAGACGTCCATCCGCGGGGGGATGCGTCCGGTCTCGAACAGCCACTTGCTGCCCCGGGAGACGAAGAGGAGCGTGGCCAGGCTTGTCAGCATCGCCAGGGTGCGGAAGGGGAAGAGCTGCTCCCGGGTCTCCTCTCTGTAGAAGGGGTACTTGATGAGGGGGGGCAGCCCCACGATCTCCTCGCCCCCCAGCCCCCGCAGCAGGAGTCCCACCACGTAGGCGCTGAGGGAGCCGTAGGTGTTGCAGAACCTCTTGCAGTAGACCACGCACACCAGCTGGGGGAAGAGCACCACGTACACCAGGTCGGAGGACAGGTACCACAGACCGTAGATGGACTTGACCGTGAGGGCCATGGCCGTGGCCAGGACTCCCACGGAGATGATGGCGAACTTCATCACCCAGATGATCTCTCTCTCGGAGGCCTGCGAGGAACAAGCAAAGCAAATCAGAATTGTTTCAAGCAAGGCAATTCGCAATTGCAATTGCAAGGTTTAAGTGAAAGAATTTTGTTGAAGGAGTTTTCTATGAATGACCCGCCAAAATAAATTGACATTTATTAATAGCAAATCAAAATTATTCACTAAATTATCATAACAATCATCAAAATCTAAAGAATAGTTGAAGCAAATTCCCCCGTCATTCGAAAGTCATGCTATTTGAGGTTTAAGCGAAAGAATTTTGTTGAAGAAGTTTTCTACGAATGGGATGCACCATTTTTTAACATTGAAGCCTCGAATGACTTGGACGTGCCACTGTCCCGACCGCTCTTGGCAGTGCACACCCACGGAAGGTGAGACCACTGATGGTTTTGCACAACCGGATCTTTGGTCGGTACCAGTCTATCACTGGGGAGGACCCTTTATAAGAGAATTCCGGTTTGTATTGACAAACCGAGTTTTTCTTCTCATTCGTGAGGAGCTGTCGCTGTTGGTCTTGTTTTAGAAAGAAGATAAGGAAAACAATAATGATAATAGATAAATTCAGATATTGAAGAAAAACTATTTAAAGCTAACAACATATGTTATAAATTATGACTAGTTTAACTATGTTAAGTGACTATAATTAAAATACATTAGTACTACGGCTATAATTAATTACTATTTACAAGCATTATTTTGTGGTCTCGAATGACTTCTCCTGAAATCTAAAGCGAGCCGAACAGAGATTTCCACCCTTTCATGCTTGTTTTTTTTTTAAAAAATTTATCTGGCGTGTTGAACAAACGCTGTCGCATCTCGATGGAGCACAAGGTTTTTCTCATTGGCCTGATCCTACTAATGTGTCAATGACACTTGGCGACACATTACTGGGCGACCCCAGAATCGTTCGAAAAAGTCGTAGTTTATTCATTTTCAGTCTTTTCTTCTTCTTCTTCTTCTTCGCCAATCCCCAAAGTCCAGCGGGGCTAGACTGGGTCCGCGAATCCAAATACCCGAAGAAAGTCCAAGACCATCAACGGACTGTCAAGGAGATCCTGACATCCGAGCCCCAAGACGTGAGATGGTGAAGCCTACTCAAAGAAGCACTTGGTGCAAGTGTCGAAACCATCTGATAAAGTCGTAGTTCTGAGGCGTCCACTGAGCAAACGGGTGATTGCAGTTTGTCCCTGCCTGTCACAATTAAGTGTTCAGATCCCAATACCACTGGTGAACTGGGGGAGTAGACCTAATTGATTTTCCATTTAACTTAGCTTGTGAGTAGATCTCTGTGTGGGTAAGGGGCTCAAGTGGAACCCATACCTCACCAGCACCCGCTTTGGCCAATGCATCTGCCATTTCATTCCCCTCAAGGTCGACGTGGGAGGGAATCCACTGTATGTGGATCTGATGATCCACTGAAAGATGTTTTAGCTTTTTGAGAATAGACACACCTACCCTGTCTCTAACACTGGAGCAATTAGTCTTTTCTTTATTTTGTTTATTGTAGGTTACTGAGGATTAAAATGGCCACGAGAAAAACCCATTGAACTTTTTTGCTCCAGCGACAGCACTTCGATGTGTTAGCTGCTATGCTAGCAACCAGCTGTGTCGGGATGCAATACCAATCTCTCTTTCTATTTACATTAATTTATTTACACTATTAGTACATACATACACATGGCACCTCTTCTACAATAGCATTAATAGTCAAAAACCAAGAGTCGGTCCCTGACCATCTATTTCGTTCTGACGCTCCTAGCGTTCTCCTCGTGGTCTCTAGCTCTGACCGCACAGTTAAGGTCACAGTTACCAGTAATAACCGTCACCTCCCGCAGTTATATAATAATAATTGAACCTTACAGATGGGAAACGACTGGCAATTGGCGTACCGTTTACGGAGTACCAACAGGGGGAAATACCTTTTAAACCTCCTCATCTTAAATCATATATATGCTTAGAGTTCTAATTGGTTGCTTTAAGGTTACGGCGACGACGATTTGTAGGTTGACGGAGCTCCTTGTTGCTGGGTAACCGTTAACTCCTTCTTTGCATGTGAAAGGGAAGTTACTTTAGCTTTAAGCCCATTACATTCAAAATAAACACTTAATATATTGATAATAATGTATGGAGAAGATAAGTTTTTTTTTTCAATGAAGTATTTATTATTTTAATTATTAAATTATAATTAATAATTATTAAAGTAAAAAGAGGATTTTGCTTTAAGGATAGTATCAAAAATAAAAGATAAAAGTTTCTAAAAAATTCAAATTAAAGTGGTAGTAAAAAAAAATTAAAAAAAGTAAAAAAATGCTAATGATATAAAAGTAAAATAAACAAAATAAAAGAAGTTTAAAGTTAATTTTTAAATTCGTTACAATTAGGGACCAAAGGGTTGTAAACTATTTGTTATTATAAAAGACAACAGATGGCGCCACGAACAAGAGATGTAACTCCGTATAAGGGTATTGTCTTGTACGGGGATTCCAATGTAAGAACAAGGGCCAGAAAGGAACGCGACGGAGTTGCTGATGGCGGGCGGTGGCTCGATTGACTATTTTGTAATGTAAGTAAAATTCGTATCTATATCAACTGAAAGTTTCATCATCAATTGAGACAAGAAAAAGAAGACAGCAGGGTCTCCTGATGACTCACGTTCTGCCTGATGATGAGCTTGTAGATGTTTCGGGCGAACATGGAGGCCGCGGAGAGGATGGAGGAGTCTGAGGAGGACATGACGGCGGCGGACACCGCCCCCAGCCCCACGAAGGAGACGGCCGCCGGGGTCAGGTACTGCAGCACCATGGGCAGCACCAGGGAGGTGTGGGCGGCGTCCAGGGGCAGGGGTCCCGGGAAGGCGGTCTCGTTCCACGCTGCACGTGCGAAGAGAGATTAACACAAACACTCTTTTCCGATTACAGGGTCCAGTCACATCAATGGGACCACCTGTCAGTATACGCTCTGGCTTTAAGTGGAGTGTGGTACTTAAGTGGAATTTTTTCCATACACTCCACTGCAATGTGCTGCCACCTGCCTTTTGTGATTGGTTATTTCGCGTTGACGTCGAAAATAGGTGGTGGTCACATTAATGTGACTGGACTGCATATAAACATTGATTGATTTTTGAATTATTGATAAAAAATACACCATTTTAATTATGAAATAAAGATAGTGAGTGGGTATTAAGTAGTATGACATTCTTATTCTTAATTTTTAATGAATTTTTAACAGGTAAATTAGTTAATAATAATTCACAAAATAAAATAAAACTACTAAGTTTGCCTTCATCCAATTATAATTTCGCAGAGAAAATTAAATATACACTCATGTCCATAAATTAAGGATAATGAACTTCAGGCAAAGAAAGAGACAGAAGCAAAACAAATTTGACTTATTTGCAAAGTCTATTTATTAAACAAAAGGTAAAGAGCAAAAAATATGCTATATGTTTGACATAATTAATAAAAATTGCGATTTTTACTCCCTGGAGCAAATTTCAAAAAAGAACCTATTTACAAAAATCAGTTTAACATGGTTAGTAGGATGGTTAATATGGAGTATGTCTCCCGGACGATGCAATACAGGCCTTACAACGCCTAGGCATGCTGAGTATCAAATTATCGATCTGATCTTGGGGAATATTACACCACTCATCAAGCAATGCCCTCCGAAGTTCCGGTTGACAGGTGGGAGGGGGTTGACGGGCTGCAATTCGTCGGCCAAGCATATCCCACACATGCTCTATTGGATTCAAGTCCGGTGTGTATGCTGGCCAATCCATACGGGTGATATCCTCCAATTGAAGGCATTCGTCTACAATGTTTGCACGGTGAGGACGGGCGTTGTCATCAATAAACAGAAATTCAGCACTCATGGCGCCCCGAAACAAACGTACATGTTGTTCCAGAATGACATTCCGATAGATGTGGCCCGTCATCGTTACACTCTGAACATGCAGGTCAGTTCGGGAAATAAGAATAATTCCTCCCCAAACGAGCCATCCTGCACCACCGTAATGGTGTCGTTCAATGGCGTTCTCTTGGTGATAACGGGTACCTGGCGTTCTCCATATGAAAGTGCGGCGAGAATCAGACTGCAAACTAAACCTGGACTCATCGGAAAACATCACACAAGACCACTGTTGCGGTGTCCACAACGCATGCTCTGTACTCCAGGTTAATAGCAGGCGACAGTGAGTTGCGGTAAGTGGAACACATCTGTTAGGCCTACGAGCATATAGACCAATGTGCCCTAAGCGTCTGTACACGGTCTGCCTTGAAACTGTTGTACCGGTAGCTGTAGAGAGCTGACGAGACAGGTCTGATGCTGTGCTCCGTCTGTTTCTTTTGGCAGTAACTGCTATATACCGGTCCTTATTCGGCGTTGTAACTCAGGGGCGACCTGTGCTGTAACATCTACTCACATTACCATCATCTTGGAATCGTTGCCAAAGCCTGGAGATGACACTCTGGGCGATTCCAAGTTCCTCTTATACTTCCAGCTGGGTACGTCCACATTCCAGTCGTCCGATAATTCTACCACGTAAAAAATCATCCAAATGCTTCCTTTGTGCCATAACTATGCGGTTATTGCACTGAAAGGCTTTTAAAGCGCTTGTGAACAATTTTACTTCTTTCCCACCATTCCTTATATACCACTCTCTCACACTCTCGTCATTGTGACGTACTATCCGCGCCATCTGGTGGTTTCCTGTAATTTGCATATTCTTCTTCAAGATGTGTGTGATAATTCTACAGGTGAAATTTTTATTTTAGAGTTCAATTTCTGTGTGATTCCGAATTATCCTTAATTTATGGACATGAGTGTATATGCACAGTCCAGTCACATTAATGTTACCACCTGTCAAAAGCCAGAATAACCACCTTTGGCAGAGCGGACCGATTACAATTCGATCAAGGTAATTAACGATTGAAATGCTTTCCGATGCCCTAGGACATCCTTTATATACACTCCACTGCAATGGGCTGCCACCTGCCTTTTGTGATGGGTTATTTCACGCTGACGTCGAAAGTAGGTGGTGGTCACATTAATGGGACTGGACTGTGTATTATGTTGAAATATACGAGCAACAAGATATGTTACTGTTATGCCACAAGTTATTTACTGGACTGGGTATTTCATTGGACGTTATCAAATATCGGTTATTTGAAATTGTCACCTGTTGCCTTGGCGACCGCCCCGATGATCATGGGCGGGATGGCCATGATGATGCAGCCGAATGCGGCCACGTAGGACAGGAGCTGCGCCCGGAATGCGGTCTTGGATGATAACACTCGTTGGAAGTAGACCTGGAAACATCGAAGATTATTAGGGTGCCCCAATAAAACTTACTTCCCACACCATTACATAATCTTAAAATTATTAATATGTTTAAATGGAATCATTCCATTGGCTATTAAAAAATATAAATGTATTATTATTATTTTTAAGACAAGAATTTCAAAAAGATAAATTAGAATTCGATAATTTCAGAAGTATTTTATTGTAAAATTCCTTCTGGTGCTATTAACTCTTTCTGCAGCTTAGTCTGAAAGTTTGGGATTTCAATAAACGGACTATAGGATTAGGGGGTAATTTTATGAAGAGGAATTAAAAATTTTAAACATAATTACCTCTTGACGTTTAACAATCTCCGATTATCACTTTAATTGAAAAAAATGACACTCTATATATACGCAATATCTATTAGCTGAGCATTTAAGTCTTAGAGTATTAACAAGTATTACATTTTTTTAAAAAAAAATATCAAGGTTTTGTAATTCTTTATTTTTGTGAAGAATTGTACTCCTTTCAGAATTGGATTTGTAGATGTGTTATTAAAGGTTTTCTCACTTGATTCTTTTCCACGCTTTCGATTACTACAGGTATGGGGAAACTACGACCGCCCCGGGTCAACTCCGGCCCGCGGATAGAATTTTAATTTGCCGGTCCGAGAAAATTAAAAGAAATATATATTTATACTAGCTGACCCGGTAAACGTTGTTTTGCCATATACATTATTTCTATAAAGTATTTTTTTAGTTACACAAAAAAAAACTGACTTCCTATAAGTGTGTGGAAATGTGGTTATGATTGGAAGAGGAATGGAACGTTGCAGACAATGACGGCGTATAAAATGATAATACACTAAATATTTATTTATTTCATCCTTTATATTTTATTAAATTAATAAATATATTTTAAATTGCATTATATAATAGCTGCATATACATCAAAAATAGTTATTTACATATTTACTACTAATTATGGCAATTAAAAAATAATCAACATCTATCTCTAAGTGCAATGGAGTGTACAATATTTTTGGTTAGTCCGTCTTTAGCCAACACAAACAAACTGGATGGTTTACACACACGCGAACATGCCACGTATAGTTGTCCGTTTGAAAAACATGGTGTGCCCAAATCTAAGCCGCAAACAGACATCGTTTGGCCTTGTGACATATTGATTGTCATTGCGAATGAAAATCTAATTGGAAACTGAATACGTTTGAATTCAATTGGCACATCTGTGGGAATCATAGGGTTTCGTGGCAGAAATATATTTTCACCTCGGTACTTGGCATTCAAAATGCTGGATTCGATAACGTTTTTCATTAATTTTTTAATGACTAATCGTGTTCCATTGCCTAGCCATGGTGGGTTCAAATTACGAATCAAAATAACTGAAGATTCAACCTTTAATTGTAAATGATGCGGTGGCATGGCTGGCAAATCCAATGAACTCAAAAACTCAATTGGATAATTTTCAGCTTCATTGGCATCGCAAACTGTATCGATAGATTTGTATGACACCAAGTTCCCTGGAAACAACTGTTGTATCTTGGAATTTAAACCATTGACGTCCACATTTTTTGCTGCCAAAATTGCTCTTTCTGCCAACCAATCAAGATTTTTTAATTGTGTGCATACATCGGGAAATATGTGTTCGATGAGATTATTTTGCGAGTCGATAATTGTGCAGAAATGTGTCGGCAATTTTATGCATCCAGTATTTTAATGTACAGCAAATTTTCCATCGCCAATATCTAACAGTTGTTTTGAGAATGTTTCAACGGATGGATCTTGAAGCATTTGAGCGCGCATGTTTACTTTTAGTTGTCATTTTTCAACATTACGTCACACTGACGATGATTTTAAGCAAGCGTTGATCTCATCAGCGTACGTTGAACGTGGAATGACAGGAAATGTTTGCCCGAAATCACCTGAAAGGAGTAACAGAGTGCCGCCAAATAGTTTGTCGTTGTTTTTTATATCCTTCAATGTCCTGTTCAATGCCTCAAGCGAAAGTTTGTCTGCCATAGTGCATTCATCCCAGATGATAATTTTACACTGTTCCAGCACTGTGGCCATGGACGATTGTTTCTTTATATTGCACACTGCATCTGGGTTATTTTGAATATTCAGTGGCAGCTTAAATGCTGAATGAGCTGTTCTGCCTCCATCTAATAAAGTAGCTGCAATCTCAGATGATGCAACGGCCAATGCGATGCCAGTTTTTGATCGTATCTCGGCAAGAAGTAGCGAAAGGAGAAATGTTTTGCCGGTTCCACTTGATGCATCCAAAAAAAAAGAATCCCCCTTGTCCTGCCGAAACTGTCAGCATAATGCGGTCGTAAATGGTTTTTTGTTCATCAGTCAGTAGTGAGACATTGCGAGTAACAATCTCTGCCATTTTTACAGTATTGTACTGCAATTCACGACTCATATCAGTGTTGATTAAATCAGATACACTTCGATTTGGTGAACTCATACCAAAATGACTGATTTGTAAATTTTCAATGACAATGCAAAGATCCTCGATAGCAATCAATGCTTCATTGTACATTGCGTACATTGCGTTGCTGAATGATATCGTTAGATTGTTGCACCTTGTACGATGTCGATGCAATATACCTTCAGTCATTCAATCTTTGTGATTATCCCACAACGTTAGTGCTCGAGCCGGGAAACATGCAGTCAACACTACAGCGAATAGTAGACGAATTTGTGTTCCTGTACAGCTTAATACTGCTTCAGTAAGCATAATGTCCCAATGATTGTCGTCTTCTAGCAAGCCTAGTGTAAGGCATGCATCTTTATACGCTGGATACTGTTGTCCATTTACTTCACGTATATCTTGAAAGGACAATGGGCCGGTGACGTTAACTAACAACAGTCGCAGATAAAAGCACTCAGTCTGCCTTGGATTGACTGTATATACACGACCCAAATTGTTTGATTTGAATAAACCGGGGCATGCATCAACTGGTGTGCCTTGCTTGCTGGGCATCCATTTTTTTTTATTGAGTCCACGTAAAATAGCGTGGTACTTCTGAATAGAGTAGTGTTTGTGCGAAGGCACCAAAAGCATTTGCATGATTACACAATTCAAAAAATTCGGTGAGTGTAGTTTTTGGTGGATTTATAACACGATCAAGAGCTGTCTCATTAGTGAAAAATACGCGCTGGCCGTTTTCAAGATGGACAGCTAAATGGATAACTGCTGGATCCCGTTCATGAATTGGGAAACCGAAGATACGCCAGACAGCTTCATTGGAACTGATATACCGTCCAATTTGGTAGTTCGTTACTTCATCGTTGTTATTCAATGGAGGAGCATTCACATTGGTATTTTCCATTCTAAGTACAGCCATATCACTTTCTTTATTCACATATGATCACGATGTGTTCAGGACGTATTTTGTCGATGAACCAAATCAAAATGTGAACATGGGGTAATCCTCGCTTTTGCCACTCAACCGAATACATCCAGCAACGTGTGAGGCCAAATATATGTAATTTTGTAATGAAGCCGATTCAAGACTTTAATTTTTGTTTAAACATACGTGCTGTAACGTCATGACTAAAAAATTAAAAAAAAAAACATTACATTGTTACCGATTACATTGTTAACACTACATTGTTTTGCCAAAAAAATTTTTTTTAATATTTAGGGGTGGGCCACCCTTATCACTTAGAGGTTTAAAAAATAGTTTACCTACCAAATATGCACAAAAATTTTCATAAGAATCGGTCTAGCCGTTTCGGAGGAGTTTGGCAACAAACACTGTGACACGAGAATTTTATATATTAGATATTATATATCCATCTCCTTTTCTACTTTGATTAACTACTATTTTTTTCTTCCTTTTTTTTCAAAAGACTGGTGCTCTTTTTACTTTCTCTATTTTTGTTCTACAAAAAATAAAACGACGGAAATAGCAAGCACAGACAGCTTTCAATCGGTAAAGTGTTCAAAGCGGAAATTCTTTGTTAGTTATAGTTGTAGATTGGCGACAACAAGCGTTATTTCTTTCTCGGGGAGCAGAAATGTGGAAATCCAATATAGGGGAATTAGATCTCAACATGTGGCAGACTGTGCATTTTAAGCTCCAGCCAGCGGCTTTTTCTTTTGGCGCGAGTTCCAATATTATTGATTGCATATGGAAAGATTGCGGACGTATAGCATCATTGTGAATAGTGGTGAAATTATTAAAAGTATATCGTAGCTAGTGCTTGTTTGGGTTATTCGTAAAATATTTCAACCCCAAAATGGCTACTAAAAAATTAAATCGCAATTTCATTCATCTCAGAGTGCCGTGCCTTTAATGATAAATATTTTTTTTTTACAGTTGTGAAGAATAAACCAGCGTGTCTCATCACAAATTCATCCATCTCATTAACATACTTAAATTGTAATGCTTTTGTATTGTTTTTAAAATTTTAGACAAATTTATCTCGGACCGTCAAACTTTTCTTTTTCGATTTTTGGGGCCCGCGACCGAAAACGTTTGCCCATCCCTGGGTTGCTATTAACATTTGAAAAAATGACACTCTATATATACGTAATATCTATTAGCTGAGCATTTAATTGTTAGACTATTAACAAGTATTATTTTTTTTTTTAAGAAAGGTATCGGGGTTTTGTAATTTTTCATTTTTTGTAAAGAACTTTACTCCTTTTAGAATTGGATTTGTAGATGTGTTATCGAAGGTTATTACGGGGCACTACCCAATAAATACGAAATACGCATTATCTATTAGCTGAGCATTTAAATGTTAGACTATTAACAAGTATTAATTTTTTTTTTTAAAAAAGGTATCGGGGTTTTGTAATTCTTCATTTTTTGTAAAGAACTTTACTCCTTTTAGAATTGGATTTGTAGATGTGTTATCGAAGGTTATTACGGGGCACTACCCAATAAATACGAAATACGCATTATCTGTTAGCTGAGCATTTAAATGTTAGACTATTAACAAGTATTAATTTTTTTTTAAGAAAGGTATCGGGGTTTTGTAATTCTTCATTTTTTGTAAAGAACTGTACTCCTTTTAGAATTGGATTTGTAGATGTGTTATTAAAGGTTTTCTCACTTGATTCTTTTCCACGCTTTCGATTACTATTAACATTATTGAAAAAAATGACAGCGTCCCTATATCTTTACATGAGGAGGGGCTCTCACCTGCCAGGGTATTCCGCCGAGTATGAGCAGCAGTCCGTAGTCCATGTACTGGCCGATGGCCGCGGGCTCCACCGACCCGATCCAGTCGGTGTCCGCGAGCGACAGGCTGCCCACCGCCTCGTTCGTCAGGCTGAACGGGATGCACAGCCACTGGAAGAAGGCACCACACATCTGATAACAATACACTACTGACAACTGCACTATACATATAAATAATACACTACTGATAACTGCACTATACATATAAATAATACACTACTGATAACTGCACTATACATATAAATAATATAGATAAGTCTGAAAAATTACATATATAACCCAATTGCAGTCATTTACCTACCGATAACTGCAATACATAAAAAACACTATAGGCACCATAAATTTAAAATAATGAAACTGATAATTGCAGTCATTAAAAAACCATAAAAGATAACAATATGAAATTTAACTCATTTGCAGTCAAAATTTAATCTCAAAAACATTCAATTTATAAAGAAAATGATGTAAATTTAACAAGTTTATAATGTTGATAAAAACAATGCAGTCATTAAAAAAACATTCAATTTATAAAGAAAATGATGCAAATTTAACAAGTTTATGATGTTGATAAAAACAATGCAGTCATTAAAAAACATTTAATTTATAAAGAAAATGATGTAAATTTAACAAGTTTGTAATGTTGATAAAAACAACGCAGTCATTAAAAAAACATTCAATTTATAAAGAAAATGATGTAAAAACGGTATTATTCAAAAGATATAAAAATTTGAGAAAAAAAAAAAAAAGCTTTACATAATATAACCATTACTGTCAGATTTTCTTGATATCACAGTCGTCATATTTACCATCAACCTTACCTCTATAGACAAAAATATAAGAACCTTCATTGATAGTATCAATTGCTTCATAAGATATGTGTGATTTATGTTTAGGGAGAAAATATTCTTTTTCTTGCCCTTCAACTTGCAATTTTGCAATAACTATATATCCATATTTTGTAGATTGAATTTTTTTTCAAAGATAATAGAGCATCTTCACCAATCTTTAAATCTTTTAATCTGTATGTTACAAGTGGCTTGAGTCCATTGAAAGCTTCCATTTATTAAGAAATATTTTTATAAATAGTTTTACCGCTTTGTTTAGAGTCTTCAATGAAATTATCCCTTAAAAACGCATCGCTGATTTCACGACGTGATATAATCAAAAAAAAAAAAAATTAATAAAATCTCTCTTTTTTTTTTGATATAATAAATTATTGAGAGGGAAATTTTTCCCTTCTTGTATATCATCTATATCATATAAGAATTGTAATACATTGTTTGTAATTAATATATCTTTTTGATTATACATTGGAACCCAAATATCAGTAAACCATTTACTTAAGTTTAAT
The DNA here is from genome assembly GCA_021605075.1 of Caerostris darwini. Taxonomy (NCBI): domain Eukaryota; kingdom Metazoa; phylum Arthropoda; class Arachnida; order Araneae; family Araneidae; genus Caerostris; species Caerostris darwini. The sequence continues at coordinate 25,106 of BPLQ01009971.1, forward strand.
TCCTAATGATTCTTATTAATGAATTCAAATATGTTCATAAAATTACATATTTTGTTATGTTTTTTTAATTTTAAATCATTTTTAAATTTTGGTAAGTTTAAATCTAGAAATTTTTTGAATTCATGTCGTTTTAACATTCTTGATTTTAGCATTAAACAGTATAATCCCGCTTCGTTAATGAAAATGGTATGAGGTTGTTCATTCTAACGTTTTTTTATCTTCATTTTTTGTTTTATCTCACAAATTCATTGTCTTTAAACCCCCGCCCCCCGTTTCAGGGGGATTAAAAATCTATCGAAAATTACAAAAATTGGATAAATATTGAATTCCTTTAAGATCGTCTTCGTTTGTAAAATTTAGTCATTCATTGTAAATTTTCGCTGACCCCGAAAGGACTTCGTCATCATCATCACTGACTAATCTACCCTAGGACAAGAATAATGACCCAATGCTAAAGTGTGAATTACATCTTTTAAAATATATCTTTTGTCGTCTTTTGCAGATAAAGCTATTTTATTTATTTCAACAGAATATAGTTCAAGTTTCTTACATTTAATATTATTCATAGTTCTATAATATTCTTATTTACTAAATAAACAATCTTTATAATCTTCAAACGAAATTTTATTTTTAACGGTACTTTTCTTAACTCCCTTTGATTTCTTTATTATTTCATCTTCAATTTTTATTGCGTACATTTTACTTCTTAAACCTACAAATTCTTCCATAATCACACCCTTATTTTCATCTTTCATTAGACCTAATACTTTTTTATTACATCTTGGCATATTATATATGTTATTTTCTTGATAATCAGATGTATCAAAGTAATCAATCATATTTTTCATATCTTCATAAAAATCGTCTGTTTTTATATCATATGTTAAACTATCTGTATCCATATAAAGTAATGTGAGATCTTTATATTTAGGTTTCATAACATTATAATGAAAATCATACATTAAATGTTTTGATAAATCTAAAATACTCATTCCTACATAAATCGGCTTATCTAATTTTATTTCAGTTTTAATCATATGAATAGCTACTAGATTTTCACTAAATATTGTCAGATGTTTAAAATTTGGTTTTGAAATCAATTTTTAGCTTGTTCATAACTAGTACAGAATTTAATATTAACTCTCTTTCTAACATTTTCGATAGTTTTTCCAAATACAGAATTATTCATTAATTTATAAAAATCTTTCTCGAATTCATTAGTTGCCTTTTTTCGCATTTCAGTATTTGAATCTATATATTTTTTCAGCCAGTCGGATTGATCGAATTCTAAAATTCTATGCACTTTTTTTAATTTTAATCCCATTTCTAAATACTGTTTCAAACTTTTATAATGCAAAACATAACTAGTTTTATCATACAAAGTTGTTAATAATTTTTCGTGTTTAGATCCATCTGGTATTTTTTTTTCTGGGGCTAAAGGTGCCCAATGATGCTTTTAACTTCGGTGATCTAACGAGAACCGGTATATTCAGCAAATCGTAAATCAGTATGATAATCGTGTAATTCTTTTGGATATTCTAAATCAACTTCTAATATATATCCTTTCTTTGAATCATCTGGACATTTAAGAATATTCTTTATATTATTATTATTAATCCATTTAAATCCTCCATGAGGTAAATATTGACTCATAGCCCATCCATATAAATTATTAGCATCTAAGATTCTTAATTTTTATCATATTCTTTCATATATTTATTATTTGCTTTTGAATATCTATTACAGCATTGAGATATTCCACCTCTAACATCTTTTTCTATCCTTAAAACCATGTCAATATCATGTATTAAATCTAATTTAACTTGAGTCTTTTTCAACATAGCATTCCAAGATAGACCTGGAGCAGTGAAGTACCAAGCAGGATCCAATTTATAAGTTTTTAAACAAACATCTCTAAATTCTTCGAAAATATCCGCTAATATTAAAACATCCGTTTTTACGTATAATTTTGAATACTCTCTTAAATTATTAATATTAAAAGATTTCCAAACATTCTGTGCATGTTTATAATCTTCATCTGATATATCACATTCATTCAATCTATTATAAAAGGCTTCCTTAGGTGGTAATTCAGTTTCTTTATATTTTTCTTCACAATCCATATAATCGTAAGGATAAACACCTTTTCTTGTTATCAAATCTAGTTGATCTTCTGGGAAATGTTTAGCAGTTTCTTTAAATACAGATTTCAAATTTTTAGTGCTTCTCAGATTTTTTGATAACTTATCTATGCTAAAAGACATAAATTTAAATTAATCTATAAATCTTAGTTTTAAATAATTTCCAACTTTTTTGCTAAAAGATTAATTTTTTGCTCTCTTCATTATTAGGAATAACATCTAATCTAGATTCATCAAATCCAATTTCTTTTATAAACAAACGAGCATCATAACCCGATAAATTATGAATAATTACAGGTATAAAATTTGGAATTTTGTAACTTAGATTACAAGCTTCATGAGCTGGTCCTCTATATTTTCCAGTTAAATGACAATGATCTTTTACTTTCTTATCATCTGGTAAAAACTTTTGTTCACATATAAAATATTTATTGGTCTGATTATAATGTTTTTTTATCAAAATCTATCATATTTTTAATATCTTTATACTTTTCTTCTTTTTCTTTAATAAAAGCCTCTATTTTTTTAGTATCTTCTTGTAACATAGATATAAATTTGTTCACAGCATCATCTCCATGATAATAAACTGGAGCCTTAAAATACTCATTTTCATATTTAATATAATAGCTGAATTCCATTGCTTTATGTTTTTGATATGGCTGTGTATAAGAAACTTCAGGATTAGGTTGACAGCTACTTATTTTATTCAATAAAGATTCAAAATCAGCATAAATAACAAATGGTAACCTCATAGAATGGTTATAATTTTTAAATTTTATAATTTCACCTTTTTTAGGCATTTTAATTTTACATGCTTCATTTCGTTTACAGTCTTGTTCATGTTCTTTTAATTTTTTGCTAGTATGTAAATCTTGCAAGCATCGATCACAAAAAAATGTTTGATTATTATTCTTTTGACATCTTAATAATTTATTTAAATCTTTAATCCAACAATAGTGTCTCATTTTTTCAAGGGACAAATAAAGCAAATTTACATGTTTTTTAAATTTATTCTTAGTATAGTATAATATATTTATTTTTTCTGTATCATAATTATAAACATTTATTGATATTTCGTTCATTTTTTCAAATTTTTTGATATCATTAAAAGATATAGGAAATTTAATTCCTTTAAAATTCAACTCATTTTCATATTTTTTATACTTTGATACTCTTTGAGCATCTTTCACTACAGGATGAATTGCAGATAAAATTGACCACATAAAACATTTATTATCTTTATTTTTTACATTTATAATAGCTTTTTTACTTTTAAGTTCTTTAGGTAAATCTATACAAGAAGAAGCCTATAACGGATCATATTTATTAATTTTAAGTTCTAAATAAGTGACTTCTTGAAATGACCAACCCGATCCCCTGGTTTCCATTTCATCTGCTTCTTCAATCATTTTTTCAATAACAAAAATCATAAAAAGTATTTAAATCGTTTGTTTTCGTTATGACATACATAGGAGTTTTGAAATTTTTTACTAATTCGCTATCTTCTTTTGTAAACATACAGTCTATATGCACATTCCCTTTTAAATTATCATGTTTTCTATGTTCGTTTATTTTATAAATGATAGCATGTCTATAATATTCTAAAAATGATAGAATATGTTTATCTTTAATAAAATATGTTTTTATTCTGTTTTTGAAAGCGTTGTCACCTTCTTCAATATCTCCAAGTCCTCTTATGGAAGTCGAAAAATTATGACTCTTACTATTTATATGAGAATTTATATTTTTATAATAATTTCCACAAATCTTTTAAGGATAGGTTCAAAGATGAAATCTTTATCAAATCTTAAATTATGCCATTTCAAAATATTTTTTAGGTTATTTCTTTTTTTTGGATAATTAATAAATTTTTCCTTTAAATAATCTAAATCATATAAATTTTTTAAGGAGTAAATCCTTTGTTTTTCTTTCTCTGATTGATCCTTAAAATCATTACTATTTTTATCAAATTTTAATCCAAAAGAATCAAATATTTTTTTATATTTATCACGCTTTTCAGGGTTTTTGATAAATATTTTTTTATATTTATTCAAATAATCATCTACATCCAAATTTAATAAATCAACTAAAACATATTTATATTCACCTGTTTCTTTAATATATTTCCTTAATAATCTAATCAATTCAATTTTTTTACAACCTCTAGGTTGTTTTATTTTTAATTGTTTTACTACTTTTCTAAGTTCACCAATAGTCTTTGACTTCAGTTGCACTTCCATTTATTAGGAATTAAATTTTTAAGCACTTTGCGTTCACACGTTTCATATGATAACTTGAACTTTCATGTCTTTTTTTATGCAACTTTGTATAAGTTTTACCACACAAACATTCAATTTTTGCATTATAATATTCAGATTTACAAGTTTTACATATATTATCTCGATTTAATTTTCCATAATTACGATGTTTATAAAAACCATTTATTGTTTTAGCAATTTGGCAATGAGAGCAAGTTTTTGTCACCTCCATTTATTACAATACATTTTTATTAAAGACTTTTCATGAAATCATTCCAGACCTTTTCATTTTTTCTTTTAATTTTTTTATATATACGTAGAGTGTTAGGAAAATTATACAAATCACAAATTTTCTTTTAAAAATAATAGTAATTTATTTTTTCAAAATACATAAAGTCTAAAAATTTTAAAAACATTTCATCCGCTTCCTTAGTAAAATTCAAGTTGTGTTTTCTTTTCAAATGTTCAAAATAACTTACCCTACTTTTATATTTATCTCTTAAATATTTATCAATCTCACACCTTTCATAAAAATATGCATTTTTTTCATCATCAAAACGCATTTCTTTATTTTTCATTATTTTCAAATAATGATTTAAAACTGAAAGGTTAATTTCAACATTTTCTTCAGAGGAATCACTAGAAGACAATTCAACAGAACTTTCACTATCTCGAGTACAATCAAGAAAATT
>BPLQ01009972.1:0-171962 GCA_021605075.1 Caerostris darwini
TTTACTTAATTTTTATGTTAACTTTACCTCGAATAAATCATTTTTTTAGTTAGTATTAATTTAATTCGTATACCAGTTAATATGTTAGGATTATTGATACTCGTGATTCCAGTGAGGTTCAAGTATATTATTAATAAGAAGTATGGTAGTATTAAGATAATATAAGCAAAGAAATGGTAAAATTAATATTTTCGTCCTAAATATCGTGTAGACTATATTTAATGTATTAACATGTACCGTTTTAGTTCTAATTAATGTTTTATAGATTTATACAATGAGAGACAAACCATCTGATGCATTAATGCTTATACTCATACAAGTTGTAGATCTCCATAGTTAAATAATTTGTACTTGCGAAACTGAATTTAATAATTTTTTTTTTTTTTTTTGATTAGTTACATTTAAACATTAAAATAACATGAAATACCTATATTGCTATTATTAATTTTTATATATCAACTTATATAATTTAATGTACTTATAGTTATCTATATTGAAAGATATAAGATTAACGAATTTATTACTTATTTATATTGGTTCATTGGCTGATTATTAAAAAGCTTATGTTGAATAATAACAAAAATGCAAAGATGATAGAGAATTGTTGGACACAATAAAAAGTACGTAGAAGAATTAGAAATATAGAAATAAAATGTCTCTACTAAATTAAAAATGTAACAGAAAAAGAAAAAAGATTTTTACTATGAATCCATCGGTTCCTTGTAGTATGCCGGCATCCCTTGTAATATCTTGTAACGATATTATATTTCCACTCGTATAGAATCTGAGGAGTTGTGGAATTACAGCAATCGTGATATGCTGCTACAGTTCTTGAAAATAGTGCAATTTATCTGACAGACATAACCTTTCAAATAATCTATAGGAAAAAAAAAGTAAAATGTTTTTAATTGAAGAGTATCTACTCAGAATTTCATAAATGTTGAAATGCTTATCAATATACACATACTAAGTACTTACACTACTACTTACTTGGACTTACGGGTATCTACTGACTACTACTTACTTTTACATATAACAAGTAATTCGTACATTTACCAAGAGCAACGAAAGGTTATAACATCAAAATTTATTACCTTTTTAATTGCATGGTAAATAAATAAAGCCTTTTAATTCTATCAATGCTCTTTCTTTTTCTTACGAATTAAAATCCAAAAGTTGCCAATTATTTTATCAGTTTAGCAATTCATTGACATTTTGTGACTTCTAAAAAGTATGAGCATGGTATACATATATTATGTCACTATCCTTCATATCTTATAAAAAGCTAGATAAATAAAAATATTATTTTGGTTTGAATGCACTCGCATCATCTTTGCAAGGTCTGTGAACCCATTTACCAAGCTGGGCACTTTAAAATAGACAATACTATTTAAGTGATTCAGTTATGTTTCTTAAGATGCTGCAAGAAAAGGGGCTTATGATGTAATGAAACTTCCACGGATAACTTTAAATGGAAGGAAATGACCTGCAAAAATACAACGAGGCAGCCAATTTTTACTTTACTTTGCTCGTCTAATGTTTGCATGGTCTGTGATCCCATTTACCAAGTTGGCCACTTTATTATGGACCAAGCTATTTCCTAGGATGCTCCAAGAAAGAGTGGCTTATGACGTAGTATAACTTCCAAGGGCAACCTTAAAGCAGAAGGAAAAAGCCTGCAAAAATACAACTAGGCAGTCCATTTTTACTTTACTTTACACGACGTTACCCTATATCAAGGTAAATGTACCCCTTATGAATTAAAAAGATGAATATAAAAATATTTTAATTATAGAATTACAGAAACACATTAAATATTAAGATAGATAAAACAAATATGGTGTGGCCCTAAACTAACATATGCACGTGTAAAACTGAATGTATACAATACAAAAAGAATAAATTATGGTTATGAACATGATAATAAAATATAGTATTGAATGGTAACAGATATTAGGACAGCGTCAGCCTCTTTAGTATAAAATAACAATATTTAATTGTTTAAAATAATGTAACAAGTGCAAAGAATTCAATTAATATTTCAGGATAGTTCTTTTTGGGTTGATTAATAGTTAATTTTTTTTATAAAATTTATTAAATTCATGATTCTCCATTTCGCCCACGAATTTTAAGCTATATTTCTGTGACACTGAATGTGAAAATATCTAAAGGATTTTTAAATGTCATGATTGTGGTTAGACAAGTAGTCTCACAATGAAATGGTTCTCCAGTTTTTTTCCATAGGAGAAGAAATCACCTGTTTATGTGATATAATCTGTCTCGATCTATAGATATCTTACACATATTTTGAAAAGCAATTATGGTAACCCACATTATCACTATACTCAGAGTAGGGCTGATCTATATTCAGATGTCATAGCTTTATAAGATTTCTGTCTATTTTTAATATGCATTTGAGACACATTAATCGTCCAATATCTCATTTCTAAGATATGAAATATTGTGAATTTGCATAGATTTATGGTACTGCATATGATTATGATGTGCCTCACAGGCACGAAAGATAAAGAAAAACAAACAATACGAGCTGTTTTTAATAGAACTTAATCGATCTATAATTGGACAAAAAATATTCTAATTAGTAGACTCGGGCCAAACTTGATATGCGGAGCCTGTTGATAGTTAAGAAAGAAAAATTTAATTATTAAATTTACCACCTGGTTGTCGCAAAATGATTTAATGCATACTAAAAAGGAAACAAGAATTATTTGATTAGAAGTTATAAGTTTTTGTAAATATTGTGTCCAAACTATTCAAACTAAATCACGTAGATTAGCATCTGTCACGCAATCGGACATTCATTGTCTGCTCATTTTGACATTTGAAGGAGATAGGAAATATTATTCTGCTGTCGAAGGCATTAAATTTACAACATAGGTGTAATTTCTAAAACATTCACGTACGCTATATTAAAATGACATTTGCAAAATGATTCATTTTTGAATGTTCTGGAAGTTGGTTTCTTCTATTGTAGTTCGAAATTGTCTTTGAAAAATTTACAAATAAAATCTTTTTTTAGGATATACATATTAATCTGCCATCAAAGCAAAAGAAATTAAATATACACATCTAATAATTTATGTAAAACATTTTAATTGGATTTATTATGATTTTGTATCATTAAATATTTTCCACTCGGGGGCCTGAATGGCCGAGTGGCTAGTGCTCTGGCGCTCGGTACCACAGGTTTCGGGTTCCAGTCCCGGCGGTGCTATGGATGTTTGCAGTGGTTCGGTATCTACTTTAAACCGTAGGTCCCGGTCTAACATGATCGTAGAGAGTTGCGGAGGTTTATTTATGAAATAAACCTCCAGTAATATTTTTTTTTTGTTCTAATGCAGCTGGCGAACACTTAGACAGCTTGGTCTTGGATGCCTTAAGGCAAGCGCTGTACAGACGTTACTCACTTTGCATTACCCAGGGGGCGAGTGTAACTTGAAGATACGGACGCGGAGTAACAATGCCCCCGCAACGCTCTACGATCCCTATTAGGACCGGGAACTACGGTTTTAAAGTTGATTCCGAACCACTACAAACATCCATGGCACCGCCGTGACTCGAACCCGAAACCTGTGGTACCGAGCGCCAGAGCGCTAGCCACTCGGCCATTCAGGCCCCAGTAATAATTTTATGCGGTATATTTTATGAAAATTAGTTCTCTTTACCGAACGTCGTAAAATTGTCCTGAAAATTAATGGATGGAACTGGCTGCCGAATTTACACAAAAAAGCACGCAGGTGAAAAATAATGAGTTATTGATTATTATTTAAATACTGAGACCGAAAATGTTTTTGTACTTTATTCGTATACATTTATCATTTACAGATTTGAATCAATATTCAATTTTTCAAAACAATTAAGGGTCGACGAAGCTTTAATGTCGTTTATCGTCCATAAATCATGTAGCTTGTATCCTTCATTTTCATGTTGTTAAAATATGAATGCTGATGCCCATGTTGTTAAAATACGTGAACAAGAGTGTTGTAACGTATCATAATTTAAGTTATGTTATTTCTAATCTTCCACCAACAGTCATTTTAAAGTTATTTAAATTATTTTGTAAAGTTTCCATAAACTAGGGGTCTGATAGGCCATGTAGCTAGCGCTCTGGCGCTCGGTAGCACAGGTTTCGCGTTTGAGTCCCAGTAGTGCCATAGATGCTTGTAGTAGTTCGGAATCCACTTTAAAACCGTAGTTCCCGGTCTAACATAATCGTAGAGCTTTCCGGGGGGCATTGATACTCCACTTCCGTAGCTTATCTTCAAACTGCACTCACCTCCTGGGTAGTGCTAAGTGAGTAACGCCTGTGCAGAGCTTGCCTTAAGGTAGGGTTCTCTAAACTTTCCAGCCTTAGGAACATACTGTTTACTCCGGTAAGTACCAAGGGCCAAAACCGTTTTAATTTCTCTGCCAATATCTATAATTTCTAGTGTTTTAATGTGCTTTTATATCCAACTTATTACAGCAACAATAAGCTATTCGCTGTCGCGGGCCGGATTGATGACACTGGCGGGCCGTAGTTTAGAGACTGTCTTAGAGTCTAGAGAGTCTGCCTTAGAGTCTATGTACTGCCTTAGAGACTGTTTAGAGACTGCCTGCCTTAAGGCATCCAAGACAATTGTCTTAGTGTTTACCAACTGCATAAACAAAAAAATATTTTCCACTCGAAGAATTTGGACATTCTCTCTTTATAATTGTGTATGTAAGACTAAGACACTTAGACTACCTATAGACTAAGACTACTTATAAGACTTAAACATCTAAAATTTAATCGGCTCTTTATTAAAATATTTTATTCATGAATTACTTTGAAAAGGCAACCAAAACTGTTTTTCTCGTGATTACGTGAGTAAATTTCCTTTGTGATTGTCATACTTCAAAAGAACTATAGGATATAAATAAAGCATAACCGAAAGTTTTAAGTAAATTATAATTTATTACCTGTAATAGATTACTCGTAGCTAATTTTTTCATTTCATTGTTTGCTTTTTTTGCACTAACAAATAATAATATAATTTACATATTTCATATTTCCATTTGAAATATATAAGTTATATTTTTACATGAAATATGATTTTGAAATTTAATTAGAATAAAAGAAACAATAAAAAATTTCAAGGAAATATAAAAATTGCCATGAATTTATATATAAAAAAAAATCCCTTGTAAAATGTGAAGATAATTTAATTTTCCACGAATGCAAAACTTCAACATTTTTGTAGATTATAACTATATTAATCTGAAAAAATGTTTAGCGTTGTAATTTAATCTACTCTCTGATGATATTATAAATAATAAAACTGTCATATAAATATAAATACCATTATATAAATATTATAATATTTATAGGTTTGAAAATACTGTGACGTCGGATATTTGATTTAAAATAAGGCATTGATATTTTATTTATATTGAACAGAGTTCTATCGTATTTGAGTCTTAGGTTTACTAATTTAAAAATTATCAAAAATTTTATAAATTTACTGGGTAAAAATAATTAGCCACTTTAACGCAATTTTCTTATCATAATTGTTTATCAAATTTCATAAAACGTTAAGGTGCAATTCATTAAAATTTCACAGGTTAATATTAATATACACATTTCCCATGTTAGTAATAAAAATTCATTATATTATAAATTTCTTAAGACTTCGTGTTTTAATTCATAACTTTCAAGTTTCGAAAAAAAAATTTAAAAAAATCCTTAAAATTTAAGCAAAATATTTCTAAAAAATTTACAAATTTTCATTGATACGTAGCATTTTAATATTTAAAAGCTTAATTTTTGTCTTAAACCAAATAATAAAATTTCATTACATTCCTTAATTATATAAATTAATTAACTTTTGATACATAATAAATCTTTTCTAAGTATCCGTGACTCTAAATTTTGTCATAAACATAAAACAGTTTTAAATATAAACAAATAATATTTTGATATTTGTTGATTCTGATATCTTTTGTTTTGCTTAAAAATAAGAAATTCTGCTATAAACAAGTAAGTTTTTTGCTGTTATAAAATTAGATGTTTCAAAGTATTTTAAACTTTAACAAAAATGTCACGAAAAAATATTTGATGCACTTATTTTCAAAATATTTACGTATTTGACCATATCATCTTTTTTAATAAAGCTTATCACAATATAAATGTTTTATAATAGAATTTTTAAGAGGATAAAGTTTCAAATAATGATGAACAAAATGTTTTAACGTTTGTTAAGTGTAAAAAGTAGCCAATTTTTGATTTAAAATTTAAAATAATTTTTATCAAAGGAACTCACTGCTATTATTCTAAACAAAAAAGTGAAAAATAATTTTTGTGGTTAAATATTTAGGATTCTTAAATAAAAAAAAAAAAAAAATAAAAAAATGATGATAAAAATATACCATGAAAAAGCAAATTTTTTTGTTTCTTATCCCACTTGGTAGACAGCATCATCTAGACCCAGTCAAAGAATCCGTATGGTCTCATGGAAGGAGAGAAAGGGGCGGGGCAGCTTCTGTTGTGATGGAGCACCCGTAGGTAGAAGTCTGACTTGGCTCCGTGACGCTGAAGGAGGAGGTTAGTGCCATCCGGGGGACTTTTAGGGAAAACTACCCCACATCTAAGCGGGGTAGTTCACCCCTAAAACTCTTTCTTAGCTACAGCCTCATGCGTATCGTATGGGAGAAGACACGGAACAATCCTATCAAGTAGTCCGACTCACGAGGCAAGATGCTCAATAACACAAACACAACACGAGGCTCCTCGTTTTTCGAAACAAGTGTCTATAACAAAGCCACCAGCTGATAGAACCTCCACCCTAATGCTCCCCAGCGGCGCGTTGCCACTGAGCCACGAGTCTGCCACAAGTAAAATATAAATTGGATAAACAAATATGTGCATAAAAAATATATTTTGTTTATTCAGTGTCTAATTACAGTCAAGCAGGTTTAAATTCATATTTTACATAAAACCGCATCAGTTACTTGCTAAAAAAATGATTTACTAATAAAATTTTTTGTATTACTAACTCAAATCTTTCTTAACCAATTTAAATTTCATATCTATTTTATCTTAATTTTCTAGCTTATTTTTATTATACCATCTTGGATGCTATTTGCAAATTCTTCATGAGATTAATACACATTGTCTTTAAAATATATAAATAAAAGAATTTTCAAAATAAATTAATTTTTATTTATAATGAATACAATTATTTTTGAAAAAAAAAATATCCAAAATTTTTCATTTCACTCACTTTCGTATATTAAGACGTCATCACATTAAAAAAAGTTATTCGTTACATTTTAAAAATTCTAATTACATCGAGAATCAACAATTTGCTCTTCAAATGAAATTCTAATTTATTTTAGAGATGTCTTGTTTACTAATGTTACACAAAATAAAACTTCTATTAATTAATTAAGAAGCCGTATTTAAACTCATTTACTTCTTAGAATTCTTTTCCATTTTATTAGATGAGCTTATTTTAATATAAATACCAATTATTATAAAATAATAACTTGATTTTTATGAATAACAATACAAATTTTCCATCATTAATAATATTTAGAAAGGATTTAAAATAAATGCTAAAAATAAATATTTAAGAATATATTTTATTATTATTTTTTTAAAAATTAATATATATATATATATATATATATATATTCTAAATTGAAAAGCTATTTTTAAACTTACTCAAACTTAATACGTTTGATGTATATATTGTAATATTATTTTATGTATTTGACTTTAATTAAATAATGAATAAGCAAATAAGCAGTAAGTTTTTTTTCCAAAACTAGCAAAGATGCAATGAAATAAATTTCGTTTTTATTAAACATTCTAACATATTACTTAAATCTTAAAAGTTAAAAATTTTAACTAACTTATTGTTAAATGCTGTAAATTTTTTCAATAAAGATTTATTCATTAATACTTTTTTTGACGTTGAAATTTAAAAATATTATTCAATTAACGGAGTTGAATATAAACTGATACGATTAATCTCTAAATAATTATTCATTATCTTTTTTTATGTGAGGTGATTGTCTCTTAATTCTTAATTATAGAACTATTAGATTAACACTAGAACGTATAAATAATTATTTGAAAATATTAGTTAAATATTTTATGAATTTATTTTATGTATTATACGCTTGTTAACAAAATTAAGAGACTTTTACAGAATATAAAACATGAATAACTCTCCTATTAGTAAAATGAAAAAAGGGACATCAACGAAATTTTTTTATCCTGTCATTTGTTTAATAAATTAATTAAAAAAACTATTAATTAACAACTTATTAAATTGGAGTTCTTATAGTAAGATGTATTCTCTAAAATCTATGGAATTTTGTATAATAAAAGATAAACGACAAGTATGATTCTATGTATAGATAGTAGAATTCAATGGGAATATCTGTTGGAAATTACATCATCTTCTTTAGCTGAAAAATAAAAATAAAACGAATATTAATATTTTTCCATGATATATATTTTACAAATAATAAAATTAAATTTTTTAAATTATTTTTGAATTTTACAACTTAATTTTCGAAAAAATTATCAATATTTAATAATAAAAATATTATTAAGTAAATGGAAGATTTAAAAAAAAATTCAAACTTTTTAAAAAAAAATACAGATTCATATCTATTTTTATTTTAAATACCAAGTTTAAAATATTTTCTGAATAGATTTAATACTTATTATCATATACTAAATATTATCAACATCAATAATCAGATAATTTTGTAGTCAAAAATTAATTTTTGAAGCAAAATTATAATATATAACAAATGAAATAATACAGATACGTATGTATAGAAAATTAATGTATAACAGATCAGTATAGAAATGTATAGAAAGTTAATGTATATACAAATGTAAGAAAATAGAAATCCTCATAACAATGAATTATATTTTTTTTAATCTACTTAATAGTATAACAAATTTAAGTACTGAAACTAATGAATAAATTTGTCGCATAATTGAGAATGTATTTAGAATAATTTTTTTGTTTTGTTTTTGGTATAATTTTTTCAATTTAATTAATATTCAAAATTTTTCATCAAATCGAAAAAGAAAAAAAATCAAATATTATAACATTTGACCCTTTTTAAAAAATAATATAAAATCTTTAACATAATTCATAACAATCTGATTTAATAAAAAATTGAGATATTTTAGTTACTTGTTTCGATTTAAATTTTGTTTTCGGGATATTATTATTTTATTGTATTCATTTTAAAATCATGTTTTTGTTTTCCACACACAAAAAAAGCGATTTTAAAACCGTATTTTTTAATTAATTATTATTATCGTGTTATTAAATTCATTTTAAAATCGATTTTAAAACAAATTTAATTTAATGATTAAAATTTGATGATTTTTAAATTAATTAAATTTAATGATTTCAAAATTTTAAAATTTTGAAACTGATTTTAATTTTTAAACTTATTATTGTTGCTAATTTTGCCTATATATCAATTTTCCATTTATAAATTATTATTTACAACCTATTTCTGCTATTTTTTTTAACAGAAATAGATTGCACATATTAAAGTATAATTCCAACTCCAGTAAACTTTATTATATTTTTCCTAACTACAGTAAGAGTTAAAAACCGAAAACATTTTTCTCGAATAATAAGACATATAGAAAAAAAATGTAACCGTTATATTTCCTCCACTGTTCAATGTTGAGGTGAAATCTTTGAAGAGAAGCAGAAGTTTGAAAAAAAAAAAAGCTTATACATGTGCATATTGACACTTTCACCTCTACTTTCATTCATCGAACACCGTCTATAATATGTTTAGCGAACAATAAAGCAGCTTGAATGTGCCCAACTCGAATCTTTTCAAGTGGAAATTTCGCTTTCTTCACTCGATCTTTTACCCATCGGCAAGGAAACTCGCGCCGTCTATTGTCAACAGGCCCCACATTTTCATTTATACCCCCACAAGCATTCAAAAGGGATCCTTCACATATTAATAAAGTACCAACACGAAGACAAAAAGGATGGCATAGAAATTCGTAAGGCAATATTTGAATTTACTCAAACATAGATCTATTGAAATTGTTAGGGTTATTGATATTAAGTAAAAAAAAATATAACTAATTCGTATTGCTAACAGTTTGCTAAGTCGTATTGATGCACAAATAAACAATTGATTTATCTGTCGTTGTTTGATTTATAATTTGCAAATATTTCAGCAAAATCTTTCAGGTGAGTTTATCTGTAAGGCAAATATTTGTACTGCAATTTCTAATTCTCCTGAAGCAAGAAACAACCTAGTTTACATTACATCAGTGATCCTAACCTTGTTTGCTCCACTGATCCTTTGATAATTAAATTGCCACAGGTCATTTTTGCTGGTGAAATGAAGGCAAGAATTTTTAAAAAAATAAGATACCAAGGATCACTTTCACGAGTTAAATGAAGGAAAAATAACTGTTAGACAGTAAGATGATCACGGACATTTATTGACATAAAAATTTGCAAATATTTCAACAACATCTTTCAGGTGACTTTATATGTAAGCAAATATTTGTATTGTAGATTCTAATCCCCCTGAAGTAATAAACAATCTAGTTTAAATCAATCACATTACAACAGGAATTCCTAACCTTCTTTGTTCCATGGATCCTTTGATAATCAAATGGCCACAAATCATTTTTGCTTGTGAAATGAAGGCAAAATCCCTTTAAAACATAACATGTCATGGATCACTTTTACCAGTTAAATGAAAGAAAAAGACAGTAAGATGATCACGGACCTCTTTTGCCATAAAAATTGCAAATATTTCAGCAACATCTTTCAGGTGAGTTTATATGCAAGCAAATATTTGTATTGTAGTTTATAATCCTCTTGAAGCAATAAACAATCTTGTTTAAATCCCTTATATTACGTCAAGGGTTCCTAACTTTCTTTGTTTCATGGATCCTTTGATAATTAAATTGCCACAAGTCATTTTTGCTGGTGAAATGAAGGCAGGAACCCTTTAAAAAATAAGATGCCAAGGATCACTTCTACCAGTTAAATGAAGGCGAAGAACTTTTAGACAGTAAGATGATCGCGGATTTTTCTTCTTTTTTTTTTGTCATAAAATGAAAGCGAAGAACTCTTTAAATAATAAGATAGCCTAGCCACAAATCACTTTTATCAGTAAAATGAAAGTTCATTCTACGGATAATATTTTTAGGTGCATGAAATAAAATTCAAGCAATTCAGTTTTGTTAAAAACAAATAGAAAAACACTGAGCAATAACAATGCCTAAGATTTTTCTTAGGGACATTAAAGAATAATAAATTTCATCATAAAGTACAAAATAATTATAAATTTTATAATGAAATACATGCCAATACGAATATCTTAAACTAAATTGTTATTCGTTGTAAGACTATTTGTAATTCATTAATACTAATTACCAATACCATTATAGCTTGTTGCTTACGATTCTATGAAAATTGATGATATAATTAAATGTCAGTGAAATTAAATAAATAGGTATTATTTTAATCTAAGTTCGCGGGTCCCTTGTACCAAGCTCACGTACCCCAAAGTATATGTGGACTTCTTTCTCGAATTATAATGTTCGAACACTCGGTAATTAAAAATATAGAAACTAACATGTGAAAATCCTGATAAAATTTTAGGTTACTTGATGATATGTAAATTGATTATTTTACTTAAGTCAAAGATTGCCTGTTTCCATATCTAGTCAAAGTAGGCGAATCTGGGACATTTAGATTATAACAAAAAGTCCCGAAATTTATCATGGTGTTGAAAATAGGGCAGAGGATCAAGAGATAATTGAGAATTTAATATTTATAAGCTGAGAAGATTTAAAAAGAAAATCCAAATGTGTAGTTTTATACATTAAAAGAATTACGCCACAGTTTCAATAGTTATCAAAACCAGGATTAATTGATTGTCACTAAACGATTTTGCTTAGTAATTAACAGTCCTCTATATCACCTTTTATCTGCTTCAACGATAATTCATTGAAAAATTAGTTAAGTCATTAATCACACGGGGAGTAAATATTATCCTGTTATAAATTATCTTTATAACATTTGAACGTTTATGCATTCCTAACTAAAGGAGATTGCTGGATGATCTTAAATATGTTCGTTTTAAATGAAAACATATCTTTACAAACGTTTAAAAAAATTTCAGTATGAATTTTATATTTGAAAAATTATTTTAAATGCTTTCGTACTTACTTGAATCCTACCTTATTTAACATATATACTGAAATATTATCGTACTATCTAAATAAAACTATTATACAGATTATATTTACATTTTACTCCTGGATGAGATTTGCTGGATACATAAGAAAAAACATTTAATTATTGAAATAAAGGCTGTAAAACTTTTTAATAAGTTACACTTGTTTAATACTAAGTATTTTTCGTTATTTCATATGTAATCTGAACCTCTGTTTACTTGACAGCTACGTCCTTAAAAATTGCACATAAAAGGAATTCACGTAATTTGGCTGAATTAAAAAAAATAACTTATATGATATTATATGCTTTTAATGATATGTAAGTTTTAAATATATATATAATTTACAGTTTATTATTGCTTAGAAAAATTAAGTTTTTATATCCTAGTTTGCTTAGAAAGGCTTAGGTGTATATATCTATAGCAATTTTACTAATGGTAATTTTCTGTATCCAATAAATGGATTTGAAAGTTTTTTCACATTGAAGAATGCATTTGAAACAATAAATATATTTTTAAAAGACTTCAAATTACAGATACCTTTGGATCATAGAATGCGGAATAACTTATTTTTCATTTTAATTTTGAGAAATAAATATTTTCATTGAAATTCATAATTAAAAACTTCTAGATGTTTTCCTCAAATGTGCATTTTGTTTTCAAAGCATAATCATTTATAAGTAATCTTAAAAATTATGCTTTGCCTTTATAGTATTTCTACTATACATTAAAAAATAAGAATTCCCGATATTAACTCTCAGGAATAAAATCTATGGGCTATCAAATTACAATAGCTTTTTTTAAATAAAACATCTCACATCTATTTTAGTTAATATGGTAATCGCAAATAAATATTATTTTACAGAATACTCAATAGCTCAAATAAGTTAAAAGTTTAAAATTATACTTAAAATATCAGGTTATTATGAAAGTTCTATCCGTTTTTCTGATTAAAAAAAATGGAAACTTGGCAAAAAAAATTTGTTTATTTAATCAGCAACATAGTCACTATTATTTTCAATGATTTCATGCAATCATATCTTCAGTGTTTTTTTGAAAAAACTATTTGGATTTTGCTTTAAAAAAAAGAATCAAGCTTCGGTTAACTTCTTGTCTTGAATTTATGCAAAAGTATTCTATAATATGTATTACGTATCTAGTACGTATTCTATATGCGAAAGTATTCTATAAGCTTCTAAAAAATTATCTATTGATGCAATTCTATGGAGAATTAAGTGAGTAAAACATGATTTTACAATCAAATTCTTCTAGGAGACTCTTAGTCAATTTTGGAATTTGGTGCTTAACTATGTGTTATTAAATTATAATAGTTTTTAATAAAATATCTCACATCCATATTATTTAAAATGGCAATCGTAAATAATTAATATTTTAAAGAATACTAAATAGTGCAAATGAGTTAAAAGTTTAAAATTATACTTAAACACATCAGGTTATTATGAAAATTCTGTCCTTTTCTTGATTAAAAAAACTGGAAAACTTTGAAATATTGATGAGATTTTTGATATCGTATCAATTTTTTTTCGATATCAAACGAAGTCTATTTTACCTTCAAAAAGGCTTTTAAGTGTCTTAAATGTGGATAATATATAATCACCTGTCACTTAGCAGTTCATAATGAACAATTAATGTCATATCTCAACTGTTCAAAGCAATTTTTCTTTGTATTCAAACCAATTCGAGGCTGTTGGATAGGCCTTGAATTATGGCTGAGTCACTATTTTTTGCCATTACCATAATTATAATTATATACTGATTTAGCATAGATAGTTAAAAATCAAATCGGCGTTATCATTTTATAATTACAGAACTTTCGTTACCACCTGTTATATTTGACAAAAAAAAAAAAACGCTTTTTGAAATTAAAACAAAGTATTTAAAATGCTATGCTCAAACTCAAATTTCCATGTATTCCATTCCTGTGCATTTTATTTGCCTTGTTCATTCCTAAAGTAATAGTACTAAAAAATATTGAAATTGCTCATTATTTTAAATTTGTATTTATGTCATGTGTTATGCACATTAATAATAATTAAATGCAAGGTAAACAAATGTTCATAATTATCCTCATTACATTATATAAATATTTAAACGTTGTAATTACATTTTTATGTTTAAATATTTATATATTGTAATGATGTATAACGTTATACCTATAGGATACGTTATAATTATAAAGTTCCGATGCATAAATATAATTTAACTCAAACAGTTTTGAAAACTTCTCAGCAAAAATTGATTAACTTTTTTTAAATATTTCTCTGTCGATTTAACACTGATGATGTCAGTGATGAAGTAAAGAATTGTTATATATAGATTTAATAATTTTGTCATACGTACCAAATTTGCTTTTATTATGAAAAAAAGATCTACATATATACTTTTTATTGTGTGAAAAATTTTATGAATTGTCTCATAAAGTTATAATTTTATATTTTTACTTCATAAGTAATATTATCAAAATCTTCATAAAACGTTTTTGAAAAATTCAATTAAATTTTTTTTCATGCATTGAAAAATTAACAATCATTTTAAAAAAAATGTAAATCTGAATATGCAACTAAAGAAATACACACTAATTTTAAATAACAATTATTATAAACTTATATTATGTTTAATGACAATCTAAATATTTTAAGTCAACTTAAAAAAAATATACAATTTGGCAAAAATATTATAATATACAATATTACAAAAGCATGTTCATATCAAATGCATTTATTTATATAATTACAGAAAATAAAATCATATCAAAATCACCGAAAAGTTTAAATCCGCATTTGTTGTATTAACAAATATGCTTTAGAAATTAATTTAGCGGATTTGAAATAGAAAATTTTGAATTATTATTATTTTATTTATTTATTTATTTAAAAAAAAGTATAAATAAAACATTCATTAGAAATAAATTTATATAAAAATAACTTGTATAAACTTATCAAATTCAAAAATACATTAAAAACATTTATTAGTAATTAATAACATAGAGATATCATTTCCCTTTTATAGATCTATTTATAAAAATAATTCCGATTATACAACTAATTAAAATTTAAGAAAAAGGATCTAAATTTAACTAGATTTGTTTATACTTCTCCCCTCACAAAATTGTCCATGACCTTTGATCGCACCCTATTCAAACTAGCTCCCCTTCCACAATACATTTTTTTTTATATATATAATCGCATGGTAATACGGTGGTTGCAGGTTCTATATAAAAACTCCTAATGTACTTTTTTTTCGTAATCTGTCGTGAGACATGTTTTACCATAGGCAAAGAATTTTGTCTTAAAAATCATGCGGGTTTATACTCGCATAGAATGTAACAGCAAAGTATCTTTTTTTTTCCAGTTAGAAAATCTCTAGCATGTTTTTGAACTAATTTAAGTTTTGGGATAGTTAAACTTCAAGTTACACAGAAAGATTTAAGAGAAGCATATTTGCTCGTTTTAAAAACTAATTTTTACTCTTAAAGACCAGTTAATTATATTGGAACAGATATTTAAAGTGGTATTGTAAATTTATTTCTGTAGGTTTTGTTTCCCACTCAACGGACATTTTTTTGCACATTTTGAGCTAATTATACCGAGACCTACAGTTTAGCGTGGATTCCGAACCACAAACATCCCTGCAACCGCCAGGATTCAAACCTGAAGCATGTAGTATCAAAAACCAGAGGACTAGCCAAATGGCCATCAGGCCACTTAACTGTAGTTTTATAATACACAAGAATTTTAAAATTGAAGAAAAATAAATTCAAAATAATTTCTGTATAATTATTATTATTATTATTATTATCATTTTTTTCATTAGTTGTTTATTTCATTAAACTATGTATTTCTCGTTGTAATGAATTTATGAAAACTAGCAAATTTTTTACACGTATTAAAAATTAGTACTTTAAAGAATAGTCAAAATACGTCAGAAATCTCTATCGATACTAAACTTTTTTTATAAATATGTTTCGCATTATTTTCATATATATAATCAGTTTTATAAAGCATTTAAAGAATGAAGTAATTAATAATGGTATTTAAATTGGAATATTTAAATAATTAATGTTTAAGAATATTTAAAATTTGAAAAACTAAGACGATGACTTCCTTTATTAAATTAATATCACAAATAGATTTTTGATTTATTAAGGTAAGTTTATATATTTCTAGTTTTTAAAAAATAGTGAACATTAATTTAATAAGCAATTTAAAAATAAACATTGTGTTTCTATTTGTTTCATAAAACAATAATTTTATAACATATTGCTTTTTGATTGATTAACAAAACTTATATATATATTTTTGCCATTTTGAAAAATATTTAAATATAACTCAATATATATAAATGTCTTCTATGGCAACATAATTTTTTTCTATAAATTTTAATATAGTAACACCTTAGAAAATAAATGTTAGTTTTTAATTAGAATTAATGTTTATTTTTAATGTGAATTACAACCGTAATGTTTGAAAATTGTAAATTTAAACAAATATATCAAATATTTAAACATCACAAACTAATATTTAATAAATATACTTAAAATTGATGAAATTAAAAAGTATTAAAATTTTCGAGAAAAATAAATCAAATATGATAACATTTACTTGTATTTGTCAAAAGTTTAAATGAATTATTAGTATCATCATCTCTATCCCTCAAAACTCTCTATGTTTTTCTTATATTCGTGTAAAAATGAATTAACAAATATTTAATAAAAAATATTTGTATTTTTTTTAAATAAAGCAGTGCAAAAATAATACTTCATATGTTTCAGAAAGTATTTATCCATGTGGTGTTATATTTTCACTTGGGAAAAGAAAAAAATTTGCATTTTTGCTGAAGAATATATGTTGCAGTATAAATACAAATATTTATGTATTTCTGTTGCTTAAATATTTATCTTTACAAAAATATTCATGGGAATTTACTGTTTGTTTTACACTTCTCTAAAACAAGTTTGTAACTCTTTCGAAGTTCAGAAAATTTTAAATACAACTTCGTTTATCCAAAAAAAAAAAAAGAAAGAAATAAAGAAGAGAAATGTTCTTTTGAATTTTGGAGCAATACATAATTTTCTGTAACTCAAACATCTTTTGAATTTTTCATTCAATACCCTAAAGTCAAAGGTAAAAGTTTTATTTCATTATATTAATATTTCTTCTTTTTAAAACTGTAAACATAAGATTTTTATGTGTGTTTTAAAATTAAACATAATTCATTGAATTCTTATTGAAAATTCTCCTGGAACTAGTCATTGTTAATAATGAAATAATTGTGACTATTAATCATAAAAAAAAAAATCAAGAATTCAAAAACACATAACATGGTGTACATTTTCAAGCGCATTCAAATTCAAAGCTGATAAAACAACAAATATTCAAAATTTTAATATTTATTGTTTTATCAGTTTTTAATTTTTTATGAATGCGCAAATATATAATAAAAATATCGTCGAAGACTTGAATAAAATATTCAAGACAATATAGCTGTTTCACATATACAATAAAGTTATACGTAATGAAAAAAAGTGGAATTCATGCACATTTCGAAATAAGCATTTTAAAATAAACATTAAATATTTTTAAGCATTTACTTTACATTAATCATCAATATTTTCAATGACAACTAGTTGAAATTTTGGTTTCTTCAAATTAACTATTGTTCCCTTAAAATTCCTTTCACAAAAATACGATGTTCGTACTGTTAGCTTAGCTAAAGATTGATTATACTGGAAATAATAATGGAAGATAATCTTTCTCTCTTAAATATGGTTAGAAAATATGAAAATCAAACATAAAATACAATAATTTGTCTTAGTTAATTATTAAGGAAGGTTAAAGGAAATCATTTACTTAACTTAATCGGAACATTTTTACTTGACATTTTAGTGTTTTAAATTGTTGTTACCTACGGGTTTATAAGAATTCAATACCTGCAAATTTGGCCACTTATCGTAGAAACAAAAAAGAACATCTAAACAAATAAAAATTACAAAGAGAAAAGACCAGAAATTCTTAACAAAAACGACCAAACGGCCTTAAAAACTGTTAAAAACAAGTTAAATATTCTAAGGATAAAAATTAAAAAAGCTAGAAGCACTATGATAAATGTCCGTGTAATCGGGACATGTTTTTTTTATTTTCCAGTAAAGAGTACACAAATCACCATTCTGTTGTAAGTTAGTGTTCAGTCTCGAGCAAACAATTTTCTTTGTCTAATATAAAACGCATATATCAGAGTTCACAATCCCTATTTGTCCCTATTTGGCCAGATGTCCGACCAGGCAGTCGTGTTCAGTTTGTAATCTAAAGTTGTCCGCAGCCTCTTTGCGAGTTTTCCACTCAATTTTTTCCAATCATCCCAGAATTTTTCTTTGCTGTTAGATAATAATTCATTTATATACGATGGCTTCATTTTGTCCCGAATATTTCTAAAGGAGTCGTATATAGTCGTCATTATAGTCTACTGGGGTAAAATTTTAACTGGAAGAAGGACGATTTAATTTTTTGTTTGATTATAATTTATTATTTTATTTATCTCACATGGACAGTAAATCAATATACCAGAAAAAATACTATAACAGAGAATGTTGATATACATTTACAATTCTCAGATCAAGATAGTTTATTTTCTTGGTGACTTTCTTGGTTTATTTTCTTGGTTTATTTTCTTGGTTTTTATTCCTGTATTTGAAGGAATAAATGTTAATAGTACATAAATTGCTCAGGAATTGTAAATTTGCCAGAGGAAAATTTTAAAACCTACTGTAATTAAAAACCAAAAGAAATTTTATGAAATATCATTCTCTTTTATTATATATGTGTGTGTGTTTGTGTGTGTGTGTGTGTATTACAAATTTCTGAAATGTAATCAAGCAATCTATATAATCTAACTTTAGAACATGTCATTCTTCATTGGCGCAATAGCCCAATGGTGGGCCAAACCATCTGCCTGCTAGCAGATTTCAAGACAAGGAGAAGGTTTCTTTTTACGGAGTAGGGTTATCAGCCCTAAGTCCAATGCTCTACAATTCTATTAGAAAGGGTCCAACAGTTTAAAGTGGATTCCGAACCACTACAAACATTCATGGCACAACCTGGACTCGAACCCGAAACATGGGGCTCTGAGAGCCAGAGCGCTATTTAGGACTTGTCCTAAGATAATGATATAGTCACTTCAAAATTTACGAAGCAATTTTATTGCTACGTATCTAACGTAAAAACAGAAACAAATTTCTTTTATGCATCAAATATGTATTTATAATAATAAATTATAAATTCTTCAAGTTCAAATTTTACATTTTTAAGAAACTTATCTAACGTAAAAACAGAAGCAAATTTAAATGTATTATTTAAATGTTTGCTATATAGCTG
This sequence comes from Caerostris darwini, assembly GCA_021605075.1. Lineage (NCBI taxonomy): Eukaryota > Metazoa > Arthropoda > Arachnida > Araneae > Araneidae > Caerostris > Caerostris darwini. Next base: position 19,638 of record BPLQ01009972.1, read on the forward strand.
GGTTAAGAATTTTTAAAATTAAATACCTATTCTATGTTTTGATAAAATACAAGTTATATTGCAGTTATGTACTACGAATACGACATTAAAAAACGTTTCCTTTAGATTTAATAATATGATAATTTTTTATTAGGAGGCTTGCTTTAAAAGTGACTAAAAAATGGTTAGCTTTGAATGGCAAAGTGATGCTTAAATCGAAAGATATTTATTCAAATTTAAATTATTTTCAATATATATAAAGCAGAAGAAAATACAGAATAGTTAAAAAATAAATAGAAATCTTGAAATGCTGAAGAGATTTTATTATAATAGATTTAATTTTCTTTTGTTATAAGAGTTTCAGTTTAATTTATACCAAGATAATGAGTTAAATTTCAGAATTCGAGGTAAATATTAATTTTATCAGAATAATCTATTTCAAAAATTCTTTTGGATGCAACATTGAAATCTTTGTAATAAAAAAATAAATTTTTTCTTAGCAGAATAAAAATATTCTCATTGAATAAGAAAATAAAGAGAATTAATTTCAAGACAGATTTTTTAAATACGCGACGGAATTCTTTATTTTATTTTTTCTATATCAAATTTCTCTATAGCCGTCTTGGATGGTGATATTCCAGTAATAAAATAAATTAATACAATTTTCGAAACATGAAAAATCAGGTGCTTTCTTTCATTTTATAGATTCAGAATACTCCTTTGAGCGCACATACATTTAAAAGTAATTTAATATTAGGGATTATAAAAATAAGTATGAACAGCAAAGTGTTTTCACGTGAACGATTCCTCGAATAACAAAATAGAAAAACATTTCTTGAAAATTTATATTTCGAAAAAATGTACATCGGAATGTTTTTTAAAACTATATTAAATGTACGATTTTTCATTTATAAGAATAAATTTGATACGTGGCTTTAATTAAATTAAATTTGCTTTTAAAAAATAAATAGTTGACCTTGTGTTTGTGATAAAGTCGAAAAAAAAATGAGTGTTCTATCTAGAATAACTGAACAAGCTGAAAGTTTAACTACCTTGTCAAAAAGCATGACATAATGTTTATGATATTTAGTTATTCTTATTATTATTTAATTATTCTTATCATGCACTTTATTATTCTTAAATGGAATTCAACAATTTTTTCACATATAAGAAAACTGAAATCGCCTTCATAACTGGAAAGCTAAAATAGCCAACCTTAACTAAGAAAGATAAGCAAGTTCTTATCTAAGATACATATCCATAGCTAAGAAGTTCATCTTATAACAGCAAAACGTGTTCTTAATACATAATTAATATTGTCGTTAATATATAAATATTAACTTAAGTGGACCTTGACAGATTTATACAAGAACAAGAAAGTGATCTCTTTCTCTGACGCAACTACGATCCAGTCTCTAAATGATGCCTTACTTACTAAAATTATTAAATCAATGGTTTATTAAAGCACATATTTTGCCATCAATTCAATTCTGTTGAATTATGCTTTATCAACTTGAATCCTCCAAATGTCGAAATTGATAAGAAATTAAGGAATTTTATGAAATACTGGAGGTAAAATGGTATATTTGTTCCAATAATTTGTGCAATTTGTAATAATGGGTGAGTTTTTAATTCTTATTGATGAAATGCACTTCAATTGCTACTTAGGAAAAACGAAATACACGGGAGAGATTTTGATAGAATGCTTTATGTCAGGATTCATATTGGCTGGTTGGAGTCTTCCGAGTTTTCCTTAGTGTCACACGCAAACATAGCGCAGTTACAATTGAAAATCCTCTCAGAAGGCATTGGGCCTTGAATATGAAATATTTGTATTATTACCTCGCGATAAATTAATTATTTAAAAGTTTATGATAAAATTGAATGTAACTAACCAACTTCTTGTACTACGGCCAATGGTGGGCTATGGTCTGCCCACTGGCAAATTGTAAGACAGGAGATGGTTTCTTTTTACAAGTAATGTTGTCAGCCCTAGGCCCAACTCTCTACAGTCATATTACACCGGGACCTACTGTTTAAAGTGGATTCCCAACCATTACAAACATCCATGACACCTTCGAGATTCGATCTGGTCTTTGGTACCACAGGCTTCAAGTTCTAATTCTGGCAGGTGACATGGACGTTTTTTAGTGGCTCGGAATCCACGTTAAACTGTTGGTCCCAGTCTAATTAGCCCAAAGTGTACACAAAATGACCGTAGAGTGACAAACAAAAAAAACCTCTGAGACTCAAACCTAAAACTTGTGGCACCGAACACCAGATCACTAGTTACTCAGCCATCAAACCCCTTAAAAACTGAATGTATAACTTCAAATTTAAGCTAATTTTTTTATTACTCAATGGTGCATCTTTTTCCATCAAGATTCCAGTTTTAGTTCTGTTTGGCAATTCCTACTCGTTTACAGATTCTGTTGTTGGAATTGTAACTGAATGTTTTGGAATGATTTTATGCAGTTGTCGAGAATTATTTTGGAAAATATTTTTAAATGATAATCTCTGCATCTATTTAAGGAACCATAATACCTTCATACCTCTGAATATATATATATATAACCTTAACAGCAATTTATAAATAACACACGACGTTTACGACTCATTCCTAAGCAATGCATCCCACGGCCCGACGATTATTAAAATACTTTGGCCATTCCCAATTAAGGGAAAGCAGTCGTTTGCATGAAAACGAAAAACCAGTTTTTATAGCCAAGAAAGAACATAAATGAGAGACCATTAGCCTCCATTCAAATTGTCTGTTTAAGATTCATCATTTTAGACAGACACCCAACTTCACTGAAAAGCTTCACTCCGATGCTTAAAAATATTGCACATCATTTCACAGCTAAAGATAAACATTGCATATAAATGATCTCCATTATAAATAAAAAACGAAAAACAATTTTCCATTAAACGAACGAAAAGTAAAGAAACGCATAAATAAAAGATGGTATATAATATCGAATTCAGTACCCTTCTTCATTGTCGACATTTTCCAAGAAGAGTTTTAAATTTTTACGCAAGAGAAAATTTCTCATCAATTCGAAAAACTCTTTTTTTTTTAATGAAATCTTCGTTATTCGAATGACAAGTGTATTTTTTATTGTTGTTGATGTCGCCATGACAACAAGACATGCGCAGATGAGGATCCCGAGCCATCAAGAGAGGACGAACCAGATCGATATTATTAGCTATAGAAAACTATTATATCTTACCAAATCTTTTTTGTTTTTTTTTTAAATTTTTTTTTTCCTCCTACGTTTTGATTTTAAATGAGGTGGCCTCGCTCGGCTAAGAGCAAATGCATTTTTTTCTTAATGATCACTCCTTCTTTTAAAAATTCGCCCGCTATATTCCGTGGCAGATGTTTTCTTTTCAAAAAATGTCTTGCGCCCCATCCATTTTGGTTTTAAAGGAAAAGGGGCTGAATTTTCTGCATTTAAAAATTGCTAATCCTTAATGACTTTTTAAAAGGCTCGAATAGTTTTGATGAGGATTTGAAATTTTCAAGCGCAAAAGGCCGCAAATAAATTCTTCCAGCAATGCTTTCTTAATTCAAAACCAGAGCTGCAACGAAAAGTTTTCAGATATTTTAACATAATGTTTTAATTTAATATAATTCTCATTTAAAAGTTCAGTTGAATATATATTTATATTATTATTTCAGAATTTAAGTTACTTTTGAAATATATTTCAATAAATTTATATTTTAATCCCTAATTATGCATATTCTGAGTTGGTTTTTGTTGAATATTTATTTTCTAAAAAAATCTAAGTTTTAAGCAGTATTTGTTACAAGCGGAATTAATATCTTTAGTTGAAAATTGCAAAAGAATTTTCTTAAAATTAAAATTGTTTAAAAAATTACTTCAGTAAACTTATTAACGTAGAATATGCTTTTTGCACGTGTAATTAAAAAAAATCATTATCTTTTGGAAATATTTCCTGTTCGTTTCAACCACGCATGTAATTAATCCGATATTTATATTCTAAAATAATTTACTTAATTTTAAGCTAAAATTTGTTTACATTTCTCAATCTAAATTGAATTTTATGATTATGTTTCGATGTCAAACATATTTTATGTTGAACAATAAAATATAGCAGTAAATATAATTCCAATGTTTTCTATTGTTTTCTTTTAAAATTTGTGGTATACTTATCTTTTTGATTTGAATCCATACCATATTATTGAAAGAGTTACTTACTTTAAAGAATAAAGTTATTAAATTGTAAAGTTATTTATAAAGGTAAAATATTTTAATGATTTTAAAATCTAGTATGTGATTTTATTATTTTGTATATTGCAGAACTTCTTTTCTTAAAAAAGTATCCTATAAAATTCTTTTTTAAATAGGATGCGAAAATAACATGAGTTCGAATTTTGCTTTTCGCGTTTGTTTTCACTTACAAAAAAAATAAGAAAAGTGAAAATTCGAAGAGAGGTTTGAAAATTCTATTCGAAGAGTATTTCTATCTATTTATCTGAAATAAATAGTGTCCCTCACTTGGGTAAAGTACTATTTCAAATACATTTTTATCTCATCTGAGTTTGGTAGATTCCATTAAACGAAAAAAGTTATAGAAGAGTAAAGAAAAAGAACGTCAAATATAAGCCCGGAAGCATTAAATTTAATACCAAAATATAATTATGAGAATAATTTTAATGCTAAATTTAAAGTAAATTGTTTAAATAAATAAAATTTCAAAAATTTAACTGGTTTGACATATGATTGCGGACCAGAGTTGGGCCTGGTGACAGTACGTTAGGTTTCCGATCTAAGAGTCCTCGATCTTTCGTGTTTATGCCGGGAATGGACATCATAAATTTAAAGGGCGGAATTCGTGGGCTTGAGAAGAATTACACAAGGATTCAAACTCTTCCTTGTGCGTACTATAGCAAGCTGCATCGGGGCCATGCTGAATCTAATTCGCATCTACCATTCTAGCTCGTCTGAAATATAATATACATTTATGTAAGGATTATATATCTTAAAGGGAAGAAATATTCACCAGTCAGTAGTGTTATAATATTATATTAAACCTTTATATTATTACCTATTACATAATATACCTATTTTATTATAACTTTATAATGTCTTCGGAAAAAAATTGTAATTTTTATATGTGAAATGGAAAATATTAGCCTTTTAATCCCTTACTCAGCTTCAAAATCCATTTTTTTCATCAATTATTTATAATTTTCATTAAAACAATTTATATATATATATATATATATATATATATATAATTTTTTTATTTGATAACGCTGATTTTTCCAAGACTGTTTTTAAATTCAAAAATGAAATTTTTTAATTTTTAAGTTAAAAACATTTTATATATTGTATAATTTTTCTAACTTTTAAATCCATAACTTTTTATATTTTACTAATTTATTAGAAATATTTACGTTGGACTATATTACTTGCGTGTTTTAATGAAGTACATTTTTCCAATTTAAATTGAAAAAACTTTAAGTATTACCCGGTTATATATTCTTTTGATACCTATAATACATTGTCTCCTACAAAATGAAGTCGACACCAATTCGGCACATGTTTTTTTTTTTACAGAATTAATTTATATTTAGAAACCGGTAGCAATTTAAAAGATTCTTCGCTATAAAATATTTTTAATTTCTGGTAATAAAAATATTTTATACCTTAATTTTACAAGAATACATTTATTACCGCAATTAAATGATTCTATTGCTTTATTAATTAGGATTAATATTGTTATCCTTATGTTAACAAAATTTGCATATGGTGCCTATAAAAAGGCTTCCTTGATATGAAATATAAAATGTATGTTACGTATAAAAATTAAAAATTAAAAAAGTGGATACCAATTCTGTAAAAATTTACAACTCTTGAACTTCAATAAAAAGCAATTGGAATTAGATAATTGCATGTATAGTCGCAAATTTATGTTATTCTGGACGTTAAAAAAAGATGAAATGTTAAGAAAAGGTATTATTTTATACTTTTATCTTCAGAATTATGTTTAATAAACGAAGATGCCTAATTATATCGTCACGATTGTTGGGTGTTTAAAATATGTAGAAGTTTTAAAAAGGATTATTATTATTATTAAAGAATTAAAGGAATTAGTATTCCTTTTTTTAAAATGAGGAAAGAAAAAAATTAATAAGTGTGAAGAAACTATATTTTAAAATATTTTATAATTACATTAATTTTCTAATATTTTCTAATTTATTTTTATTACTATTATTATAAACTAATTTTCTAATATTTTCTAATTAATTTCTTTTCTTATTAAAATATTTTCTAATTATTTTTAAATATTTTTAATATTTTATTATTAAAATATTTTAAAATATGTTCTAATTAATTTTTATTATTATTATTAATTAATTTTCTAATAGTTTCTTATTAAAATATTTTAAAATATTTCTTAATTATTACTATTTTCTAATTTAATTAACTATATTTTTAAATATTTTCTAATAATTATTAACTAATTAAAATTTCTAAAAATTTTTTCTTCTTTTCTTTAAAATGATATATATATTGTCTGAAATAAATCCAGTAACATAAATACAATTCTGTAATTTTATGAATTAAAATCTAAATTTCAAAAAATAAAATAACCGCCTAACCTTGACAGCGATTCAAAACTTATAATGGAAAATACTTTATCTTAAAAAAATTATATTCATCCTTTAATTATATTTATTTTTCATTCAAATTTGCAAAACCTATTTTAAAATGTATGAATAATTTATTTTCAAAAACAAAACAAAAAGTTATTATGGAAATCAAATCTATAGAAAACTTTATATTGAATAACAATAAACTCCTACAATTACGACACACATTAATCATGAAATTTATTTTCTTTCCAAATGTCAAAGAAAACAAAACGTGAAAAATAATAAATAGCTATAATATTATACCCCCACTTAAAATCGCTTTAGGTTGTCAAGTTAATACAATAAATAATTGACGACTCAGGAAAAGACAATTTACATTTAGATCTAAAAACTAACCAAATACGCATTCAACCTCAGTCACCAGAACTGCAGCTCATCAATTATACCACTAAAAACTATCAAAAAGCAACTCAATCGAATGATTCCGTGTCTGGCCCACATATAAACAAACACGCAAAAGTATGAGAACCTTAATATTATAGTATGTAACTATTATCCCCACCTATCTAACAAACATATGATTTATAAATTGAGAATGTGGTTTTGTCCATGGTTGATAACAAAGCAAAAAACAGAGCTCCAGTGTCCCCTGACGCTTTGAGGTAGCGGGTAATTTTTAGGGGTGTCTTCTTTTTAATTGCTTTTCGTAACCTGTGTCATTTATCAGAGGTGAATTAGTGAAGTTGGGTGTGTTGCTGTCATTTTTTTTAAGTGTGGCTTCCAGTGTTGGATAACAGAGACTGTTAAAGGTCGGACATAATTTAGTGGTATGGAAAGTCAAGCTGCTTATACCAAAAAACGGCATCATACTACGTAATGTTTCTTATAAGAAAACGTATTGCTTTTCATTTTTTGTTTGTTTATGTCGTAATTTTTTTTTTAACTCTAACATCGAATTAAGAAGTAGATTGTTTAATTTTGTGTTATTTCTAATTTCTTAAATAACTGGATAAATGGATAATTTTTTTGGGGGAGTGATTAATTAAATTTTGTCTAAGTACGGAGAAAAAATATTATTCATTTTTTTTTTTATTTTTGGGTTGTTAAAGAAACCATCAAACAAATTGGTACATAAAAAGAAAAATTATGTCAACATCTTAATTAGTTATACCTAATGCGCTCGCATTTTACAAATATTCAGATATTTAGTTTCGTTATCGTTTCACATTTTGATTTTTAACTTAAGTAATTTCAGTTAAGTTCAGAAGATTCATGTCTTACCTGTCTTTGAAGTTCACGTCTTATGCGTAATATTCATTCTCTTAAATAATTTATTTAGTTTTTGTCATTTGATATTATTTTGTATAAAATTTGAAAGTTAATTGAATGACTGTTTAATTATTTACAGTGTTTTTTGTTGGAAATTTACTTTCAATCAACTTAATTAGCTAAGTGCATCAATCAAAACAAACTTTCAATCACTTAAAGAGCAACCTTTTACAAAAAGAAAAAATATTTCTTTGAACATGTTTTATCTATTTTAATTTAACGAGACAGATAAAATTTTGGAAACATTAAATAAAGAACAAATTATTTCGAGATATAAATCTGTTTATTAATGAATTTGAAATTAGAAAATTTCATGACTTCATGGCAATGTCATTCTTTAAATTTACAAACTACCTTTTAAAAAAGATAACAAATTTATAGTAAACATTTTTTGTCATAGCATCTAGATTGAGTGTCTATCTTAAATTATAATTCTACTATTTCTCCCTACTTTATGATTCTATCTTTAGCGCTACACTATGTGGTGAATGGTTTTCACTAACGTATAACGTTACACTATGTCGTCTTTTTTACCCATTGTTCCTAATCATCTATCACACATTTGAAGAAATTGGTGTATATATTCACAGCAGTCTTAATTTTTAACCTCTTAAAAAATTTCCTTTTTGTCAGGTGTACACGTTTTATATATATTACTATCTCCCTGCTACTACAGTCCATGTGGGCTATGGCTGTATGCCTACTGGCAGATTTTGAGACAGGAGATGATCTCTTTTTACAGGGTAGATTTATCAGTCCTATGGCCAACTCTCTACAGTCATATTAGACCGGACCTACGGTTTAAAGTGCATTCTGAACCTCTATAAGCATCAATGCCATCGCCGGAACTCGAACCTGAAATCTGTGACACCGAGACCGAAACCCATGGCATATAATAATAATGGTTTCATAAAAAAACAACGTGAATATATACTATTTGCATATGAGCCAAATTGGTAGTTAGCTGAATAAACAAAAAATGCAGAGAAATGGTATAAATGAGAACATATAATGCAATTTTACTTCGTAATTCTAAGATAAGTGATTTATAAATGGCTGTATTTCAGAATCTAAAATCTCTGAAAGGTTAGAAAAGCTGCTTGACTATTTACAAAAACCATGATTTTATTCATTTTGATGAAATTCAGGGCGCCATAAAAAACACACAGTAAGGAAATACGATTTGCACTTGAACGTAAATTAACAGTTGAACAAACAAGAATGCTAAAGTATGATATAAATGAGAGCACATATTATAATTTTTCTTATTGTTTCTAAGATAAATATTTTTTAAAATTAAATGTTTCAGAACTTAAAATTTGTGAAATTACACGAATCTCTTTACACGAATCACGATTTTATACATTTTGATGAGATTCATGCCGACCTAAAAGCACACGAGAAGAAAATACAATTTGCAACTAAATTCTCATTGATAGTTGGATAAAAAGAATGTCACTGAATGGTGCAAATGAAAGCATATATTATAATTTTTTGGGGGCTATTTTGAAATAAGTGATTTATAAGTTCAGAACTTAAAATCTCTGAAATGATTGAAAAGCAATATGACTCTTTACAAAAATCACCATTTTATGCATTTTAAGGAAATTCATGGTATCTTTAAAAATAGATGTTAAGAAAATAAGATTTTCAACTGAACTTAAATTGCCAGTTGAACAAACGAAAATACCGAGCAACTATACGAATGAGAACTTATGCTACAATATTTTCATTTTAATATTCCTATTACTATTGAACTTTGTTAATGTTTTTCTAATATGTCATTGTGCTTTATAGATTAATTGTAGGCTATTGATCATTGGCATATTTCTTGGCTATTCAATTTAGTTATGATTATTTTTTAAAAACGCAATATAGATTAATATACAATTAAAGTGCATATTACAATATTTACAATAGATTTTACAATATGTGGGATATTGAAAGTGCGTATAACAATGTCTTCCATAGTTAGTTAGTGCATAATTAATAGAACTTCGTGATTTCATTTCATTTTTTTACTTTTTTTTTTATGACAAACGCATAAACAACTGCGGTATTACTTTTTATTTCTAATATGTATTATTAAAAATTATGTTAAATCCTTTATACTTGTAAAAATATGTAATTTAAGAAAACAATTTCAAATATTTTATCGTGTTTATGTACCTCGCAGAAATAATATATTAAAAAATTTCATTAATGTTTCTATTCAAATTGACTCGTATGATTTTCTTTCGTTATTTTATAATGAAATTTGTTTAGAATATGCGGATTCTGGCAGAATTTCCTCCGATATAAAGAAATTTTGTAATCTTTTAAAATTAATTAGGATTTATTCGATAATTGCATTATTAAAATTGAAAAAAATAAGAAAAAATTCAAATAGGAAAATTTACTCTGCTATTACAATGTTCATTAATTAATGTTTTGATCCTTAAATGAAATATGAGGATGTAGAAATTATTTTTTTTTATTAATGGAAGTAAAGAAATTTCAATTAAATATATGTAGTTAGAAATTTATTTTGCAAATCTAAGCTAAAATTTCATCGGTCAAAACTAAAATTGACAATAACTAAGTTAGAAATAATTAAAGGTCTAGATATTTATAATTTTTGTATTAAAAGCAAAAATGTTTTAATTCAGATATGATAAATTTAGAACAAATTTTTTATTAACACATTATCAATACACGAATGGAAACTTCCCTTTAAGCAAAAAAAGAATTATATATTTTTTTAAAAATACATTTCCTAAAAAATTTGTCAAAAGTTAATTCTCTAAACTAAATTTAGTCTTGTGAATCCCCCTTATTAAAATATAGCATGTTATCCATATAATTAATTAAATATTCATTAAAAACAAAAACAAAATATTTCATATCGATATTTCTAATTATAAGTATTAATAGATATATGGTTTTACAAAAACATTTATGCTTGAGAGTCAAAATAATTATAAAATTTTCAATAAATTTAATGAAAATATATAAATGTAGAAATGAAATAGTACTTACTGGATGACAATAACAGTATATTATCCCAATAAATGGTTGTTAAATTCCATACAATTTCTAAAAAGAAAGAATTTGCAAATTAAAAATAGCATAATAGCATAATATAAATTAAAGCATAATTGCATATTCTTTAATAAAATTAATAAACTATAATTTATGTGGATTCATTTTAAAATTTAAAAGCATCAAATTATTTTTAAATTGAGGTTATTTTAAATAAAAATTTATATTTAAAAAATAATAATAATATAAAAAATGAAATGTGTAAAATTTGTGTAAAAAAAGTTATTCTAATGTCCATTTTCAGTAAATTTCGATTAAATCTTTGTAATTTCAAACAATTCACTTTTTAATGCAATATACAAGGAATATTTTTTGAAGCGCTTCATACAAATTTGATTATCATAGCATTTGATTATAATTTAATAATAAAAACTATGTACAAGCAGACAGACAAAAAAGAAAACAACTAACAATTTCTTAAACAAGCAATAATAATGTTAAACATCAATTACTGAATTTACTATTAATTCTTGAAAACTTACTTATATATTCTTAATTCTGAAAGTCAGACGATAATTTAATTAGCGCAGACGATAATGATAAAAATTATTTCTCAACTTTTCGGTAAATCTTATAACTGATCCTATTAGTCTCGATTATTTTAATAGCTATATTAACATATGTTATTTTTATACTAATATTAATATAAGTTAGTACACCCATTAATATGTTTTATACATAGCTTTTATCTTTTTAGTTTAAGAAAATCATTTCAACAAATATTGTTTTTATATTAATAATGGATAGTTTAATTTCTAGTATATAAAAAAATATTGCTCTACATATACTAATTATTTAATATCATATACTTACTTTGATATTATTTCGTGGTAATATTTTATAGTTAAAGTCGGTATATTTTAGCAGTTGCAGATTTAAAATAATAATGTTAACACTATAAGTGTCTATATTTCTTTCATTATTAATTTGAATTACGTAACAATATAAAAAACATAATTGTAGTTGTATGTTAAATTGAAGTACTATGCATTAATAAAATTAAAATGTTAGAACAAATTATTTGATTTTAACAAAATCATTTTTTAAAGACTTTTTCCAATAAATTATGCAAAATTAAAACGTCTAATCTATTGAAAGTTATATTTAAATTTTTTTCGAATATTAATTAAAGCATATGGTTTTAAAAATAATAGTTATACCGATAATAATGAAATAATAAGGCAATACATTATAATATAATATGACAATACATTATAATTATATTATAATGTTTATTACACGAACAAGCAATAAAAGTTTTAATTATTCGTCAAATAATAAATCTTTCAAGGACATTCATTGCATTTATATTCATATTTCTTTGTAAAAATTCTAAAGTTTAAATTAAAACTCCAATTTATAATTTTTCATAAAAATATTTTTTTTTTGCTTTTTTATTTTTCTACCTTTAACATTAAATTATACATTGAATGATTTCCATGTATTGTCTTTATAATTTGATTTGCAAGAAATTTTATAAAAATTAAATTTTAATCAGCAACAAAAACATAACTATAAAAAAATTTTACTACCCATAACTTGAAAAGGAATTTCTGCAAATAATTTTATTAGAAACAAAAAAACATTCAAAATTGATTCCTGAAATGCGAAAGTCTCCAAATTATGGCCCGCGGGCATGGTCCAGTCTACTGATACAATGAATCATGACTTCGGTAGAAGGCCAACAATGCAAAATAATCAAATGTTCTTATTTAATCAAAAAATGTCAAATTCCTTCATACAAAAACCTCAATTAATATAACGAAATTTAACAATATTTATAATAGTAATGACGTATTTTTAACAATATTTTTGTCGGCAATTGTTTCCTGATAGAAGATGTATTTAAAAAATAATTAAATGTTGGAAAATAAAAAAAATCACAAAATTTCCCTAAATCTCTTCCAGTTCCTTTTTATTCTTATTATGTGCATTTGCTCTTCATTAAATTTATGCAAATTTACAGGCTGTTCTCAATTCATATAACTTAGAATGAAAATTTTATGATTAATAAAAGAAAATATAAAAATATAAAAACATTAAAATAAGAAATAAATAAAAATTTAAAAAAGGAATAAACAATCGGTTGACCTGATATACAGGTTACCCATAAAATTTAGAATTTAATTTAAGAACAAAACAAAATATATATATATCTTAAAATATAAAATATTTATATATATATATATATATATATAGATATAAAGAATTCTAAACGATTTTCTTTTCTTGAAAAATCTTATTTTCGCTTTGAAATAAAATTTCATTGCTTTCAGTAGATGTTCTTTAAGAAAAATTTTATATAATTAATTATTAGCTCGTGAAAGAAATTAAAAATATTATGTAAAAAACTCTTGAATGAAATTTCAAAAAAAAAAAATAATAATAATAACAACGACAAACAGTAAGAAATTTTGAAAGTAGCCAAGGTCACGAAAAAAATTTTTCAAGAAAACGAAAACCAACACACTCGTATATAATGCTCATAATTTTATGGGTAATAACTTCCATTTATAAATTAAAAAACCCATTTTATTATACTTTTTTAATTCCTATTGTTGCTATTATATTATGCATAGATAGAAATATTTGCTAATTTATAATAAAAAGAGTGATTTTAAATAGACGATAACTTTTTATTTTATTTTATTATATATAGAAATGTATGATGGAAATATAAAAACATATTTTCTTTTCCTTGCATTTTACTAGAGCTTCTCATTTTTATGGGAAACGTTATCAAAATTTAAAAAGTGTGGTTTATTCTAGTGTGCTATATCTTGGAGCACGTGACTATGTGTCAAGGTCAGTTGGGTTCATGACCCCAAAAATTTGAAGTCCTAAGCCTTGTATGAAACGCTTCATAAAATAAATGCAAAACTAGTTTAAATTCAAAAGTTTCATATTCTGAAATGGTTAATATTTTGTAAACAAAATTGATGTATTAAAATGTGATGTATTTTTTATAATATGTCACTTTGCTATGATCTTCGAATGCGGAGCACTTATGCGCAAGGATTATTCGTCATTAGAAATATAAATAAATAGCCGATTCAGCGTACACAAAGTGCACTATTAAAGGCCGCTGTTACAGTGTACTCATATTTTGATATCACAATATTGAACGAATCTCCCCAAGGAATGACATTTGAAGGAATTTTGCACCATCCTTCTTTCCCCTTCTAATTCATTGAAAAGATTTTACGCCCCGCATTTATTACGCCTCATCCCTAACAAAGACAAATATCCGTTTAAGGTTCAATATCATTATCAATATTTTCTATATCAAGTATTATCCAGATACAAAAAAATCGATTTATTAAAACTATATACAACTATTTAAAAGTTTTAATAAATTTATTTTTCCTGATGGCCGAGTGAGTAGTGTTCTGGCGCACAGTGCCCTGCAAGCTTGTAGTGGTTCGGAATCCACTTTAAATCATGGGTCCCTGTCTAATATGACTGTAGACCATTGGACGTACGCCTGACAACCCTATTCTGTAAAAAGAAACCATATCCTATCTAAAAGTCTGCCAGAAGGCAGTTGCCCTTGACCCACCATGGGCTGTAGTGCTAGCAAGTTAGCTATTTAGTAAATAATTTTGTTTAGCCTCTCATGAAATTTTTCATTTAGGATTTTACTAGAGGAGATGTAGAGACCATCAGAGAGATTTTACTAGATCAGATGTAAATTGTAAAGAATATTTAGTTTCAATACATAGTAATTTTATATAATTAAAAACTTTTGATCAATATATTTATTTTAAAAAGAGATCGTATACCTCAAAATCGCAATTTAAATTTTATATGCTTTTTTAAATTCAATTCAATGTTGAAAATTTGAATGACAGATTTCTAACATATTTTTAAAAATTCTTACAACTTTTCAGAACTCTTTTAAAAAACAATTATTTAAGAAAAACAAATATTTGTTAGACTTGATGAAATTTTAAAGTAAAAAAAAAGACATATTTTTTATAATTTCTTAATAATCTAGTTATTATCTC
Source organism: Caerostris darwini (assembly GCA_021605075.1). NCBI lineage: Eukaryota > Metazoa > Arthropoda > Arachnida > Araneae > Araneidae > Caerostris > Caerostris darwini. The sequence continues at coordinate 34,662 of BPLQ01009972.1, forward strand.
TGGGATTTGATTAATTATAATATTAAAACTCGAACTATATATTGTTTATCCTTTCATATTCAGACTTATTTTAGGTAATATTTTTCGCGATTAGATTAAAAAATATCCCAAGAAATATAAAGGAAATACAGAAAACTAAATTTTTAAAAAGTCATTATTAAGGTCGCAATATTTTTTAAATAAAATAAATAAAAAGTCACCTAAAATAAATAGTTACAGATTTTAGATAAATCACTCAATTTATATTATCTTTTATATTAAACGAAATAATAGTATAATAATATAATGATGACTTATACGGATTTATAAGCCATTATTATATTATTATATTATAATTTCTTATTTTACAATAATAATTAATATTATAATTTAATATATTATTAGTAAACTATTTATCGACACTTTCTGATTTCGAAGAAAAGTTCATAAAATGTTTTTCATTCCTTGTATTTCCCAAGAAGTAATAACTCCAAAGCTGAAAGATATTTTAATTAATGTTTTCTGTTGATAACAACCTAGAACATATAAGTTGATATCACAAATATTCAGCGGAAAGCATAATATGTTTTAATTAGGAAGTTGTATGGAGGAAAAAATATTAATGAAAAGTGGAAAATAAGATTCTAGAAAAATAAAAGGTTCAGGAATATCATAAATTTCGCAGTGAGGGATCTTTTCAATTTCTTAGAATATAGGGCATTGACGTTTAAAAAAATTAAATCTAATGAGTTTTTTTTAGTTTTATCATAATAATAATAAGCGCTAAATTAAATAAACGCATTAGAACGAAAAAATGTTGAAAGAAAATAAAAATTACCTTTTAAACTTGGAGTAATAATGCAATAAGGAAAATTCAGAAAAAAGCTTAAATTCCATGGTAAATTGATAATGTTGATTAAAATTTGTTTATTTAAATAGAGGTATTTAAAATCAGCATTTTAAAGTTGCAGAAATTTTCAAATTCGTCTACTGAATTTTCCTTAATAGAGAACATGTTAGAATATCCTTTTCTGTAACAAATAAAAATTCAATATTGCATGAAATAAATTCAAACGCCTTATTACTGATTACAGGCCGTTACCTATATCTGTGAACCTCCTCTTCCCTGAAGTTTACTGTTAAAGCTGTCTTTCTGTTAATAATTTTAATATCTTATTTTCTAATTTTCTAATTCTTCTAATTTTCTGTTAATTTTCTGCAGCTTAAAAGTGCAAGTTTAAATTTTGAGAAACTGTAACTTAAAAGTGTTTTTTTACTGAATATGAAGGTCAAAACTTAAATACTAACACAAACGATCATAAATAATGATACTTATGGTAATAGAGAAAAACATTTTTACAAAAGGAACAAAAATGTCATGCGATTTATAGGCCGATGTGTGCAAATGAATAAAAAAAAGACTTGTGAGGAATCTCAGATAAAATTAAAAATAATTTATAGAAAACCCAATTAATAATTAAGTGTAATGGTGATGAAGATTTAAACTCTTTAACAAATATGGAGATTATAAAGTTTTCGAAAAATTTTAAAATTTCGTTCCATTTAAAATCAGAGCACAATTTTAAGGTTTTCAAATATTTTGGCTCTTTTGGATTGATTCTTGCATTCTCGAGTAAATTTATACTCACTTATTTATTATTTATTTATTTATTTTATCTTTTACATGCTTTATTTCCATGAAATATGTGTATTACAAATTGTTACAAGAATATATATTTTTCTGGTTATTAGTATTGAAAATTTAATTAAAAATATTTTATAAAATAATTATATCAAACACTCTTGTAAAATATATAAATATTAAAATTCAACATATAATGACATAAAAATGGAATTTTATTGATGCAAAGTACGTGAAAGAATGCCAAAATCGTCTACGAATTGTACCAGAATTTTCTTTCACATCAAAACTTATGATTGTTGGTTGATTGACAATGACAAAAAGATTATGGTAATTATTTCAAGTATTAAATGTGTAATTTAACACTTTCAATACTTGAAATAAAGTAAGAATAAATTGTTTAATATTTCACACTTAACGAATTTTTCATGTTTATGAAAAGTTATTTTTTAAATACATTTTTAACTATTTTAAATTTCTAAAAAAAAATTCAAAAAAACAAAAATCTTACATTTTATTTCTAACATGTTTTGTTTGTTTCATTATTTATGTAATAAAAATTATTTCATGCAAAAACTAAAAATTCTTATTACGTAACAAAATTCATAAAAATAATTTTACATATTCGACTTATAAAGATAAAAAGACACTCCATTTTTGATATGCTAATATTAAGATTTTATTCGTGTAATTTTTAAAATAGTTTTTAAAATTATTAATTAAAGTATAGTACTTCAAAAGTGTACATTTTCTAGATTAACACAAAACTATATCATTTAAAATAGTTATTAAACCGACGATGCATAATAAAAGACTATAATTCAATATACATTTATCATTCAACAAATAATTTTAAAATTTAAAAAAAAATCATGTTGTTTAAGTTTTCAAACTTATTATAATGATTATTAATACGATATAAATAACATATTATGTCACATATATTAACATATATTAATATATTGTATTAAGAGAGCGTCATTCAGTCGGAAATACATAGTAATGCTTAAGATTTCTTATAGTAGGCAATCCTGTTATATTTTTTTTTTTAATTTTTTTAAACGTTTTCTTTTTAATTCAGATATTTTTTCATTTAAATTAATTGTCAATGTTTTCATAAATAATCTAATATTTCTGGTTAACTTTAAAATATTCATTCATTGCTAATTATATAAATTTTTCTTAAACAATTTATGCTTATTACAATTTGTATTTTCCCTGATAAATTTTTTTTTTAAAAATTAGAATTAATTTTATCTTTAGGAACAATATTATTTTATTTATGAATTGGTATACTGGCTAATGATCTGTTAATATTATAGCTTGTTTAAATTCACACGATCTATCTGTCATCTATTAAATGAAATATTTTTATTGTAAATTAATTTATTATTATAAATTTTTAAACAATTTTGTTGAGTTTATTATAATTCTTTATCTCTTTATTATATTTCTTAGTATACTTCTTAGGAAAGAAAGAGAGAGGAATCATTTTTCGAACCATAAATTAATTTGAAATGCACTTTTAGAAATAAAAACCTCACCTTTCGTTTAAATTCCTTTTATAAAAATGCTAAGTATTTCTTGTATTTCAAAATAATAATGTCCATATATAATTTTTAGTGTTCAATTATTTCTAAAAACACAAGAATTTTGGGATTTTAACAATCACCTATTAGTTTTATAACGTTAATCATGCTTTAATGTTAAAATTAACATTATAATAATTTTACATTTCATTAATTAACATTTCCTTACTTAAAATTACGAAGGCACCATAGTTTTAAAATAGTTAATACGTTTTTATATCCATATATTTTCCCTTATTTAAATGGATGAGTTTTGACTTTATCGGAAATTATAAAGAATTAATTAATTTCCATGTTGGTCTGATATAATTTATTTGTTACGGATTTAAATCCTGAATTCATATTAAGAATGCATTTGTACAAATTAAATTTTACATGCATTTGTATTAATTATACAGGTATTTCATATATTATACAGGTATGAATTGTACATATATTTTTAAATTTAAATTCATTTATTTCCAAACTTTTTATACCTTTGTGATTTAATTTACCCTTAATAATTATTTTCAAACAAAATCTTTTTTTTCATTATTAAAAATTTCATTGTAGCTATCATATTTTCAGTTAAAATAAACAGTTTATTTTGAGTAAATACTTCAAATAGTAATTATTTTTTTAAATTTTAAAAAAATTTAAATAAAAAATAACAAATTAATTTTACATCAAAATAAATTAGCAATACTAAATTTAAATTGATACATACGAAACCAGTATTTATGTAAACCTTTAAAATGGTAAAAAAGATGCATATTAAACAAATATTTAATCTCTCCTTTTCAAAATAAATCAAATCGTCACCAGTCATAAATAGATGATGACCTTGATATGAATATAGATAGATGACCTTGATTTCAAGGAAAAATTAAATAATGGAATAATAGTTAATGAATAATAATAAACTCAATAATAGAACAATGGACAGGATAATTATATAAAAATAAAATTAATAATAAATTAGATAATAAAGTTTAATAAAATTAAAAGATAAAATTAATATCAGTAAGATATCCTTATGGTTTTTAGAAATACTTAACCTTAAGCTTAATAAAGTTAAACAAAAAATTAACAATGTATAAATATTTTGCTGAGATAAATATTAAAATATTTGAATTTCTTACCAATTGGTAAAAATATTATTAATAATTTAAAATTCATAATAACTGAAAACTTGAAATTGAATATATTTTTTTTTATTCATTAAAGCTTGTTAAATTTCATTTATAATTTTTTTCACTGTCTTCAGGAAGCCCCTACAATGTGTTAACCACGGGTGGCGTATCTTAATTTTAAGCATTTCAGCTCTATGGAAGTATTTCACTTATGAATTTCTTCCAACAATTGCAGAATCTATCGAGATATTCTATTATGAACAATATTTAACCAAAGAGAAAGTATAAGTTAATGTCTGTAAATATTGAAAAAATGTACTATGAAAACAAATATTTCATTGTGCTAATTTCCATTGTATATATTTCATTCATTTTTCTGCTTAAAAAAATCGAGAGAAAACTTTAATGAAAATAATTCAAAGTTTTAAAAATTCATCAAAAAAATTTTGTATGGTTCCAATCCTGATAAGTAAAATTTAACCTCAAAATATTTATTTTATAAAATTTTTATCGTTAATATTTTAATCCAAATCTTTGTAGTTCATTTTTTTTCCGTAACTAACTCGGGAATTTTTTTCTTCCCAATATAATCTACTACAGCAGATGCGGAGAAAATTCCCTTAAAGCCTTTCTTTATGGGAAGTATCACGTACTATTTAATCTCTTTGCTAAATGGATTAAAAAAATTAATCATTTCATGCGAAAGTCGAAAAGTCTAGTCTAGTTTCTTCAACTCAAGTTTCATGTTTTCATTGATGTGACGTTCAGAAAAAAATATTTATGAAAGTCTAACTACGTTTGATTGAAGGCAATAGAAATTTTTAAAAAAAAAAATCAATTATTCGCTTTAGACTACGATTCACAACTCTTTTTAAACATTTTACAAATCAATCACCACATCAGTGGGTTCAGCAATAGTCTCCGATTTAGAATGATTTAGTACTTCAATTTAGAACAAACTGTTTCAGAAATAGTATCAGCATCTGTTTTCTCATCTTCGTACAGATGGAAGAACTTACCAGCCTTACTGGTTTATCGTATTTATCCCCAGCATAAATCTAAATTTTCTGAATGATTCGTTAGCTAGGTTTCGAACTGAACATCCATTTTAGAATCCTAATGCATTAACTATCAGGCCTTAGTAAAGCAACATACAATTTAAAATTATTATTTAAAGTTGCATCTCTTAAAATTAACCTATTATAAATACACTGAATTCTATATGTACTCAATTAATTTTTCTTCAACTGAAAAATGCCTTTTAAAAACAAAGTCCAACAAAAAATTCGTCGTATATGTTCTTCTTCAGTGGCGCGACAAGTACATAGTGGACCAAGGCCTACTTGCCTATTTTCAGATTCCAAAACATGAGATGTTTTCTTTTTACAAGGTAGAACTATCAGCCTTAATATCTACAGTCAAAATAGACTGGAACCTACGATTTAAAGTATATTTCAAACCCCTACAAAATCCATGGCACCACCATGACTCGAACCCGAGACTTGTGTTACCGAGAACCAAAGCGCTAGTGACTCAGCAATCAGGTCTCCATCGTATATCAGCTCTAGATAATATTTTATGCTTTTCTAATAATATCATTGCCTTATAATTATTTCTACAATACTAGACAGTGGTGATTACTATAATAAAAAAACAATATTTTTAAAACTCAAATACTCTTTAAGATGTGACAAAAATTGCGTATGAATAAATCACTACATTCGTGAAAAATGTATGAAACGGTATGTACTGAAAAAGAAGGTTGGAAACCTCTTAGAAAACTTAAACGTTGGTTGCAAATTTTCAGACACTATGTTTGAAAGAATCTGGCGCTCGGTACCACAGGTTGCGGGTTCGAGTCCCAGCGGTACCATGGATATTTATAGTGGTTCGGAATCCACTTTAAAAAGTAGGTCCCGGTCTAATAGGATCGTAGAGCGTTGCGGGGGCATTATTACTCGCGTCCGTAGCTTATCTTCAAGTTACACGCGCCCCCTGGGTAATGCAAAGTGAGTACGTTTGTGCAGCGCTTGCCTTAAGGCATCCAAGACCAAGCTGTCTAAGTGTTTGCCAGCTGCATTGGAACAAAAAAAAAATGTTTGAAAGAATTCGATTTAAATAATAATAGTATTAAACACCGAAGTTGATTCGCAAACGTGGTAATCCTTTTTTTAAAGTGGTCAACGAGCTTTGTGAATCACGTTTCAAACAAATAGAAGTGAATTATGAAATCTTTTCAATCGTAATTTGACGCTGAGACGATTTGAGCCTCATGTGTGAATGTATTTCTTTGCTTAGCAAAAATTTTTTTGTTTTCTAATTTTTTTTTATGGTTTGCTGAATTGATCTCGGTAAAGATAAATAAAATCTAATCATACCAAAAATAAATTTTTTATCCAATCTTTTTTCTAGTCTAATATAATGAAAGTAATTTTAATTAAATTTCTTGTTTGTTAATTTAATTAATTTCCTCAATCATAAATTTTAGTATTGGGGATAGGACCTGATGGCCGATTGACTAACGCTAGGGGCCACAAGTTTCGGGTTCGAGTCTCAGAGGCGACATAGACGTTTGTAGTGGTTCGGAATCCAGTTTAAACTGTAGGTCCCGGTCTGATGTAACTGTAGAGCGTTGTAAGGTATACCAAATAAAAAGTATCTTAACCCCCATCCCCCACCCCTGTTCAGTTCCCCGTAAAACGTAACCTTATCCCATAAAAAGTCAGTGTCACTTAGCAAGTCAGACTTCTGCCTACGGGTGTTCCATCACGATAGAAACTGCCCTCCTCTTTTCCTCCTTCCATGAGACCACATGGGTTCTTGGAATTATGTTGCCGTCTACCAAGTGGGATAAGAAACAACAATAATAATATTGGGGATAATATAAATCCGTTATAGCACGCATGCTTAGGAAATGCATTTTTCTAACATACGCCATGCAAAAAGTTCTCTAATATGAAATCTATTAATGTTCATTTTAATTTAATTTTATGTTCTTTAAAATTATTTTGAAAAATATTGTAGGAGAAATGCTCTAAAATAATAAATACAACAAAATTAAGGTACTTTCATGACATTATACCAACATCTAACGTCATAATTGCTATAAATAAATTTATAACTTTATTTTAGTCTTATTTAATTGAAAATCAAAAAAAAAAAAGATCTTATACAATTTTTTTCTTCCATTCAAAAATTCTGTATTTCTTCACAAGCAGTTAAAATAAAATTGTTAATGCTTAATAGTAATTAAAAAATGCATTACACAAAAACAAAAATATGTTGTTGTTGTTTCTTATCCCACATGGCTGGCCAAGCCCACGAGCCCATATGGACTCACGATTGAAGGGGAAGGAAGCAGCTTCTGTTGTGATGGAGCACCCGTAGGTAGAAGTCTGACTTTGGCTCCGTGACGCCCTTACAGTCATAGGAGAGCGGGACCTACGGCTTAAAGTGGATTCCGAACCACTACAAACATCCATGGCACCGCCGGGATTCGAACCCGAAACCTGTGGCACCGAGAGCCAGAGCGCTAGACAGTCGACCATTCAGGTCCCAAATTTGCCAATGGCACGCGGTGTTCCCAGGGTCACCCACCCAAGTACTGACCACGCCCAATGATGCTTGACTTCGGTGATCTAACGAGAACCGGTATAGTCAGCATGGCACGGCAGTTGGCTCTAAAATATTCAAAATACATAATATTCAATATACAAAAATATTCAAAACAAAAAGACTTGTGTTGTTGCTTCTTATCCCACTTGGTAGACAGCAACATCTAGACCAAGTTCATGAACCCGTGTATTCTCATGAAAGGAGGGGAAAGGGGGCAGCTTTCGTTATAGTGGAGCATCCGTAGGTAGAAGTTTGATTTGGATCCGTGAAGCTGAAAGAGGGCAGTGCCTTCCGGGAGGACTTTTTTGGAGGAACTATCACTTATTTGCATATCGTACGGTATGAAACCCGGAAAACTCCCACCAGGTAGTCTGGCTCACGAGGCAAGATGCTGAACAACCCAAACGCCATCGTGTCTCCTTGCTTTTTGAAAAAGTACCTACAAGAAATCCGCCAGTGGATTGAACCTGCGCCCTAATGTTCACCAGCGGCCCGCATTGCCACTGAGCCATCAGTCGGGCTAAAAGACTTGTGGTATTGCATATTAGACTTAATATGACTTAATTAGACTTATTAATTAGACATATTGGACTTAATTAATGTTGATGACTTAATATGAGTAATGATTTATACAAGCTGTGTCGAACAATAGTTGAATTTGTAAAATAGATTATGTATAGAAAAACAAAAGCTGCTTCTGAATTTTTAATTTTTTAATTGTAAAATGTTTACGCCAAAATTATCTCGATTGCATAATGAACCAAGAAAATAATTAAAAAACATATATTTTAATAATTATTTTAGCTAAACCTCCAGTTGCATTTAATTCATCATTAAGAAAATTTTATAAACTGAATTATTGCCAGTACCTTTTGCACTGCAAATCAACTTTGGTTCTTACATTTTTAAAATGTCCAAATGAAAATGGGGTTTAAAATTCAACTAAGAATTTATAATAATTAATGAAATATATTTTAAAATATAGATAACATTTTTTGCATCTTTTGAAAACTTTTACTGCAGATTAACTTAAATTATTTGCCTATAAATGATTAACCCTTTCGTTTTTCCAGAATTTCTGATTTTTTTAATAATATTTAAAATTAATCAAAAAACTCATTTCAAAATTACTTTTAAATGCTTAGACTTTAGAAGAAAATTTTTATTACTTTATTAATAACTAGAAGTTAGTTCATATCTATCAAATAATTTTAGCTAAATCTCCAATTATATTTTATTCATATCAAAACATTCTTATAAAGGGAATTATTAGCATTACCTTTTTATATTAAAAATCAATTTTGATTTTTAAATCTTTTTTAAATTTTAAAATGAAACATTATTTAAAATAGAACCAAAATTTTTAACAATTAATTAAACCAATAAAATACATTTCAAATGTACACATAGGATCTGACTACATTTTTTGAAAACTTATAAATGCAGATTGATTTAAATGTATGCTATTTACAAATGTTTACGGCATTTATTTTTCTGAGATTGTTAATTTTAAATTTTATTAAAAATGATGGATTTTAGAAAAATGGATTTTAGAATTAATTTTTAAGTGCCCAAACTTAAGAAGAAATATTATTTAAAAACATAAATTATTTTCAATTTAAAAAGCTGTAAATATGAAATGACAATATTATTTTAAATTTAGATATCGATTAATTTAGTCAACGAGTTTAATATTTTCGAAATTAAATTTTTTTTTGTTAAACTTACACTCGTAAATTTAGTTTTAATTCTTAAGTTTTAGTTTTAAATGAACACTTTTATTCACAGTCATTTTTGATAATTTAAGAATTTAAGGAATGTTTTACATAAATGTAATATTTTACATAATTTACGAATATTGCATTAAAGAATTCTGCAATAGTAATATCATATTTTTAAAAAAAGCAATTTTAAAGTCAGTTTATTTTATGCATAATTCTGTAATCGTATTTAAAATTAAAGATTTATTTTTAACATTATTATTTCCGTTTTTTAAATAAAACAGTATTAAACATTTAACAAAACGTAATATTTGCAAAAACGTTGTAAAACGTTTTATATATTGTCTAAATTTTTAAATTTTGACTTAATGTAGTGTAAACAAATGTAATTTAATTTAAAAATAATGATATAACTTAAAGCATATTTAAACTAAATGTTCTGCAATGCTAATGTATAAACTAGCTGGTCTTGACGATTTAACTAAGTTTTCTGTAATAGCTATGTGATGTGTAATGTAATATAACAAGGTTTCTATAATACAGTATATTTTGTAATTTAATATCTTAACAATGTTTCTATAAAACTGTAAAACATTTATTCAAAAACTATTGTTAAACTATTAAATAAAACTTTATTAAATGTTCAACAAAACATAACATTTGAAAAAACATTGTTAAACGTTTAACCTAACATAACGTTTGATAAAATGTTGTTAAAAGTTTTATGTATTGTCCATATTTTTAACTTTTGTGTTAATATAGCATAAACAAATGTAATGTAATTGAAAAATCATGATATAACTTAAGAATAGGGCATTAGCATATTTAAATTAAACATTTTGCAAACTAATGTATAAACTAAATGGTTTTGATCTCTACACATCACATAGCACTACAGAAAATTTAGTTAAGTGATGTAATGTCTTAACTAAATTTTCTGTAATGTAATGTTTTAACGAAGTATTTTAGCATATTTATAAGTATCTTCTTTGAGGTGACTACAAATTGGGTAGAATGTTGAAAATCAGCCATTCTCTGCGTTAATCCTGAACCTGCTACATGCCTGCATTATCAGAGGCCAATTACCTCAAGTTAGATACCTGACAACCAAAAAAGAACAACATATATTTCCATGAAATTGGATTTAATTAAAAAGGAATGTTTGTTAATGATGAAATTTAAATTCAAGACATCAAAGTTGATTTTGAAGCATTTGTGTTTAATACGAATAACATATTATTTTTAATAGAAGTTAACTTTTTACAATGAATATTTTCGTTATAAATTCCTATTTTTCCAAAAAGGTTTTTAACTTTTTTTTTTTTATTTTGGAGATCTTTAATTTCTATCCAATAAAGTTAGAAAAGTTAATGTAAAACATATTTTCTTTCATAGTATATCTTTTTACTTAAAATAATCTTAATTAAAGATAAAACCTATTTTAACTTTTGAGAGAATGTAAACATATAACTGATATAGTTTTTTTTAGATTAGGAAAAAAAAAAAAATTGAATAAAATGCTTATATACCTATCTCTAAACAACTTTTTAAATGCTCTTAACTTTTTTTTTGCGTCTTATACTATTAAGATGGAAGTCCCAGACTATTTTCTCAGAATAATGTTTTTAAAATCATAAAATGAATATGAAGTAAATTGATTATATTAAAATCAAGTAACAAAAAACGTTATACTATAATGATCTTCTTCACTGGTGTAACGGTCCCACAGTGGGCCAAGGTCTTCTGTCTACTGACAGATTCCGAAATATGAGATGATTTTTTTTTTTTTTTACGGATTAAGATTGTCAGCCCTACACCCAAATCTCTACAGACATATTAGATCAGGTCCTACCACTTAAAGGGGCATTCGAACCACTGCAAACATCCATGGCACCGCCGGGACTCAACCCCGAAACCTGTGGTATCGAGCACCAGAGCGTTAGTCACTCGGCCATCAAGTTCTTATAAAATTACACTGACATAAAAATTAATTTAATAATTCAAAATAAAGTATTTACTTTTTCCTTAAAAATATATTTAATTAGACAGAGTTTTTAATTTATGATTATTATTAATCTGTTTAACTGAATCCAAGATCGCGAGAAAATTATGATCACTGAAAGACATATTCAAATTCGAAGTGCATACGAACTAAAACTCAATTTAAATGAAATTCATTATGAGGTTTGAAATTATGCAATTCATAGCATGTGTTACCAAGCACTAGTGACTCCGGCTGTCAATCCCATATACCATAACAATACAGCTGCTTTTTTCGAGGTTCATTATAAAATAAAAAATGTTTCAAATTGCATTATAAAAACTTGCCAATACGAGTAATGATACTCTTTATTTTAAATGGCAATTTAAGATAAACATATGATCTGTAAACGATATGGTAAATTCTCCAAAGCAGTGATTCTTAAACTTTTTCGTGCCCTTGACCCCTTATTCCAGGACGATGAAGGCCTCAGATCCCCTTCTCAGAACAATTTCAAATGCATAAAAAAATTTAAGCAAATCAGTTATAATAATAAAAAAATCTGAATTGAAATTAATAAATGAAAACAAAAATAATAATAAAGATGCGTTTTTGAGGTCCAATATGAAGTACAATATGTTCAAATTGTGTTGTTAAAAATCTGCCAATGCGAATCATGATATCGTTTATCTTAAATGAGGTTATATTTTTCAAAAATCTATTTATTGGTATTCACAGACCCAGAGAAGTTATATTATAAGTTACTGCATAGAGTGATATGATAATTGTTATGTTTAGTTGAAATAAAGATAAGGATTTTTTTTTTCTTTTCCCAACTTTTTCTTTCTTTTTATTGGTAATCACAGGCACAAAGCCATACTATAAGTTATACTATAAGTAAGTTAAGTTATAAAGTTACACTGCATAAGTTATACTATAAGTTGCTGCGTCATATGATAAATGCTACGTTTAGTTAAAAATTAGTTGAAATAAAGATAATGATTCTCTTTCTTTCCCCCTCCCTTCCTCTTAATAAGAATTATTATTCAAAGCAGTGATTGTTAAACTGTTTTGGGTTCGCAATCATTTTTCAAATTTAAAACTTTTCAACGGTCCAAAAAATCCATGCTCAAAAAAAATAAATAAATAAATAAATGAAAACTATATTATATGAAGTCATATAATATAGTTTTCATCAGTCAGTATATTATATTTTATTATACAAATGTATTAAATTAATTTTGAAAAATATATGTAAATAATCATTAAAATTAAAAATTGAATAAAATCCTCTATAGTACTTATAACATTGTAAAAAATAACAATGTTAATAACAAATTATCAAAAAGGGTGATTTCTAACGTGAAAGTAAAAAAAAAAAAAAAATTTAAACACGCCAATTTTCCAAGTTTTTTCGTGAACTTGAGATGGAAACCTTCATTTTAAGAATCGTTGCTATAAAGAACCACTGCTTTCTAAAGGAATCACTAGTCTTAATTTAAGCTGCAAGGCTTTAAATTACTGTCGCCTTTCGAAGAGAATATTTTGAAACTAATAAATGTTGAACATATTTAAATTTTAAATATCGTATTTAAATATTCGAAAAATAAATGACTCGAGAATGAATTAAGGTGAACAAACATTTCTCTAAATGAATGTTGCTATTCATTGCGCTGAATACTTTATATTCAAAATAGGAACTCGGAGTTGATTATCTATGAAACTGAATTCAAATTATTTGTTGTCAAAATAATCATGGCATCTTTATCCTATTTGCAAATCCATATTGAGTATAATGAAATGTTATTCTTAAAAATCTGTAATAGTGTGAAAGTTTCTCACTGCATGTAACTTGCAAAAATATGATTAGATTAGTAAATATTTCATTTAAATGAGCATAATGAATTATTAATCAAAGCAATAAAGACGTCTTAAATGTTGTCATCTTTTCCGGAAATAAATTTAAGTTGTTAATGAAAGTTATAAAATTCATTCCAGTTAACTTTGTGATTAAATTTTGTATCATCATAAAATAGCTCGTGCTACAGTAAACAGAGAAAACTTTTCGGTTAACAAAACCACTACAAAAGACATGGAATTGTATTTTTATATTATTTTAATTAATATATTATTATTTTTTTTTAATTTATATTATTTTATTTTAATTTTTTATTTATTTATTGAAGAAGTAAAAGAAACAATTACAATTCTCTACTTTCTTTTTACGATAAGCTTATGTATGTATGTTATATAGATTATTGTTTTTTTGTTGTATTTATTTCCTTTCAAGTTACAACTTAAGACATTTTATTTTATTATTATTTTTAAATTTTTATTATTTTATTCATTTTATGTAAATTTTGGAAAAAATAATATTTTTTTCTTCCACAAGAAACCTAATATGACAGATCAAATAATAAAAATATTCGGAGTTTTTTTTCCCTTTCTTATATAATATTTATATAATTTTTATTGATTTATAAGTGGAAAATTATGTTAATAGAACAACAAAAATATTTTCCAAATTTATATATTGAAATGTTGGTAATACATCCCGTTATATAAACTGGCTATACTAAAAATCTCTAGACAATTTAAAACTATAAGAATGAAAAATACAAATAAAGAAAGAATTATCGTAATAATGGGAATAATAATAGAAATATTTGTTAGGATACACCTAATATTACCTCAGGCACTTACACTTTTGAGTCTCTACTTAATTTTAAATACTTTTGATCAGAAATTAATCGTCAAAAAATATGTTACCTGAAATAAAAAACACAATTGTGTCTACCAATAAGACTTTTTATGAGTTAAGAAATATGTTTAAAGCTTAGTTCATATGAAGAAAAACTAAATTATTGATATATAAAACCCTTATTTGGTCTATTTTTGTCTATGGCTCTGAAACATGGGCTTTAAAAGATCTGATGAGGCATGTTTCGGTATAATTGAACGGAAGATTTTAAGGGCTATTTTTGAAGGTATTAGGGGCAGTGATTGTTGGAGAAGGCAGTACAGCGCAGACATTTATAAATGCTATAAAGACCCAGATATTATAAAATTTCAATAGGTTAAACTGAGTTGTTCGTGTATTTAGAATGAATGATTTAAACCCCGTAAAAAGGCTCATTTTGGCAAATCCACAGAGACAAAGAGGAAAGGCTCGTGCTCACCAAGGCGAGAAGATGCAAGCGAAAAAATTTGATCAATCACGATCCTCACCGCAGTCGCCTAAAACCGGTTTGCAGTCCGCCGCTTAGAGTTGCCCAACTTTCAACTCGAAGCGGTTTTTCATTAGGCGTAATGCTATTTCTGACGTTTCGCTGTGAAGGGGTCGAAAAAATTGTGTCGCTTGCCTCTTGAATCTTCACGTCTCTCGCCTCGGTGGGAACGAGCTTGAAGGGGACGACCCAAGTTGCGATGGATAGACGCAGTTGAAAAAGATTTGCTGTACTAAAGGTTAAGAATTGGAGGGCCATTGTCACCCAGAGGAATGCATGGAAATCTCTTCAAAGGAAAATCTTGGGCCACCCTGGACTGTCGTGCTATTGATCATGATGTAAGAATAATAATTACTTTTTTAATGATATTCCATGGTTCTGAATAATTTAATTTATTGAACTTCATTATGTACTTTAGAAAGAGATAAGCGAACGAATAGTATCAATCTAATAAATTATGTGTTTACTGATAAAAACTGTCCTCTAATCAGTAATGACACGTGACTAAAAATGAACTAAGTTGTAAGTTTTAAGGTGTTGTTTTAAAACTGGTATTTAAATATTTTAAATGGAGATATCCATTATAAAAATAAACTTTTATGGGAAATAATATATTTTCATTACGTAATCAGAAATAATCGTAATTTTCTTCATATGTATTCGCTAAATTCCTTGGCGCATTTTGAAATAAACTAGCAATTTTTTTTAATGTTGCACATATATTTTTCTTAATGGTAGCAAACAATATTTTTCAGAAATTATACATAAAAATTTTACATCACTACAAATGAGAAAATACACATCAATTATAGATCATCAGAGGAGTAGATTTAAATTATCCTATTTTCCTTTTTTTTTTTTTGAAGATTTCTATTCCTTAATCCAAATACGAAGAACTAGAAAACATCCGAAGTTTTAAGTTCAATGCAAAAATTACGACCACAAGAAATAGGTGTAATTTATAAATTTTCCTTAGTCTGGGGTCATCTCCCTTTTAATTATTCATGAACGTTACAAATTCTACCAACGATTTTTTTTCATTAATGATAATTTCTTATTCAAGGACATTATATATTTACATTTCTTTCTTTATTTGTTATGCAACATTTTTTTTTAAGTTGCGTAACATTTTACGATGCAGGTATATTTTCGGAAATTTTTTTTAAGCATACACATTTTTTTAAAAATTTTATACAATTATAGTTTTTTTCCTTGTCACTTTTCTCTTCATCCTGTTTGCATATTCTTTACTTAAATGTTCTGACTCAAATGTAAACTATTCTCACTTAAATATTTTATCACAAATAGATTTTTTTATTAACATAAAGATATTAATGCAAAAAATGCATAAATGTCTTTAATGCACTTTTTAAATGCATCTTAAGGTCTTCATGAAAAAGAGAACTGATGGCCGAGTGATTAACGCTCTGGCCCTCGGTGCCACAGGTTTCGGGTTTGATTTCTGGCGTGCCATGGATGTTTGTAGTGGTTCGGAATCCACTTTAAACCGTAGGTCCTGGTCTAAAATGACCGTAGAGGATTGGTGTAGGGCGGTCAACCCTATCCTGTAGAAAAGATAATATCACCTGCCTCGAAATTTGCCAGTAGGCAGACGGCCTTGACCCACTATGGGGCTGTTGAGTCACTGATGATGAAAGACATAAAAAGGGGTCAAATTTATAACTCTTTTAAAACTCTATGGTAGATTCTTTATAATAAAAGATATCAAAATTTATTCCATTGCATTACTTTTTTTTTTTATTACTGAAAGAATCGGAATAAATATTAACTACAAAATTTTTTTAACTAACTACTTTTTTGACTAAAACATTTACAATAATTGATAAAAAATACGAGTCTAAAATTTTTTTTTTTTGTAACATATTTGTTAAAAAGTTTAAATTTGTTTTGAAAATTAATATTTTTTTTCCTAGTTAATAGAGAATATTTAAATAAAAATTTTTAAAAAATTATTAAAATTGAAGCTTGAAATATAAAATGAATAAGAATTATTCTTCAAAATCATTTTATGTTTTATTTTTTTTTTATCCTCATATTTAAAACGATAAACATTTTTTTAAACATATGCTTCGTCTTCAAAGGGCAACAGCCCCATAGTTGGCCAAGGCCGTCTGCCTACTGGCAGATTTTGAGACAGGGGATGTTTTCTTTTTACGGGGTAGGGTGGACCCTACTCTCCATTGTCATATTAGATAGGAACAGAAGGTTTAAAGGGGGTTCCGAACCCCTACAAACATTCATGGCACCGGTGGGACTCGAACCCAATACCTGTAGCACTGAGAGCCAGAGGGCTTGTCACTCAGCCATCAGGCCCGTTTTAACATCTTAGAAAATGATATTAAACTAACATCATTATTTATTCTTAATGTAAAAAAAATAATGAAAATTTTAAATTTTTCTCATTTTTTTCCTAATTGATTTAGAAGTATTTAACTTGTATCTTGAAGATAGACTGTCCGGATTTACACAGATAAATAATTTAAAATTTATAAATTATTATATTTAAAAATAATTTTTAAATTAAACATCTGATTTTTAAACGGCAGGTCCATTGAAAATTTGTTACTATTATCTATCAATAATAAAAAATATGTATATAAATCTCTTCTTTTTATTTGAGATAGATGATTAATTTTGAGAATTTTGGTTTTAAAGGTAAGAGCAACCATTTTACTTTTAAATTTTATTTAATTTTTAATCTTTTAATTTTTCAGCTTTTAAACCCTTTTTTCTTATGAATTATGGCTAAGTATTATTTTTAATAAAAATTCTATATTTAAAACAATAATTATTTTATTGGAATACTGTATTATTTCATATGGTTCATTCACAGAGTTAATGTTTTCTGAATTCCATTTTTATATAAACGATAACTTTCTAAATATGCTTTAAGAATATTAAATTTTATGTATGGATAAAAGGAATAGATACTTTTGAATTAAATTATTTCGTAACGGTATAAAGATCTAAGCATTATCTTTGCACTTCCATTTCATTTTTATCTCATTTAAAACTGAAATCGAAAGGGTTGAAATTCCATTAAATATATCTTTTGCGAATCATCCAACCGGTAAATGAAATTAAAGAAAAAAAAAAAAAAAAAAAATGAAAAATTCTTAAGAAGTAAAATAATGCAATTAATTTTTAATTTTAATTAGAATGAGAAAAGTAATACCTTCATTAAAAAATAGACCTTGGAATGCTAATTAAATATCGAGAGAGAAAAAAAAATTTAACCCAGGCAGTAAGTACATATGATATTTGCCCTTCACATTTTTTTCCCATTATTTTTTTCAAAGGAAAAGACTTAATACCTTAAATTCAAAACTGATAAAAAGCTTTTTTTTTTTTTAATTTTATATATCTATATATATATTTAAATCTGCTAATGTACTTTTGCAAGACCTTTTTAGACTTTTAATTAGCAGGAGAAGTAAAAAAAAAAAAAAAAAAAACCTCCAGGAGAGTTGAAAAGAAAAATATTAATTTATCCCCAAGACTAGCACGGTTTTTTCCCTCCTCCATTCTTCGAGAGAGAGAAAACGTAAACTTCTTCAATTTAAATGGGGAAAAAGTCTTAGCTAAAAAGGGAAATGCATGGAAGCGTTCTCTCCCTAGCATCAAACATGTCCGCATTACAATGTGGGAATGCTTCCTTGCATTCAATAATCTGGTATTGACAGATTCCTTTTAACTCCGCTTCTCAATTGCCTATGAGAGAGAGACAAGAAAAAAAAAAAAAAAAAAAAAAAAAAATAGAAATCTCGGATTTTTAAAGGGCAAAAAAATATATATATGCAGTCCAAAGATTCGTTCGGTTTTACCATGCGAAAACCAAACTCGAGACGGTGTTGCCATGACAACCAAATGGAAACGAAAGGATTGCGGCGTTTTTACTGGTCGCAAAAAAATCCGCCTACGCCGCCTGAGACCCGCCCCCAAGTGATTGACAAAACCTCCGATGCGTGAAAAAGCGAGAATTTATGCCATGCGAACAAAAGGAACCGGTGACAATAGTTTTATCGCATGCCATATTGTTGGCCAATCACCCTGCTCCTTTCCCAAAGGTAACCCCGCCCGTTTTTGCTGAGTTTACCGATTTTAACCCCAATGAAGGTATTGGGGGTAAAAGGGGTGTGCTATTGGATAGGGATTTATTTGTGAGAAATAAATCTGCATTTTTGCGTGCGAGGGAGGGGTCAGGGAACGATGGATGCAGAATTCATTCGATTTTTTTTTCCTTTCTTTTTTTTTTTTTTACTTGCTGTCTAAATATTTTTTTGGCACGAAGAGAGTAATGTTGCTATAAACGTTACTTTGTACTTTATATAAGCATGTTAAAAATGTAGTGAGGTATTAGTATTTAATATGCGATTTTCGATATTTGAAATATAAGTTAATTATATTATTTTATGAACTTTATGCCACAAAGAAACTAAGGTTATTTAAGAATATATTAACATATATATCACTATTTTATAATGGTATTTTTTAAACTAGTATGTTACCCATTATTTTTTTTTATTGGAAAAATCGTGAGTGACTACTTAATTTTCAGTTTAAAGTTTTTTTTTTTTTTTTATTAAAAAAATTTTTAAACTGAAAATAAAGTAGAAAAGAAATATAACTTTCTCTTTATAGATCTTTTATTTTCATAGATTAAAAGGAAATTAATATTGATCCTTTAAAGCATTAAGTATACAGCGTTGCAAGTTCCTACTGAAGTAGAGTATATTTTATTATTTTACTGATTTTTAACCCGACTAAAACCTTATTTTTTACACAATCTATTTTGATTTTCAATGTAATTTCAAGAATTTGAATATTAAATCATTTACAAATACTTTTATAATCAATATTTCTTTCTTTCATACTTCTTCCTTATTCCCAAAATATATAAATATCACACTGAACATATTTTGTAACACACTTGTTTGACTTTTTTTTTTTTTTTTTTTTACCACTGCTAATAATTTATATATTTATGGGGATTTAAAAAAATCACATAACTGGTTTTTCTCATCATTATCACATAATATTGTTAAATTGACAAATAATATATATTATTAATTTAGAAAAAAATTTTTGATTTATTAATAAAAAATTAAATTAAATCATTATTCATTAAAGTATTATATATTGAAATTTAACCTTTTTAAAGGTTATGACCTTAAAAGGTTTTTGTTTGACAATATATGCTTCAAAAAATATATGAATCAATTTTTGATAATTTTTTTTTACAGATGTATATATTGTAGAATGCAAAACATTGTACATAAAACCACAATATTTAATTAATTCAAATTGTGACAAAATATGTTTAAAAATATATATAAATTAAATTTTCTTAATGCCTTTTACAAATATATATATTATAAAAGCAAAACATTTTACATAAATGCACAGCATTTAATTAATTCAAATTGTGACAATATAAACTTCAAAAATATATTAATTAATTTTTAGTAATGCGTTTTGCAAATAAGAAAAACACAATACATGTTATATTAAAAAATTAAATTGTATTGCAATTAAAGATATTTGAAATGAATAAGAAAAATTATATATGATTAGATTGTTAATAATCCCCGATATTTAATTAATTAAAACCACAGTTTATATATGCTTCAATATGCTTTATAATATATGCTTCAAAATATACATAAACTAATTTTTGATAATAGTTTTTACGAATAAAAAACACTATACATATTGTATTAAAAAATTAAATTTTATTGTCATAAGAGATATTTCAAATGATTAAGAAAAATTATATTAGATTAGATTGTTAATAATCCACAATATTTAATTAATTAAAATTATGGCAATATATGCTTCAAAATATACATAAACTAATTTTTGATCATGTTTTTACGAATAAAAAACACAATACATATTGTATTAAAAATTAAATTGTATTGCAATTAAAGTAAAAAGAGATATTTCGAATGGATAAAGAAAAATTGTATCCGATTAGATTGCTAATAAATTTCTCTCCTATTCTGTAATTTTTCCCTCTTTCTTTTAACTGAATGTTATTGACCAGTAACAGACATTAATAACTCAGGGCACCATATTAAGCTGTCATAAACTTTTTTCCCGATATCGTTAAACTGTACGATGAAATAGGTTCATATTTAACATTCGATCCATCACAACATTTTTAAATAAAGTAAAGGAGAGAGTGGAAAAAAATATTATTTCAAATATGGTGGAAGAGAACTGAAAAAATTAGTATTTTTTTTCTCAACTAATTACTACAAACTGTTTCGCTTATATTATTAAACAAATATTACTGAACAATTAAAGATGCAAGAAATAATTGGAAACTTATTTACGATGGATTTAAGAATTAATTCGATGAAATATGTTTAATTAGACATTAAAAATTGTAAAAAATATAAATAATTTAAGATAGTGCACTGTAAGGTAGAATTTTAAAAGAAATAATTCTTATTTTCTTAACATTATTAAACACATATTTAAATTTTTAAAATAGCCAATTTTTGTTATTCATAAATGTTATATTACGGCATAGACATTTGTTATTCACAAATGTACAGCATAGACGTTTGTTATTCATAAATGTACAGCATAGACGTTTGTTATTCATAAATGTGTTATATTATAATATAATCGTTTATTATTCATAAATGTGTTATATCACAACATAGACATTTGTTATTCATAAATCTGTTATATTACAATATAATCGTTTATTATTCATAAATGTGTTATATTACAACATAGTCATTTGTTATTCATAAATGTATTACAATACAGCACAGACCTTTATCATTCATAAATCTGTTATATTACAACATAGACATTTGTTATTCATAAATGCGTTATATTACAGCATAGACATTTGTTATTCATAAACGTGTTATATTACAGCATGGTCGTTTGTTATTCATGAATGTGTTATATCACAGCATAGACGTTTGTTATTCATAAATGTGTTATATTACAGCATAGACGTTTGTTAATCATACATGTATTATATTATAGCATAGACGTCATACTTTCCTAATTTAAACAGTACTTTAATAAGAAAGGATTAATCACTGTTGGTTTACATTGAATTTCTATATTTTTTTATTTTTTTAGAAACGTTATTTAAGGTGACTTAAAAAAATCACATCAAATGAATTAGATGTGATAGTTGGATTAACTATTACTATCTCAAAATTTTGAGAAATAAATAAATATGTAAATATTTTTCACAATTTAGCAATTCATTTCTATTATATTAAATCTTGAATGGAAATAAATATTTGTATTTCAAAGATAACAAAGAATCGTTACATATCGAATATTTATGTAAATAATTTTCAATAAGATGTACAGTACTTCTTGGAATCTTAATAAAAGAGAAAAACTTTATTTAATGTAACACAAATGCAAATAAATAATTTATTAAACACATATTTATACTGATTAACGTAATTATTTATATAATTTCGAAGTTAACAGTATTTTATTATTTAAAATAGTAAATAGTAAATAATACATTTTATTAAAATAAATTAATCTCCTTAATGTTTATCTAAAATAAATATTTTGAAATTTGTATTCATTTCTTTGTTCTAGAAATCAGTTTATTATGCTGCTTTATTGTATTGTGTTTATTTTAAATTATTTATTCTTAAGAGAAACGATATTAAGACCAAATACTTTGGGGCTCTTATAAAATATTTAGAGATTAAATTTTGTATATAATCAAGATACTATTTTTATGAAAAATTATTAAAAATTTAAAGTGCTTATTTTTTAGTTAAAAAGAATTGTAGTCATTAAAATATTTTTAAGGGTACATTCAAATATAAAAGATAATATGTCAATTTTTTTCTTTAACATAATCAAAGATTGGTAAAAACTCTTACATCTTTTCATACAACTTATAGAAGAAAAAACTTTTTTGTACATTTAAACAATTTTTTTCCATTAATATAAGAAATTGTCAAATTCTTATTTAGCATCATTGATAACGTTAGAAAACCTCTGATTTCATTTTTTTTTTAATTTATAAAATTATAAGGTTCCTTAAATATTTAAAGAAACTATGTAGCTATTAGTTACCGATTAAAACACTGTTATGTCGTCTTATTAAAAAAACTGCGTTGTTGTGTTACTATAAAATAAACTTCATTTACTGTTTTAATGTAAAAATTTTAAGAAATGGGAGGAATATTTCTGGTTTAATAAAAGGCTAAGAAAATTAATCTAAATGAGAGCACTACATGCTTTGAATGTGTTGGTACAGTTTATTTTATTTTCCTTAGCACTAAAGCTATGTTAAGGTAAATAAATTTTAATTGATTCTCCATTTCGACATAAGACGTTATGAGACTCTAATATATATATATATATATATTAGTCTCCTCTACTGATAGAAAGAACTAGTAGTAGTAATAAAACCAGTAGTTACTAAATTGTAAACAGCAGAAAGAACACTTAAAAATGATAGGATCTGGTGTTTGGGTTCCACATGAGTTTACAGAACAAAACCGTCTGCAAGGAGTAAATGTTTGCACAATACTAGCAATAGTATTAACATATTTACATAGTCACAAGAAATGAAATTGAACCTTTTTTAAACCGTACAGAGACTGGAGATGAAAAGTGAATACTTTATGTAAACGTTGTTCGAAAAAAGACAATGGTTTAGTTTAAAAGAAAAAAAAAATGTCCACCGAAAAGGTAGGATGCATCTAAAGAAATTTTTGCTTTGCATTTGGTGGTTTATAGAAGAGGTAGTTTAATTTGAACTGCTTGTGAATAATCAAATTATCATCGTAGACCTTTACTGTCGACAATTAGAGAATTAAAGTGGGCTTTACTCACTAAATGGCCTGCGTTATTTAATAGACAGAATGGAAATCTTCAACACAATAACACCCCACCTCACATCACACAAATGGCTCAAGCTGAATAAATTAGGTTGGGAAATTTTATCTTATCCCCCTTATAGTGAAGACATAGCAACACCAGATTATTATCTGTTTAGGTCTCTGTAATATTTCCTTGATGACTCTAAAAATAGAGTCATCATGACTCTCTAAATAGGTATTTTGCTGTAGAACTATACAAATTCTTTCAAAATATAATCGAAATATTACCCAAAAGATGGTTAAATATCTTAAAAAATGACGGTTTGGTTTGTCGGTCTACGGTCATCTTGTGCACAATTTAGGCTAAACAGACCGGGACCTGCAGTAAAAAATGACGGAGAATGTATTAACGGTGAAATATGCGCAACAGTAAATATTTCTTTTCTTACAAAATTATCTGTGTAAATCCTGTAGTGATCCTGTATTCCATTCGGCCTGATACATAATTCATATTCTCTCAATTGATATCCCTCAAATTGAACTAATTTTTAACTACAACTTCGTGAATTTTGTGAGTATATGTGTGGCGAATTTCATTCCAACTTATATTGAAAGGGCTTATTAGTAATTACTCTTTCATGAAATAAAATGTCTATAAAACATGTCTGTCCATCGTCCAAAACATGATTTATTTTATTGTTAAAATTCCGAAAGTACGCCTTAATTGCAACAGTCAATTGTGTTTTCCAATTGCCAGAAGTCTCTTTCTCATCAATATTTTAGACATCACCAATTTCTTTTAATTTTCATCTTGAAGACACCGTACAACTTAATTGTCATTAATTTCTCATTAGTTCTCGTTATATGGGATTCTGACTCTACTAACGCTTTCAAATCATCATTATCAATCTGCAATCTGTTCATCTTCAGGACTAAAATTGCCTTCTCAGAATTTATTAGACCAAGGTCGAACTTGACTTTCGCTTATAGATCCTGGAGACACGGAAGAAATGTTTCGAGTTGCTTCTGCAGCATTTCCATGGGAGCTGAACTCAAAAGCCCTGGTATGACAAATATCAAATTTATGATTTTCCCTCGCATCACCGGAAAATAAAAATTAAATTAGAAGTGAAATGGACCATACAATAAGGGACATGATATTAAGTTTAAAACAATTTTTTTTAAAAGGGTGTCAAAATCGAACTAAGGCATTTGTATCAACTTCGATTTAGGTAATTAAGGTCCCGTTTTACTTTCCATGCAACCTAATACCTTTATAATAATTTGTTTTATAAAATCGTTCAAAAATTTTAAATTTTATAAAGTCTTATCATAATGCATTTCCTTATTCTCAACAAGAACAAAGTTATCAGATAAAAAAAATTATTAATATATATTTTCACTAAAATTAAATAATCTAAGGAGGCTATAAAATATATTCACCCTTAATAAATTCAGCAATTAGGCAAAATGAAGGGTTAAACTTGTAATTTTTTGTTAGATTTGTAAAGTAGATATAAAAATGAAAAATACTGATAATAAAGTATTTCTTCTTGTATTAAAATTTTAATATCAGAAGGAAAAATGACTTCGTTATCAGTATTTTTAATTTTTATGTCTGGGTTCTGTGGCCAATTGGAATGGTTCCCTTTAGGAAATTCCGTGTTCTATTACGAACAAAATTATCACAAATCAAATATCTTAAAGAGCTTTCATGGCTAAAGATTTATATTATTGCATTTAAAACTTACTGAATGCCAACATCTTAAAGCAGAAATATTTTAAATTATTGTTCGCAATCCTAAATAGTTAAGAATTCGTCTTCGTAAAGGATTCAAAAATTAAATGACGTCTTAACAACATTTTCAATGGTATACATTTTGAGCGATGTCAGCAATTTCTATAAAGTTTCATTACGTACATAAGCAATGTGTTATAATTCTAGGTAAGAGGCTACATAATTAGTTTATATGCTAGAATATTAGGTTAATTATTATTAATCATAATTCAAACATCGCCACAACTTTAAAATTATTTCGAGAAAGACCATTTTAAACTATTACACTTGCCATTTTCCTCAATGAATGAAAGTCAGGTTACCCTTTTACTCTATGGATGAAAGTCAAATTGACATGTTAATCAAATAATGAAAGTGAGGTAGCCATTTTCCTCAATGAATGAAAGTCAGGTTACCATTTTATTTGGATGAAAAAATTATTAATCAGGTAGCCATTTTCCTCAATGAATGAAAGTCAGGTTGCTATTTTATTCTACGGATGAAGGTCAAGCTGCCATTTTACTCTATGGATGAACGATAGTGAACACCATCCTATTTCTTTGTATCTTGTTCAGATATTCGAAATAACCTAAAATTTTACTAACCTTATTGAATTTAATAAGCTATATATTCGTGAATTTTGTTTCGAAATTTAAATTACATTACTGATGCAATTTTAAATATCAATTTAAAGAACTCATTTTTCTAATATTTAATGCAAATTGCAATGGATGAGATAACACCTCATTCACTATCTTGACGAAATGTCAGAATCTCCTTCAATGAAAATTAAAAGAGTGACTAGCGCTCTGGCTTTCAGTGCCACAGGTTTCGGGTTCGAGTCCCAGCGGTGCCGTGTATGTTTGTAGTGGTTCGGAATCCACTTTAAACCGTAGGTCCCGGTCTAATATGGCTGTAGAGGGTTGGGCTAAGGCTGGCAACCCTACCCCGTAAAAACAAATCATCTCCTGTCCAGAAATCTGCCAGTATGGGAAAAATATCCCATGGGGATGTTGTGCCAATGATGATGATGATTTGTCACAATCCCAATAAAGCTTGATACCAAAATGTATATTCGTCAAATATAAGGCTATATAATATCTTTTTTATAAATTTCTAATAATTTATTACCAACCATTATATTAACTTTTAGTCAATCAATACTACTAATTTACATGAAAGTAAAAAATAACGAAGACAAAATATTCTTACTTATTTACTGATTCGCCTATTAAAGATTCTGAGTTTATCTTTATTCGGTATAAATAATACCAACACAGACTCTTAATAATATATTATAATTATTAAAAATTCATGCAATATTTAATTTCTTACTGAATCACTTTTCATGTTAATATCAAACATGTTTTATATAATCACGAAATAATTGAAATGTTTCATCTTAATAACAAACATGAAAAGCATAACAGATAATGAAATCATATTAGAAAATATTCTATTATTTTTAAATGGGGTACGAATCTTTTTCGTTAATATTATTTATACAATTTAAAACATCTCTAATCAGACTGATAAAACGTAAATTCCTCTTTCGTTGAGAAAGTCATTTAAAAAGATAAAAAAATGAATATCTCACTACAAAATGTTTTCCATTATTTATTATTTTATTACTTTTACTCTTGATCTATTTTGAATACGTTATCAATAATGTGGAACAGTTGATAACAATTCTAATTAATAAGCAAATATGTATTCCAAGAAAATTTTTGAAAATAAAGTAACAGATATTTTAATGTTATATAATTATATTTTTATAATAAGACCTCTTCGAATCTTATGTATTCCAAATTTAAGCATTTTGCTTAAAGAATCTTTGCGAATCTTTCATTTTTTTTAATATTATTAATACGGTGTAAAATACCTCTAATCAGACTGATATAGAATAATTCATGTTTTGTTAAGAAAGTCATTTCTAGAGATAAATGATTGAATAAAAGGATGAATGACTCACTAGAAAATGTTTTCCTATCCCTCATCTATTTTGAATATTTTATGAATAATTTGGAACAGTTGATAACAATTCTAATGAATAAGCAAATATATATTCCAAGAAAAATTTTGAAGGTAAAGTAAAGATCTTATAATGTTATATAAGAGTTACATTTTGCTAATAGGACCTCTTCCAATCTTATATAACAAACATTTTGTTTAAAAAATCTTTGCGAAATTTTCATTTTTTTAATACAGTGTAAAACATCTCTAATCAGACTGATAAAGCGTAATCATATTTTGTTGAGAAAGTCATTTATAGAGATAAATCATTGAATAAAAAGATGAATATCTCCCCAAAAAATGTTTTCCACCCTTGATCTACTTTGAATATTTTATAAATAATTTGGAACACTTGATAACAATTCTAACTAATAAGCAAATATATATTCCAAGCAAAAATTTTGTAAGAAAGTAAAGATCTTATAATGTTATATAAGAGTTACATTTTTGCTAATAAGACCCTTTCCAATGTTATGCAACAAATATTTTGTTAACAAAACCTTCGTGAATCTTTTCATTTTTAATATTTTAATAAAGTACAAAATATCTCTAATCAGATTAGTAAAATGTAACGTATGGTTTTTTTCCCCCAGAAAGTTAGGACAGTAAATTACTGTACAGAAATATTAATACAAAAAGTTTTTGGATTATTTTGTGTGTTACATGAACAATTCGTAAAAGATGATTATAATTCTAACCTATAAACAAATATATCAACCAAGAAAAATTTAATAAGTAAATTAACAACTCTTTCAATATTACATAAGAGTGTAAGTTGGTCAGTTTTATACCTGAAAGATTTTTTTTCCTGAATGAAGACATGTCCTTCAGACACTAATGCACATCGACAGTTAATTTAATTTGCCTGAAACTTGCTTTACCATCTAAAGTTACAGAAATATGAATAATGTAAAAGCAACTCTGATTTTTGGATCTACAAAGTTCTGTCTTAATTTGAAATCATTAAAGCGTTTCATAAAAAAACTCTCAAATAAAGGCAGGTGCAATTTTTGATTAACATTTATAAAAACGTTACATCGATTAATATTTTAGCTGTTATTATGTACTATTTAGTTTCATTTTGATTACAGTACTGCTTACATTAAAGTTCTATTTTATGACTTCACAAAATTAATTACTCGATATCTTAATTTCAGTTTATATGTATTGTATTAATTAATATCATCGTAAATCGTCATATTATGTATCAGTTTATAATTTTTCATATTAAAATGATGGAAATAGTGTGGTGACAATTCATAAATAATAATTATTTTTAATTCAGTAATAATTTATATCTGTGTAATAATATTTATCTTCCCTAAATGCAGTAAAGTAATGGAATATTTTAATAAAACATTATTCTAATAGATTTCTTGTATGTATATACTGCATATAAATTCACACAATATCTTTATTTGTGCTTTTTTAATGTGCTTATATATCTAAAAACTATTTGCACTCTACAAACTTACAGTATTCCATCAAATTTGAAATTTAGGCATTAAAAGAACATAATTAATACATTTTTGCATCTTGATCTAAATTTAAATTTAAAAAAAAAGCATACAGAAAACAACTGGAATTGTAGCAATCAAAAATAATCAGCGTTAATCTAAAAGTTTAGTTAACATTTTTTTCCTTTTCTTTGAAATAAAAAATATTGAATAAACGCAAAAGTATAAAAATAATTATTTTGTTTCTTATTTTCAACCCTTAATTAAATTTTGCATGAAATATTTATATATTATTTCTATTGTCTATTGCAAGTCTATTATAAATTTTGTACTAATTTATAAGAACTTCTATCGCTCTATATAAATAATATATAATAGTAAACGTATTTTATTCGTAATTAAGAAATAATTCATTATCAAATATTTTCAATTATTTATTAGTATATATATTTATCAAACAACAATATTTTTTAATTCAAACAGATATGTATATTTTTTTAGTTGCATCAAATTTTCTTATGCCAAATTTAGACAATATGACAACAGAATAGACAATTAGACATCAATAGACAATGTAAACAATTTCCTTACACCAATGATTCTCGTCAATTTTTATTAATTTGAAGTCGAATAAATTTAATTCCAATTAAAATTTATTAAAATAAATGAAATGTGTAATTTGTTAACAGCTATCTTTAACTATCATGAGATAGCATGTGTAATCCTACTGCTCAATACTTTACTTGAAAAAATAATATTTTGTATGGAACTATATTTTCAAGTGCCAAAATAACACAAAGGTTACAGTTGTGAGGAAAAACTGCTCAAAATTTTTTTTTTAAAAATGCTGCAAAACAAAATCGCAGTGAGAGAAAATAATACAAACCATAGCAGAAGAAGAATATTTTAAGAAATTTATAAAATAAGAAAAAATTATTATTATTATTATTATTTGAAATAAGAAGATAATCGAACATATACATTGAATATTAAATAAATTTATATCTTGCTATTTTGAAGTAAAAAAAATCATTTCGGAATTTTTTGGAAAAATACAAATTAGCAGTGAACTAGAGCAAAATTCTTCAAATAAAAATTGCCTATGAGAAATTATAAATTTTGCAACAAAGCAAAAAAAAATTTCGTTCTATGCATATTATTCTTTATGTGCATAATATAATTTAATTTAGATGGCAGTAAAACTATAAATATATTTCATTCCATTTGAGAGTGATTTTATTTATACAGTGATCTTTTAAATTCATTTTAATGTTAATTAATTAATAATACTACTAAAATTGGAATAAATGTAATCATAGATTACATCTTAAGTCAAAGAACTTCTCTAAATATGTCACATGTCTTCTTCTTATGTCATATTATGATCCCGAGGTCAATCTTGAACTTCAGAATAGAAAGAAACAAGTAATTCGAGTTCAGTATTCGATTGAGCGTTCGCCTTAACTAAACTGGAAATTTTCGAATCGCCCCCATAATGGTAGAAATTTTTAGAAAACAGGTTTCATTCCAGAATTAGGGAAAACAGACAGTTACAACAAGCAAGTAATTTTAATAGAATCTTTGAGATGAATAAATTCACCATCAATTTTTTCAAAATCAAGTTGTGAATCCTAAAGCCTTATAATGAAAATGTTAATAAACTTTCGAAAATTTCCTTGAGTAATGGCAATTCCAATCAACCTTGAAAAACGTTTATTGAGAAGTTATCAACATTTAATAATTGAGGACAATCAGTTTTGAAAATAATGTTATCTAAATTTTAAAATAAATAAATAACATTTAAAATATGTAATAAAGATTGTTCATAGAGTTTAATGCAGATACCAGTTTTTCCATGATTTTCATTCCTTTATTTTTCTATATATTGTAATACAATAAGGTATTTCATTGCTAGATTTGTCTCAGAATATAATAATAAGAATCGTAATTAATATACGAATTGTAATTAGGGATGAATTAAATTCACCACAGCAAATCGTGACATGTAACTTTCATAAGATGAAACTGATTTCATATTCTGCACACTTTTTAATTTAAAAATAAGTGGTTAATTAACCAATTATGATTAAATTTTAAGAATTCTTATCACTACTCATCTGTTAAGCTGTCATTTTATGAAATTAGATAAGTTCCACTGTATTCAAATACCATGCCCTTTAGATATTTTAAGCACACATTATGTCAGAAAAAAAAAATTCGACGTCTTCATGTCAATAATTAAAGAGAAATGATAAAAAATTTAATTCAAAAATCAAAATATTACCCAATTAAAATAATTGCTTAAATTATATAATATACAACAATTAATAAAAATATTTTTAAAAATGCAAATCTTATTCACATTAAATCGTATGTAATGATCAAATAACTTTTTTCTCTTGAACTATTTCTTTAGGTTCTGAAACAAATTCAGTGAGACGAAGTAAAATCATTTACATAGGAATGATCGATTGCATGAGGTACTATTGTAACACAATCACACAATAAGTATAATTAAACCAACAATACAACTTTTAATTGCTTTTAACATTCGATAATACCTATTGATGAACGGTAGGTTACAATGGCAATCTTTTTTTTTTATTTATGTTAATATAAAGATCTCAGCTAAAGACAAGAATCTAACCATTCTACGTTTCCCAGAAATTTCTTATCATTCACCTATTATTCTCTTTAGAATAACGATGAAAGTCAAAATTAATTGCTTTCATACTTTTGACATGAGTGTATAAGTCCTTTTTTTCATGGCGCTAATAATTTCCATAGTTAATGTTCCCTATTCCATTCGATGAAAGGCATATGCCATGCATGCATCAATTCGAGCACACGTCACAGATGCTTTGATAAAAGATAAAAAATAAAATAAAGGTTCTTTGTGACATTCCTTCATAAGGTCCGACCTTCGTGTTTTCAGCAACCAGCGGAAACTTTCATCCGTCTCAATTACCTCATATCATGAAGACATTGAAACGGGCAATGAGGTACAAGGTCGCATCCACTACACTGCACCAACAACACTGTCTAACCCCAGAGCGATTCGGAAAATGAATGACTGCCATGAATCACCATTTGAATTGTTAATGATTTCTTATATCTTCCAAGGTTGTCTTTGGTGGTGGACGGGAAGTGTCAGTTGTGGTTTGCCGGTCCAGGTACTGTGTCGTGGGAATCCGAGGGGGTGTGTGTTTCCTGACAAGGGGGTGGCGATGGTCGATTCGCTTCGGTGGTCATTTTTCAATTTCGGTTAGATAGAATGTTTCAGCATTTTCGAGGGACAAAGACACGGGTAATTGTTTTATGCTGCTGGTGGATGGATGTATGGCGAATCGGGTCCCTGGAGATAAAAAGTTGAAACGTTAAACGTCGCTCTATGATAGCGTAATAAGAATTGGTGGAAAATAAATAAGTTGGACACTAGGAGTGATTTACCATCCTTATCTGAAATAATGGTACGCTTTTGAGGGAAGACGTGATGTGCTACTGTATTTCCTCTAATTCATTGTATTCTGGAGATTTCATGAAAGACATTATTCATCGTAAATTCTTATCTGTCTATTTCATATTTTTTAAAGATAATTTTGAATAAAACTTATGGATCTGTAGGTATCCTGTTCAGACAAAAAAATATGTCATGGAATAACAAGCTGATAATATTGCCCATGACAGATTTATTCGACTGTAGTAATATGGAATATTAAAATGTAGAGTGAATAACCATTAAATATTTTCTTTGAAAGTAAAACAAAAAGAATGTGTCTATGCAGAGAGTACATATATATATATAGTTAATTCTTAAAAAAAATATAATGTAGATGATAAGAATCTTAAATTTTTATTTTTTTTAAGTATTTTATGCTTAAATTTATCAAGTTTCGATTATATAGTAATATTAAGCATCAATATTACTATATAATTTAATCAAACACTGTATAATATAATTACAATATATAATCAATCGTTAGAAAAAATGGGTTATTTGCATCAGCATTTCTAATGGTAATCAGACATAAATTTCAGGAAATATTTTCGTGTAACTAATTTTTTTGGTTGATTCATCAAAATTCCAAAAGAATGGCGGATCAGATATTCGTCATATTCACTAATATAGTTTGTCCTTGAATAGTTTAAAAGATCTAAGTATAAATTTTGATTTCTAGGACATTTAAAAACGCAGTTTTAAAAGAACTCAAATAGCAAGAAAACACGTTTTGAAGATTCTGCTGATGAAAATCATATGCATAAAACATAAAAAGAATTGCTTCATATTATCGCTTTTATAAATTAATAAATGTTAACTTTCTGCAATTATAATCTAGGTTATACAGTGGAATGCATATTTTAATGCACCATAACCTGTTTTACGAAACTATAATTTTTTAGTAAACTATATTTTGTAATAATTCCATTTCCAAGTAAATCCTATTTAGAGTTAACTATTATAAGAGAAATTAAATCCCATTATACATATTTTTTTTTAATTTCACATGCATAACACTTTATATACATAATTTGTTGGAAAAATAAAAAATGTTTTTTATGAAATTTTCTTTCATAATCTTGTTTAAGTATTATTCGAAGATTATATTTATGATTATAAAAAAAATAGTAGATTTTTTTCTATTTTCATAAGAATATTTTTCCATCTACATAATTTAAAATTATAGTTTAAATATTTATTTTTAGACACCCAAATGTTATTTGTATGAGAGCTCCGAGCTTTTTCCCTAAAATCCTATATTTTAATTTCGTACATTAATTTAATCAAAGATTTTAAGGTCTCATATTGAAATAGTTTTCTTTCTCTCTGTAGAACCTCCATTTCATTACCAACACTCTTTCTTGTGTATTCCCTTTGGAATATCTATTCTTTTCAAAAAACCGACAAAAAAACTTCCAAGACCAGAAAGTCATTAATATTAATTAGACCAAGACGGGCAGAGCATATCCTCTTTGGAATTGCTGTGGTATTTTAGCTCGGATGTACCAGCATTGATAAACCAGTGACTTAACATTAAAATCCAGTTAACTTTAAATCCTCAGTAAACCAATTATAAAGTCACAAAACACAGTAAATCAGGTAGATTACATGTTTGCCTCACGTTTGATAGCTTTATAAAGCCCCTTTCCTTGAAAATTACATAATTTTCAAAAAAAAATTGCAAAAGCGAATTAATCTTTAAATTTATATTTTTATGAAGAATACAGTATCAAAAATTTTTTTTTTATAAAAACATGTTCTATTTTTAAACGAAATAATCTTGTTCAGAAAACAGCCCTACACTCTTAATCATTCATTGACTTTTTTTAGAACATTTAAGCCCATTTTTGATGACGCTTTTCTTAGATTCTAAATATAAATTTATGGCGACTAAATCTAGAGGCTGACTATTTCTTATAGGATGTAGTAATTTTGATCAAGACATCTGTAGGCTTCAAGGACATTACGGAGATTTGAACCCAGACTATTTAATTTATGTCTTAACAGTAGTAAATATTCAACACAGAGGTTTATAAATAAAACAACATTGTATTTGAAGCATAAATATAGCAAACCTATGTTTAGAACTGATATAATATGATAAAGGCTATTGTTCAAGCTGAATAGTTTTCGCCATGCTAATTTGAGGTAAAAATAGCATAGTGAGCAAATAAAAGAACACCCTTATTTATTATGTTTATATCCTTAAAGCCTCCTCCCTAAAGCTATATTATTAAATAAAAAAAATCATTGAAATTCATTGAATTCACTTGAAATGCAATTAGAGTAAATAAAATCAGTCATTAATTAAATTAACTTTACAAAACCTTACTCATTTAGTAAATTTTGAACTTGATTGAATTACAATCTAGCTTGGCAGTTATAATTTATGAGCTTTATGAATAAAAGTTGTTGTGTATAATTATAGTTTTACTAAAAATTTGAATTTCATTGATATTTTTTCTGAGGAAATTTTAAATCCTATCATATAAATTGTATCTAAAGCTACTTTTCTTTAAAATCTAAATTTGAACTTCAGTTGAAATAAACATTTCATTAAAATAATGAAATGTTTATCGCACTAAATGAAATAAAAAAAAGTGTTGTTGTACTCAACAAATATTATTGGAATTAATTTTTGTTTTTGTAAGTAATGAACGGTCTTTAAATTATAATTGTAGTACCGCATATTTATGAAGGAAAAAAAATTAAAGATAGTTTTCCCTTTTTGATAAAATTTATTCTGAAACTGTCAAAAAATTCTTGGGGATTAATTATTTAATTATTTTTTCTAGACAATAAATAATGATTTTTATTAATAATAAAAATAATAGTTTCGCTATTAAATCCGTAATGTAGCAGTATTTAATTTTTTTTTAATTATTCAATTTACCTTAAATTTGCTTCATGTTTTGCAAATAAATATATCTTAGAATAAATAATGCATGAAACTTAGTATCTAAAGTATAAATTATACTTTTGTTAATAAAAATATTTTTTTACAAATATACATGCAAAGATGCTTATGAATTGAAAATAAATGACAGTATAAAAATATATACTGTCAATACATATATATTTATATATAATTTTATATATTATATATTTATACATAAAACTAATTTAGAAAATCGATTTCATTAAAAATGAAATGCGGTTGTTCCAAATTATTTTATTTTAAATAAAATTTGTTAATTTCCTCTGAATAATAAAATATATTTTCAATAATGTGAAAAACATTTTTTTATGGTTTTTTCTTATTATTTTAGGTATTTCTTCTTTTAAATTTAACTATTGATTATTCAATAATTTAACGATTTTGCTTAAATATATTGAACAGAATATTATAGATATCAGATTGACAGAATATACCCAAGATGATTTATGTTACTAGTTGATTTAAGAAACTACTATTTATTTCAATCCCATCATTACTTATAAAATAGAAAAAAATATCCTGTTATCTAATTAATATCCTATTATATTTGATGTTTTTTATTTTTATCATATTACAGCAGGTGGAAAATATTACAAACAGTTGAAATTAATGTGGAATAAATTAAAGAACGAAATCTATTTCAATTCAACATCATTTTCAGATATATAAAAAGAATGATTTTTAAATTAATTTTTTCGGATATGCCGTAAATCTGTATATATGACTTCTCAATTTGTTGATCAATTTTGCAATATATAATCCGGGTTTTTTTAAGTATCTTAAGAATTATTAAAATATCTTTTTTCAATATTCTAGAACACATTCTGTACAATATTTCTAAGCTCATATACTATTAGTGATTCTGAAAGTGAAGTTAATGCATCTGATATTTATTAGGTATATTTCCCTAAGCTTTATATAAACCCTTAATCTTTCATATATAACCTTTTCATTTTTTTCTTAATCCGTAAACTTTAAGTTTCATATATTAATAGGTAATTTTACTCAATAATTATTTAATCCCTATTATTGCGGAATTAAGCAATATGTAATTTTTTCAGTTTCTTAATTGTTAATTAAATTTTGGGGCAATTAACTACATATTTTATTGAAAATATTTTCCTATCCTATAAAATATCTACATATTTTATTATTTATAACGCTTGTATAAACAAATTTATAAGATTTGGTTTTGTTAGAAATTGATTTGTTGGTTGATTTGGATTAACACCGAGAATCTGATAAGATTTAACTTAGAATATTTTTCTTTAAACCAAGATATTTATTTGTTGCTCAGTAGTTTTATTAGAAATATAACTAATGATATTTCAGTTAAAGAAACTTAAAATTTTGAGTTGAAATTATATTAAAACGCAATAACTTAACCATTAAACTTCTTTATAAATATTTGGGGCGTCATTTAATCTTTGTAATCGCTCTTTAACTACGAATTTCCACACATTATTGTAATAAAAATAACTGATGTTTCTACATCTATGTGAAATATGTATTCTTACAAATGTTGAAAAAAATTATCAAAATTATCTATTAATATAATATAATAAGTCAAATCTTTATATTATACAACGATATTCATTCTTACCTAGTTTTAGTAAGATTTTTTAAAAATTTAATTTGGAAATTAGATCTAATTCTGTCTATCTGCATAGTCGGAAAGTTTTTTTTATCCTTTTTTAAATTTAATTTTTGTGGATTAAATTTTTCCCCAATCTGTATTTATTATTAATTAATTAATCGTCATCTTTACAATGATTTGAATAGGTATCTGAAAACCCATAAGAGTTTAACAAATAAATCATTTCTAAAGATATTAAAAACTAGAGTGAAATATAAGTTTACTAAAAATTAACGCTTTAGTGTTAATTATTCTTTTTAATAAAAATTTTATGGAACAAAATAATGCGAAAAATGTTATTAATATCTGTATAACACATTTTGCTTTGGTCTTAGGATTAAAACTATTTTTTTTTTTTTTTAGGAATTCCTGGAATTTTCAAAATTAGATGTACTATATGTAATATTATAAAAATGATCTTACTACTACAGAAAATGTCACATTAAAAATTAATAAATTGGTACGTTGAAGCATTTTTCGAGTGCAAGATTTATTTCATGCTATTAGAAGGTTTTAATAACTTAGCTCTTTTAAGAAATGTTAGTATAGCAACTTTTAAAGAAAGAAATTTTTTATTAGAAATTTTAGTATAACAATAAAAACGATACTATATGAGAGAAGTACATACGATTAAAGGATATTTCCACAAAATTAGGCTTCGTTGATTATTACTATTTTACTATCATGAGTTAAAAAATAATTATTTTATTTTGTAAATGAGGTAATTTTTAGTGCACTTTTATTTTTCATTTTTGTTGTAAACAAAGAATTCGTAGTTGTCAAAAATGTGTCAAAATATGTGCTTTTCTCATTGCAGTTTTTAAATATTCTTTTAGTTTTTTTATTATTAGTCTCTTTGATTTTTTTTTTTTTTGATTTCTACTAAAAAAAAAAAAAAAAAAAAAAAAAAAAAAAAAAAAGAATAACTTAAACGTGACTTGATAATTTTAAATTTTTACATAAATCATCTAATCTATTATTTAATATAGAATAATTTTTTTAAATGTTATATAAGTACAAACTCGAATTTTAGATATTACAATATCTTAATAATCACTGCTTAAGAGTTCATTAAAGTATTTTGGCAGATTATAAAAAAATAGCTTAAACAACTTTTGAGATTATAAAATATCAAATTTTAACAAGATGCGAATTAGAATGTATAATACGACAGAAAAAGTAAAAGAAATTCGTTTAAATTGTTAAAATTCCTCCACATTAATCAGACATAGTAAAATATTATGTTTGATTTTTTTATAACATCTATGTATAAAAGATTTTTTTAAAAGATATGATTTTTTTAATTTAATTTTTCATTTTATCTAGTAATAGTGATATTTAACAATGAGTCGATCTAAATAATTATTTTCTATGTTTGCTCAAAATAATAAATATTTTTAATAAAAAATAAGTGTATTATGCTTTTAAATGTTTTATTTAATTGTAATTTTTTTTATTTTATTATTCTAATCTCCTTAAATAATAAACATAATATGTGCTGTAGCATGTGCTTCATTAAAGCTCTCAATAAAGGTGTCTTGTATCGTGAATGAAAAGTAGTTAAGGATATTTTTTCAAAAGTTGTTTTATTAATATAGATTAACAGTTGCCTATGTTATATATTAATTTCGCGATTAATCAGAA
Source organism: Caerostris darwini (assembly GCA_021605075.1). Lineage (NCBI taxonomy): Eukaryota > Metazoa > Arthropoda > Arachnida > Araneae > Araneidae > Caerostris > Caerostris darwini. Next base: position 73,347 of record BPLQ01009972.1, read on the forward strand.
TTTTAAGGATATTATTAAAAACTTGTTTTTTATAAACTTTATAACAGATAATTTTTCTATCTACGTGAGAATATGAAACTTATATTTACTATATTATATGAAACTTATATTTATGAAACCTATATTTACTACGTGTAAAGACAACTACCTAATTTGTTTTTTACTTGTAAAGATTGCACGTAATATATAATTGTATAATTATGCGTATAATATATAATTATACGTAAGCTTCAATCTTAAAATAATGAATATTATTCTATAGCCTATTGAAATACAAAAAGAAAAACTATTGGAATGCAATTGTTTTAAATTTATAAGGTTTTTGTTCTTGAAATGCTGCTTTATGTGCGATACGGTTACGTATTATTTTTAAAAATTAAAAGTTACATTATTTCTGGCAAATTTTGCACTGCGATTAATATAAAAATTTAATTAATAAAATTTTTAATAATAAGATAACAGAGAAAGAAATTTCTATCTGAATCATCAGCATTCTCTCATTATTTTTAATACGTATAATGTAAATCAAATTTTTATAAGAATCCTTTCATAAATGAACAGTAAACCAAAAACGTTAAAAAAATTCGATTAACTATTATTTTAATTGAGAAAAATTGTAAATTTTATAATCAACTTTTAAAAATATAAAAGTTACAAATGCAGGAATAATAATAATTAAAAAACATTTTTAGTTTGAAGCAATGAGTAAGAAATCCATGAGCAAATTTTTCAATTTTTAATGTTTATTCAAAGCTTTGCTTTGTAAGCAAATTATTGCTTTAACTTTGATTACCTTTTAATTTTTTGAGGATTATAGAAATATATTCTCAAGAAAAATTGTAAAATTAGCAAGAAATCTATGCATATTTTAAATAAATTTTATTTACAGAATGGACTATTTTAAAGATTTCTACTGCTAGGACAAATATTTTTCTTAAAACCTTATAGAAATTTTTTTTCTTTATATTATTTCTTCTCCAAACTTATATTTTAAGACTTCTTACTCTCCAAAATTTTGTGTAGTTAACATTTATCTACTTCCTTAATTCTATCTGGCGTTCTTCCCTGACGTAGAAACCAAAATAGTAATTTTTAAAAAAAATTATTAAAATCTATGCATATTTTTAACCAAAAATGAAACACATAATTTATTAACAAATGTGCTCAAAAATGTAGTTTTCTTATGTCTTTATTTTTATATTTCTGCTTTATGCATTTCGCATGTTAGATTAGATTTCAAGTTTAAATTTTAAATCATAATGATATATGACTGTAATAAAAAAGTTACTCATCCAGCTATAATTTTAAAACTGAAACTTTGTATAGTTAAGGAATTCACGTTTTTGTATAAATTATATAAGTGGTAAAAGGGTCGTCTAGAATATTAATTTTGTAAATTCTTTTTTAATTTTTCTATTTTAAATTTAAATTTTGACAAAATAAGTGTTATTTATATGTAAAACAAGAGCAAAAGAATGCTACTTTTAATACTACTTTATGGTTGTTATGGTATCGAAAATTATTCATTCAAGAAATCAATTACTTATTTTACTTTAGAAAATCTATTAGTATATGTTAGTTAATTCAAATTTAATTTATTTCAGCTAATAAACTAACTTAAAAGAAAACGTGTCCAAAACGTAATTTTATGAAAATTATATCCAAAGAAAGTCGAAATAGAATATCCAAAAAACATTTCTTAATAATAATTTATTCAGAAATAATAATTTATAAAAGAATAATTAATTTTGTAATGCTTTACAAAAATTTATGCTTTATATTTAAAAAAAAAAGAATTGTATTTTGAACTCTATGGGAAACACATATTATTTCTACAGCTCTATTTTTGCAAATGATTAATACTGGAAAAAACAGATATTAAACTTGGATCCTTGATATTTTAAAAATTTTCATTGAATAGGTTTTAAAATTTATATTTACGCAATTTTTACTAAACTCTTTTAAGCTTACATTATTTAAGTCAATTTTCATTCACATTTACATGCCAAGGAAAATTAGATAAATAAAAATAATTTTTAACTCAATTTTTTTAAAAAAAAATTTTAGGTAAAGAAAATTTTAGTCTTAATAAAATATAAAAATTTTAACATAGGCAAAGGTAGCAAAAATTTTAATTAGAAAAAATATTTAACATAAGTACTGCTTAATAAATTCATTTTTTTCCTCTCATTATTAATTGATTGGGTTTTTTTTTTCTTTAATTTAATAACTTAATTCAAAGGTACCAGCAAACAACAAATTTATAGTTACTTTTTTAAATTAAAATCCTAAAAATTAAAAAAATTAGTCTTTACTTTCGTATCAGTTAATGGCTTCCTTTATTTCACTTTACATTAATTTAATTGTTAATTTGTTAATTGAATAATTAAATAAATTAACTAATTGTTCAAGTTTAAAATTAATCTTGAATGCTATGATATATAAGGCCTTTAAGATTAGGAAAATATGTAGACTATGAGAAATTATAAATTTTTTTCATCATATTTAAATAATTGACAAAAACACTTGAGAATAGTTTTAATTTTTGCTTCAAATTTATTTCTATAAAAGGTAAATTTTTTCATAATTTAAAAAAATTTAGTCAATTTTAAAAGTAAAACGTACAAAAAAAATTCTGATTTTTTTAAATAATTTTTTTTTCATATACCTTTAGCAGAACTGAAATGCTAACACCAATTTTTTGAATAATCAATTTTTTTAAAAATTTTAAGAAATAAGAAAGAAAGAGAAAAATTAGAAAGTGAGACAATTCTTTTTTAATATAAGTGCTTGTATAAAAATTAAGTATAAAAAAGGCCAAAATTATTGTATATTTGCCTAAATCTAAATTTGCATTAAAATAAGCTACATTTACCATAATAATGCAGTCTTTAAAGACTAATAAAGACTAATTAAATATCAAAAAAAATATAAAAATATTTGAATTATATTAAAATAAAGTTTAGCAATCATAAAATTTCAAAAGGAATGGCAATTATAAAATTTGACGAAAAAAAAACTTTTTTCTGGGCTATATACGAGAAATAATCAAACTTGTTTCATCATATTAAAATAATTTGCAAAACATTTGAGAAAATTTTCTTTTTTGCTTCAAAATTTCTCTATAAAGAGTAAATTTTTAATAATTTAAAAAAAAACGTAGGCAATTTTAAAAGCAAAACATACAAAAAAAGCTATATTGCCTAACATTTGATTGGTTAGTAAAAAGTCGTAGAAAAAAAATATTTTGACTAAAAGATTGGGAAAATAAGACTTCAAATTTATTATTTATTATTGTTTTTAAACCTCACCAACACCATAACTCATGTTATTTCATTTTATTACTTTCCTTCTTTAGGTTTAATTTATATGTAAATAACTAGAACCAATTTTGTCGGCACATCAAAAGGCAAAATAACACGAAATAAACATTTTTACTCCATATTTTACTAATATTTCTACCAAGGAATGCTATTATTTCCAAAAAAAAAAAAAAAAAAAAAAAAAAAAAAAAAACATCATTCCTCCTTCTTGCAATCAAAATCGAACTAAAAGCAATTCGAAAAACACTATAAACCGTAAAAATCGTTTTCAAAATTCTGGGAAGTTTGTTTTAGAATATGTAAAAATCAAAACAGAAAGAATAGGAGTGTATGATGGGTTAACAAACATGCTCTGTTAGTTTTTTTCCCCATTTCGGATTCTCCTATTAAAACAATGCCCATCTAAAATTCTAAGCAACAAAGATGCATAAAAAAATATCTTTCGATTAAATCAAGAAAAAAAAAAAACCATTACGGAGATCCTGACTTCGGCATATCGTGGAGTGATTTTAATGTATCGAGGCTGCATTTCTAAGCAAGAGTTGCTCATTATCTCAGAGTTTGGAGGAGGCGAGGGGGCAATCACAAATTTACGAATAAAAAATTTAATTCCTCCTTTTTTTATAAAAAAATTTCTATTACTCTAAAATATTTCCACACAAATTTTTTTATTTTAATTTTTAAAATTATTGCAATTGCTTTTCTTATACACGATGTCTGATTAGAGAAGTCCTGATTTGAAGTCGAAATTCAAAATTTTAGGATCAAAATATCAGGACTTTTTTAATTCAACAAAAATTTGATTTTACCTATAGAAATGACAACCAATTTACAATTTATACCCATTTGCAATTCACCTTTTTTTTTTATAAAAAATTTCATTTACTCTAAAATCATATCAATATATATTTGCACTCAAATTTTTTCTTTTAATTTTTAAAATTATTACAATTGCTTTTCTTATGTATAGTATAATCAAGAGAAATCCTGATTAGAAGTCGAAAATTAAAAACTCTAATGATGAATCAGAAATGATTTTACCTATTTTCAATTCCCCTTTTTTTTGATAAAAAATTTCAGTTACTCTAAAATCATATCAATATATTTGAACTCAAATTTTTCCTTTTAATTTTTCAAATTATTACAATTGCTTTTTTTATGTATGATGCCTGATTAGAGAAATCCTGATTTGAAGTCGAAAATCAAAATTTTTGTTGAAGATTCAGAAAGGATTTTACCTATTTTCAAACCTATTTTTTTTTTTTATAAAAATTCCAATTCTTAGTATAGTGCAATCAGGAGAAATCCTGATTTGAAGTCAAAAGTCAAAAAAATTATTGAAGAATCAGAAATGATTCTACCTATTTTCAATTTATGCCTTGAGAAAAAGACAACAAATCACTTTTACAATGATATTCCCAATTTTTAAAAAGCTTTATAACTAAACATGTTGTGGTTTGATTTTATTGTTGCTCTAAGGTCAGTTTGTGCACACTTTGGGCCAATTAGACCGGGACCTACAGTTTAATGGGGATTCCAAGCCACTAATAAATGTCCATGCCAAAGCCAGAATTCGAACCAGAAACTTGTGGTACCAAAGACCAGAGTGCTATCCAATTGACCATCAGGCCGCTTGAACATGTTATGAAATACTGCCCATTATTAAAAAAAAGAGTAAAAGTAAACATTCATTATTGTTGCCAATAATAGTTTGCCAATAGCGCCCTTAAATTTCTTGAAATTTTCTAATGGAAATATTTTCAAACGATCTGCAACTAGTTTTAAATTTATGCAACTGTAGAATTATTTTGTATCTTAAAGCAATTTTTTGTTTTAAAAACAGTGAAATTTAATAGTGATAATAAATAATTTTTATTTAGCATAATAATAAATGATTTAGATTAATTGATTCATTTGACAGTTCTTCAATCTGTGCTTTCTGCATTTTTTTTTCATTATTACAATTATCTTTTATAGTATTCGTTTTTATGACATTGATATTATTTTGTCTTTAAAAACTTCAAACTGTGTGAAGAAAATAATTATTTTATTATTATTTTTCATTAAAATTTGAGTATCACTCTTTAAGTATTTTAAAAAATAATTGTTTATTGCATTATTTTTAATGTGATCAGAAATCATGTAAAACATAATTTTTCTAGCATTCAAGAAACTCAATTAAAATATTTAATTAACAGAATTCTGTAATAATGCATGTAATAATTCTACTTTATGCCGCTGAAAGATGAAATAACTCCGTAAAACACAATACATTACATTTATTATTAAATTAGATAACATTTAAATCATTGTTAAAAATATTAACTTAGTTATTAATTATGATTTGCCAAATTTCAAATTACATACATCAAAAATGATAAAGACCACGAATTATTATAAATCATCCGGTTTTACAAAGCTTTAAAAATTTATTCCTCTGTAAATAAAGAGTCTTTTATCAACATTTCACTAAAATTTGTGGAACTGTTAATAAATCTCGCGAAACTGTGTTACCAGAATTTAATAACATTTACTCCAAACGCATATGTTTAAATGCTTTACATTAACACACACACACACAGAGAACGTGAATCCGTCCAAAATGAAGAGCGAATATTGTCTGAACCATAGAAACTTTTAAAGAGACGTGAAAATACAGAAATTAAATCTCTCGTACATAAATTGCTCTTCCTTTAAAGCAGGAAAGGCAATTTGTGCCCGCTCCTTAAACAACCAAATGATGATCGTGACGTAGGGAAAATAGTTGCCATGGCAACCTGCTCCGTCTACTTCTTAAAACATTCGATACTTGCCTTTAATCAGGAGGCCAGTTTTATTTTATTCTCTCTAGATAATGCATTTTTCTGCTGCTACTACAACCCTTTTAGCTCTCTAGGAGAAAATAATGCATTCAGTTGCATATTTCATGATTTTTTTTTCCTGTATCTTTTTTTGTTTGATTTGTTTTTTAATACCTTTTTACTCTTCCTTGAAAGGAAAAAAAAAATTGCATCGAAATTACTTTGTCTTAAAATAACGCATGCGCAGTCGGGATTTGGGAATGAAAAGGATCATCTAATGTTAACGGCACGATGGCTCTTAGAATGTAGTTATAATTTTTATTGTTTGACGTGATCGAAAAAAAATGCACAGTGGTATTAAAAAAAAATTTTTTTTTATTGCTATGTAGTGTGTGTAGATGTTCATAAACCGAGGAATGTAATTTTTTTATTCAGTTATAATTTAATTCTAAAGGTACTTTTGAATAAGCATTTTTCAAATATGAGGGTTTTATTTTTTTATCTTTTTGTATTTTCTAAAAATATTTATGGGAGGAAACAAACAACGTTATATGAAATTAACGTTTAATTTTTAAAATAAGACTTTTTTTAATATATGAATAGGTTTCTAAAAAACATTTCTTAATTTTTCTTTAGATTTATATATATACAGATATATATTTCAGCAAAGACAATTTAGATTTTAAATCTAATATATATATTTGGATATTCAGATTTTAAATATATATAGATATTCAGATTTTAAATATATATAGATTTTCAGATTTTAAATCTGATATATTAGAATAAATTTTAAACTAGAGGCAAAAGGAAACACCAAAAATAAAGAGATTTGAGAAGTACATGCATAGACATTATATAGTACATAGATTTAAAAGTATGTAGATATAATGTAAATTAGAAGTTGAAAATAATAAAAAAATAATATATATATTGGGATAAATATCGAAATAACTCATTTTTGCATTAAGATTATATTGATATTTTTATATTATATTTTTATCCTGTATAATATTTTACAAGCAACGAAAATTTTACAAATAACATCAAATCGAATTTTGAAGAAATAAACTTGCGCTTTATTATTGCTATACATATATGCATTTGCTATATTTAATAATTTGCAGATATGTATTTGGTATTTGCTATATTTGCACTTATTGCTCTATATATATTTTTGAGATTTAATACATACATCACCATTTTTTTTATTTTGGTGATCAATACACATGAATGAAAAGATTGATAAGTCTATGAAATAAAGAATTAAAGCATAAAAATAACTCAATTCCATTAAAAATTCATAAGATCTATTATAATGTTTATAATTAATGTATTTTAATTATTACTTAAAAGTAGTCTTTCTGAATCAATATAAACTACTTGATTTTGAATTCAGACTAGTCATAGTTAAGAACAAGAATTTTATTGAGCCGAACAATGTTATTTTTAGAATAACCTTCATTCATTTTTGATATCTGATATAAAGGCGAGATAATTAATAAGTCTTCGATTTAACCTTGAATTTCATTCCTCAGTGAAGAATTATGAGCTTCATCTACAATGAATACAAAATACATCGTTTCAAATATTTACTAAAGCATTTTATGTAATAAATGAACTATTTTAAAATATTTACTAGACCATTCTGAATAATAACTTGAATGAATAAATATCTTATAATATAAAGCAGATAAAAAGACGCATAAAACTAAAAAAAATTATAACCAAATGTTTATTAACTAAAAATATAAATTTGAAAAGGTCATTTTAAAAATGTTTTAAAAATTTACTTAATTTTAATTAAAATATTTTTTAAAATTTGCTCTTTTATGATTTTAATTTAATTTTATCTTGTTGAACATTTTTAGTAATAGTTTTATTTATTTTAATTCATCAAATGAAGTTTTTTTTAATCAAAAACAATTTTTTTTTAATATTTGCTTAAAAATATTCATTATTTTTTTTTCTTTAATGTATGGATATCTTCCCTTATGCTATACTAAAACTCATTTATTCTTTGTTTCTATTTCTTTAATAATTAAACTTAAATTGCTTACAGATGTAATATAACTGGAGAGTTTGAACTTTTCCAATGTTTTAAATTTATAACTCTACTGTTTATGATGTAGTCTAATGAAATATAGATATGTACTACATACTTATTCAGTGTTTGTTTATACGATTATTGAAATCCTATATTTAAGATTTTAAACTGAAATGCAAATGCTCAAAAATGGTTAATTTTTACTATAATAAATCTTGCATGGAATAAAATTAAAACAAATTAAACTGAGAAACAATTAACATTATTTTTCTTAGTTGATAATCCCCTATATAATGTACGGTTACTAAACTTTTAAAAATTTACGTTATACTAATTTATATAACGAATAATAATTACATAAATTTCTATTCCATTAAATAAACATTTTGAAATTTAAAAAAGGCATATGCTATTTAGTTTTATTACCTATAAAAATAATAAAATACGTGATCTTTTAAACTTTAAAAAACCAAATCTAATTTTTGTTTTAATTAATTTTGCTCATAAGACGTGAATTCCATTTAATGAAATTTTTTAATTATAAAACAGCTTTGATAAATAACTGTTTTAATATATGTAAGTATTGCCTAGTGACCTTAATAATTATATGCATACAAAAACAATAAAGGATCAGAATTATTAATTTGTTGCTTTTCGTTATGTTAAAGTGTGAAGATGATTTCTTTTTGTTAAAATATATATATATATATTTTTTTTAGATTTTCGCAGAAAACTCAATACTATACTTTTTGTCTAATATTTGTTGAGGGATTTCCTAAATTCCCAAATCTTATTAGAGTAAAATATATTGCGGCATTAGTTTGTGTTGAGGATTTTCCCAAATTCATTAAGTAAACATGAATTATTTTTCTTTCCTAAGTCGTAAATCCTTTTAGGTCTTTAGAGAGCAAAAAAAAGTCGCACTCTTACAAAAATGTTCAACAATTTCTAATATCCTAATAGAGATTACATTTTTTAGAAAAAAACGATACCTAGTGTTTGCTGTTTTAGAGCAAAATTTTGCTGTAGGAAACCGCTTAATAAATGCTACTTTTTAAATAAATTTGGACAATATCTTTACTAGATGTATGCCAATTTATTAATCTTGACCATTTAATTAATCGTTTATATTAATCAATCGTTTATATCGCTTAATTAATCATTTTTTTTTATTTAATCGTCTATGTAATATAATAATGTAAAAAGAATATATTTTTTTAAATAATCAAATCGTAGCGTTAAAAAGATTTCAACAATTACTAATAACCTACAAGAATAATTATCTATTATAAAACTGATATGTCTTCTCTGCTGTCTTTGGAAAAAACTGAGAAGGTTTATCTATGTAACTATGTAATAATTACCTATATAAATTAATTTTGAAAACATCGTGTAAATGAGTTATATATCAATTGTTGAAACATTGTCATATATTGATATACTAGATGTACATCAATCTTGACCATTTTATTAATCGTTTATATCAAGCTATCGTTTATATCTTTTAATTAATTATTTTTCAGTTTTATTTAATCGTTTATGTAATACAATAACGAGAAAAGAAATCTTTCATAACCCCTTTTTTTAACTAATCAAATCGTAACGTTAAAAAAGCAACACTTCTTTTTACAAGAATAATTATTTATTATAAAACTGATTTTCCTTCACTGCTGCCTTTGGATGAAATTGAGAAGGGTAATCTGTGCAACTATATAATAATTATTTATATAAATTAATTTTGAAAACATCACCTAAAAGAGTTATATAACAATTATTAAAACATTGTCATATAGATACTAGATGTATATCAATTTTCTAATCTTGACCACTTTATTAATCGTTTATGTCAAGCTATCGTTTATAATTAATCATTTTTTATTTTTATTTAGTCGTCTATGTAATACAATAATGTGAAAAGAAATCTTACCTAACTTTTTTTAAAAAATTATCATTCCGTAAAGTTAAAAAAGACTTGCAAATTCCTAATAGCCTACAAGAATAATTATCTATTATAAAACTGATATGTCTTCTCTGCTGTCTTTGGATGAAACTGAGAAGGGTTATCTATGTAACTATGCAACAACTATTTATCTAAATTAATTTTGAAAACATCTATCTAAAAGAGTTATATGATAGATGTGACAATGCTGCAATATTTATATAACAAATATTGCAGCATTGTCATATATAGAAACATTGTCATACATTGGTATACTACACGTACTTCAATTTATTAATCTTGACCATTTAATTAATCGTTTTTCGTTTTTAATTAATCTTCTATATAATAAAATAATGTAAGAATAAATCTTGCATAATCTTTTTTTTAAATAATCAAATCGTAGTGAAAGATTTCAACGATTACTAATAATCTAGAAAACTAATTATCTATATAAATTATTTTTGTAAACATATACCTAAATTAGTTTGATCATATTTACTGAAACAATGTCATTTATATATATATATATATATATATTGTCATTCAAACTTGAATTATTTTTCTCTATTAACTTAAACAAATGGTGACATGGTAAAATTTTCCAACAGCATCTAATGTCCTACAAGAGTGAAGAAAGTGGTACCTCTTCCCCATACGCATCCTGCCTATGACATCCTTTCACACGGGATGTATTCACCTAGGTAAATGAACTGCGGTGAAAAAGGGTGCAGGAACGAACCCATTGGGGAGGTAGTCGAACTGGGGCACCCGAACGGGGTCTAACCCTTTCCTGCACCCTTGAACTCTACCCTGAATCTCTCAGCCCCTTGCTCTTAACCTTTGGAAGTCGTTTTAGAGGGCATTTTTTCAAATTCTAAGACGGGTGGTTACTACTTACTAAAGGTGGCTTCAAGTGCAGAATAAGGATTTCAATTTTTTTTTTTTTTTTTTTAAGGGATTTTTTTTTTAAATTTTATTTGCCGTTGTTGTACAATTAGATTATTTTTTACTTTTAATCATTTTTTTTTTTTCATTTTGAATTCATTAACATTTTGTAGTTTTCATAAATATTCATGCACATCTCATAAATTAAATTGGTAGGTTTTTTTCGGTATTTAAAAAAAAATTCCGAATATAAAGTTATTGAGAAATTGAAGTTTTCCGTTTAGTTTTATGTATTTAAAAACTGAAGGAAATGTTAATTATTTTTCAAATATAAGTTCCAAATAAAAGTTTTATGTTAACCATTTTTTAAAATAATTTTAACTTAAAAATTTTTTTAATCATTTTTATAACATAATGTTTTTATTTTAGACAATGAAAAAAACTTTTAAGTAAGTGTTTGATAGCAAGAGGGAACTAAATGTAGAAAAGTACTACTAAATTAAATAAATTCTTTTTTTTTTTTTTTTTTTTTAATGAAGCAAAAACATTTTTAAAAATAGCACTGTATGTAAGATATTTTTGAAAAAGGAGTTTAAAAGTTTAACGCGTTCAAACTAACATCGTTATCTAACAATGCAATATTCCTGCATTTTATACCTAAACATAAATATTATAAGCTACAACAACTATAATAAGTACATAACAATTTTATAAGTACATTATAATTTTTATTTCCTATAATTTAAAATCTAACTATCTTTTGTACATAATTTAAAAAACGAATGCTACTTCTGTGACTTGTGAAGTAATAGAAATCAACAAATATTAAAAAAAGCTAATTTATTACATAATTTGAAATACGTCAAAAAGAAACATTTTATCGCATTTTTTTTATGAAATATGATATTTTATTATTTTATTTCAACGGTCAAAATTATTTATTCTGAATTGTAAATTTTAAAGTTCAGTTTTAAAAACGTTTTAATAAAAAATCATTTCTGCTTACTCCTCGAGTCTTACTACACTTGAAAAAATGTAATTTTACTCTTATGATTAAAAATATTAATTCATGTTAAAATAAAATCAATATAAATACATTTATATACAAGATAAAAAAGATAACAGAAATTATAATTTTAAAGGCCTTCTTTTAAAAAAATATTGCATTCAGAGAAAAAAAAACTACTAAAATTAAAATGACAGAAAATAAAAAGATTACACTAATTCACATAATTTTTGCGATTCAACAATTTAATATTTCTTGAAGAATTATTTTACGTTTCAAAGAAAATTTAAATTATGCATATAAGTTTAATTTATTCTTCTCATTTAATGTTAACTTATTAAACGCTTTCAGTTCGCGAGCGAAGACTATTTTATATTTAAAATTGCAAGAATGTATTCAAATAATTTGTGTCAGAAGGCTGTATGATTGAATTCATGTGAAATGCAATTTAAAAAGATGTTAGCATTTATTAAATTTAATTCAGTCTACTTTTATTAAGTTTAAAAATATTCAATTTTATTTAATTATTTTAAGCAATCATTTTCTTTCAGTTAAAAAATATTAGCAAACTGCAAGTAAGTTAATTAGTAAGCAAATTAGTAAACAGCAAGAATTTAAATTACTCACTAAATAAATAGCTAGCTTCGTTAATTTGATTACTTGGAGAATTTAGCGTTATATTACAGATGAAAAATATAGGTATAAAATTTTACTTATAATAGTAATCTTTTGTACATTTTTTTCTATTTAATCTTTTGAACAACGATTTGAAATTTCACCCAAAAAGAAAAAAGCATAGAAAATAATAAAATATATTAAAAAATTTCATTTCTTCGGGTTTTTTTCTTCTTTTTTTTTTTTTTTTTTTTTGTATAATTTTCATTTTCAACATAAAAATATTCATTAAAAATATGTAAGAATTTATGTACGTAAAATTTTAAATTTATTTTAAATAGATTTATTTTAATAGTATCAATAATCAGTATCAGAAATAGTTAAGAATGGTAGAAAATTGATTTCTGGTATTTCAGATGAAAATGAACTATACTTTTTTAAAATGGATTTATTGATTAAATTGATTAATATCGTTAAAAACAATTTATGGAAAAATGATAATTTTAATTAGAAAAGAATAAATGATTACTTTGAAAAATTCATTACATGATATTCAAACTTGCTCGAGTTATGTTATTTTATTACCAGATAAACTTTTATAAATCAGAATACCATTATTTTTTAAAACAATGTCCTATAAAAAGCTACATAAAACTTTTTTCCTTAATTTCATTCATGATATCGGAATTTTTAATTAACCCTAAAATCTTTCTTTAATATTAATAATAAAATTATATTTTTCTAGAACTGTAAGAAATTCATATTTAAACAGGTAGAAAATTTAAATTTCAGGTTTAAAACTATTCTTTTTTACCACAAGTAAAAGAAATGAAACTATTTCTAGATGTAAAAATATTATCAAGTTATTGAAGAATTTAATTCATACCATAATTTGTTTTCATATTAAACAGTAATAAACTTATTCTTAAGTAAATTTTGCCAAAGCCAAAGAGTTCAAAAAGTTTGATGTCATTTATTTCTTAAAAGAGACTAAGGGCTGTTTCTAAAAATAAAAAATTGAAAAAAAAATTAAATTAGCAAACTAGTTTTCACAAAAAACTACAACAATAATTATTACTACAATGATTAAATAACAGTGATAATATTATAACGTTATCTAAAAAACCCTTTGTACTTTTTCAGTAATATATTAAGTGATTATTAATTATGTTTAAAGTAATTTTATATGTTTATAAAACATGAATTTTTTTTAAATTTCAGGGGTTTTATAATACCTTTTTTTAATGAAATATAAAATTTAAATTTAAAAAAAAATTAAAAAGTTTGATCTCATTTATATCTTGAAAGAAACTAAAGGACTGTTTCTAAAATTAAAAATTGAAAAAAAAATTAAAATAGCACACTTGTCTTCACAAAAATCTACACCAATACTTATTACTACAACGATTAAATAATAATGATAATTTTATAATGTTATCTAAAATAGTTTGTACTTTTTATCAATATATTGAGTGATTATTGGTATATTTGAAGTAATTTTATATGTTTATGAAGCATGCATTTCTTGAAATTTCAGGTGCCTTATAATATCTTTTTTTAATGATGTATAAAATTAAAAGTTAAAAAAATTAAAAAATTCGATCTCATTTATTTTTTAAAAGAGACTAAAGGACTGTTTCTAAAAATAAAAATTTAAAAAAAAAATTAGCAAATATCTTGATCAATAATTATTACTACAACGATTCAATAATAATGATAATATTATAACGCTATCTAAAACTGCTTATACTTTTTTTAGTAATATAATCAGTGATTATTAGTATATTTGAAATAATTTTTTATATTTATAAAGCAAACATTTCTTAAAATTTCAGGTGTCTTATAATATCTTTTTTTACTGATGTATAAAATTAAAATTTTAAATTTTATTAACTCATACAAAAAAAATAAATTTGACCTTTAGACCATAAAGCAAATAAATAAAGGAAAATTTAAAAAATTCATTTTTTTTTACTTATTTATTTAAGAAGGCATGAAAAACTTACCTTCTGCAAAACTGGTACTTTCTTTTCATTAAATTCTCGTCATGAACATCTGAGATAACAAATAATTTTACATTCAGGCTTGGTTAGTTCCCAGTTTTATCAAATAACCATTAATGCAACCCACTTTACATAATGTTTCATTTATGAATTCCGTCCTGTTATCAGAATAGTAATGCACTAAATATTGTGTAAAGATCCCAAGAGTTTATGGTTTAGGCGTAGGCAAGGGCTTTTAACCTTGTAGATACATATATATGACTTACAAATAAGTTCACTGTAGAACTTTTATCACTGAATCAGGGTAGAAATAACTCCAATTACAGATTCTCCCCCTTTTTTTTATCATTCATTCCATGATTCTCGACAGTTGGATACGACCATCCCATTTTGCTCCTTGTAAATGGGTAGTCATTTTTAACCTGTGATTAATGCCATAGAAGTAAGATTGCTTCGCCACACCTAGTAATATATCACTTCTGTTCATGTTCATCAATGGATGGTTTCTTAGAAGGGTAAGCAAGTAGACATAGTGAATCTTTAGATGTGATTGGATTGAAAATGTATTTCCTGTAATATTAGATACAGTGTTCTTTTATTCAGTATTGTGATTTTAATTCTTCTAAGAAATATGTGTGAAGATTTATTTCCTTTTAAGTTAACATGAAAGCTACGTTAATCACATCAGGGACATAGACATACTCGTATATGTATGCTTTGAAATTCCTTGCTAGTTATTTTAATTGAGAAGTAAATTAAATTTGTTGGCTATATATTTTCTACAAATTCCATCAAAAAGAAGAAAAACTACTTGCTTATTTTGAACAACACAACACTTTCGAATGTTTGTAATCAAATTTATATAATTTCCAGTAAATAATTTGCCCTTATCAAAAGTCATAGCGAATTAGTTACTGCAAGGTTGGATACATAAATTTTTATTTAATGTATTCATATGATAGTAATGATGTTTTTAAGAATTGGAATTATTACTTCGGTTATCATAATGGATTTGTTATGTACGTTTAGTTTTTAAAAAGTAATTTTACTGAGGAAAACCTGAATCTGTTGGAGAATTACTAACAATAACAAATTCTAAAATTCTGTCCCAAAATGAAGATAAATTCTCATTTTAATGAATCTCCATATGCTTAAGATTGGAATCAAGGTAATATAATTTCCAGTAAATAATTTGCCATTATCAAAAGTCCTATCGAATTATTTACTATAACGTTGGATTTATAAGCTTTAACTTAGTGTAATCATCTAATGGCAGTGATGTTTCTAAGAATTGTGTTGGAGTTACTACGTCATTTATCATAAGGGTTGTATACGTTTACTATTTCTAAAATAATTTTCCTGAGAAAAACCTGAATATATTGGAGAATTACTAACCATAACAAATTCTAAAAATCTCTTCAAAATGAAGATAAATATTATTTTACTGAATCTTCATATACTTACGATTGAAATCAAATTAATGAAATTTACAGTAAACGATTTGTCATTATCAAAAGTCATACTGAATATTAATTACTGTAAGGTTGGATTTATAAACTTTTATTTAATGTATTCACTTAATGATGGTGATGTTTCTAAGAATTGTGTCGAAATTATTACGTCAATCATGATAATGGTTGTGTACGTTTAGTTTTTCTAAAGTAATGTTACTGAGAAAATCCTGAATCTGTTGGAGAATTACTAAGAACAACAAAATCTAAAAATCTCTCTAAAAGGAAGATAAATTATAATTTTAATGAAATTTCTTATGCTTAAGATTGGAATCAAAATAATATAATTTCCAGAAAATAATTTGTCATTATCAAGAGTCATATCAAGTTAATTACTATAAGGTTGGATTTACAAATTCTTATTTAGTGTATTCACTTAAATGGTAGTGATGTTTCTAAGAATTGTATTGTAATTATTTCAACAATTATAATAGCTGTTGTGTTGTGTACATTTAGTTTCTCTAACGTAATTTTATTGAGAAAACCTAAAATCTGTCGGAAAATTACTAACAATAGCAAAATCTAAAATTCTCTTCAAAATAAAGATAAACAATCATTTTAATAAATCTTCATATGCTTAAGATTGGAATCAACGTAATATAATTTCCAGTAAATAACTTGTAATTATCAAAAGTCATATCGGATTAGTTACTGTAAGGTTGAAATTGTAAATTTTTATTTATTGTATTCACCAAATGGTAGTGATGTTTCTAAGAATTGTGTTGGAATTATTACGTCAATCATCATTACGGTTGTGTACATTTAGTGATCTGTTGGAGAATTACTAACAATAACAAATTCTAAAAATCTCTCTAAAAGGAAGACAAATTATTAGTTTAACGAATTTCCATATGCTTAAGGTTGGAATCGAGATAATATAATTTCCAGTAAATAATTTGTCGGTATCAAAAATCATATCGAATTTAAATTTGGATTTATAAACTTTTATTTAATGTATTCACCTAATATAGTGATGTTTTTAAGAATTGTGCTTGTATTACTACGCCAGTTATCATAAGGGTTGTATACGTTTAGTTTTTCTAAAATAATTTTCCTGGGAAAAAACTTAATCTATTGGAGAATTACTAACAAATTCTGAAACTCTCTTCAAAAGGAAGATAAATTATCATTTTAATGAATCTTTATATATTTAAGATGAGAATCAAGATAATATAATTCCCCGTAAATAATTGTCATTATCAAGAGTCATATCAAGTTAGTTACTGTAAGGATGGATACATAAACTTTTATTTAGTGTATTCGCCTAATATAGTGATGTTTCTAAGAATTGTGTTGGAATTATTACGTCAGCTATCATAATGGTTGCGTACGTTTAGTTTTTCTAAAGTAATTTTTCTGAGAAAAACCAGAATCTGTTGGCGAATTACTAACAATAACAAATTCTAAAATTATCTGCGAGATGAAGATAAACTGTTATTTTAATGAATTTTCATATGCTTAAGATTGGAATCAAGGTAATATAATTTCCAGTAAATAGTCTGACATTATCAAAAGTCACATCGAATTAGTTACTGTAAGGTTGGATTGATAAACTTTTAATTAATATAATCATCTGATGATGTTTCTAGAATGTTGCAGTGATGTTTCTAAGAATTATGTTGGAATTATTACGTCAGTTATCGTAATGGCTGTGCAAATTTAGCTTTTCTAAAGTAATTTTACTGAGAAAAACCTGATTCAGTCGGAGAATTACTAACAATAACAATTCTAAAAATCTCTCTAAAAGGAGAACAATATATATATATATATATATATATATATATATATATATATATATAATATATATATATATATATATATATATATATATAATACTCTAACTGAAAAATCCAGCTTATTTTTTTGATGTTTCTGATCATTTTAACTATTATAATTTGCATTAGTTTAAATATTCAATACAAAAATGAAATAAGGTTATTAACTTGCCCCCATCAGTATTTCCTTTTTGATATTAACATTACTTTGTAAATGTTATGCTGTATTCTAAAAAAATGCAATTCAAAAATCCTTTAAATTGCCAAAATTGTCATGATCCAAAATGTTTTGCGTCGTTTGTGAAAAAATATAAAAATTAAGTATATTTTAAATGTTGAGATTGCATTTTTTAGATTATAGTTTATCAATTCTTTTGGATCGCTACATTACTTTTGATATAAAATAATAAAAATGTAAATTAGTTACTCATTATCGAAATTAAATATATCTAGTTTCTTTTAAATAAATCTTCACTAAAGAGGTTAAGATCACGACAATCGTCAAGTGTTATTAAATTTAACAAATAAGAAAAATAGAATTATTATACATTCTTTTACTAAAACAAATGAACGTGTAAATTAATAACGGAATTGGATTCCTTGGATTCCATACAGTTATTTAAAATGCAAAACATATTTATAAAATCAAAATTAAAATTCATTTAATTTTGTAACAAACGAAAAGTCAAAATAAAAGCTCTATTCAACTTTTATTAAAAATCTAATGAAATTAATATGTTTGGGAAAATTTTATTTGTCACGCTTTGCTATTGTAAACTAAATAAATTTCTTGGAAATAGAATTTAATATTTCTGAAATTGGAATTTAATATTTTATAAAGAATGCATCATAAACACTTCAGAAGCATTGAAATTTTTAATATGCAAAAACATTTTTGTGTAATTTTAATATTGTTCGACATTAGATAATTTTAATAAAATGACGTAAATATTTATTATAATACAGTTTTATACAATGATATTAATTTATTTAATTAAATTTTGTAGTGATGTTTCCAAGAATATAGTTTTTTACGCGTATTTTATAATTTATCAATTTTTAAAAGAGACATCTAATAAATTCACATTATTTTTGGTTGAATCTAGATAATATGCATTGCAATTACATTACAATGTGAAATGGAATAAATTGAATTAAAAATTATAAAATGATCACATAAGTGAATTTTAAAAGTATTTAATTATATATATAAGTGTTCTGAAATTTTTTTTCTTATTAATCATTCAAACGAATATAAATTAAAACAAGCATAGTTCATGCATTTAAGAAAAAATTAACTAATTAATTAATTAAAATAATTCTTTCTAGCCAAAGTAAAGAATAATATCGTGTTTTGAACGATGTGGTTTTGTAAAGTACGTGAACAACAGTAATTAAAAAAAAGCTTAATTTATTCTTTTGAGATTTTGATAATATTCATAGTGCATTAATGCTGAAGAATTATATGTAAAATATTATTATGTTTCATAATTTCTAACTTCTACATTACAAAACGTCATTAATATAAAAATATTTAGCATTAATATATTAGTCAATAATTTCAATACTATTACTTCAACATTACATCCAAAAGAAAAATACTATATGTACTTTCATACGCATAAAAAGTATTTGTTTTTAGAATTATTAATTATGTAGTTTTGTTACAAATATTTAACTTATTATATGCTTATAGGGCTTAGGTTTCAAGACATATATTTTACCTACTTTTTATTGAATTTTTAATTACATTTTTTTAGAATTGTTTATTATGTTTTGTATGCACTTATTATTTTTAGTATTTCTTTAAAATGTGAAAAATTAAACAGAATATTGTTACATTTATATTATATTTTTTTATAATATTTTTTTTCTTTCTAAAAACATTTAAAGTGATTTTCTCATAAATACTGTTAATTTTATAAATAATTTAGCTTGTGACAATTTTAACCTATACATAGGTGGGGAAAGGCAAAATAGAAAAATATGCAAAATTGTATGAATATATAAAACGTTTTTATCGAAGTGGAATTAAATTATAATTATTTATTTTACTGATAGTTGGATTTCTAACAATTTTAAATATAAGGATGTGAATTTATTTGCGTTTTTATGAAATATAAAACGTATCACATTAAAAAAACTTATATTCGTTATAGAGTGTTTTTAATCTTCGCGATCGTCACTCCGAAGAGGTAAAAATATAATAAAGTGCTTTAAAAATGCTTTCCAAAAATTCAGCAAAAAATTTATTTTTTGCTGGTTATATAATTAAGCTGGTTAAACTGATTATATAATTATAAATTAGAAACTTAACTCCGAACAGGTAAAAATATAATAAAGTGCTTTAAAAATACTTTCCAAAAATCTAGCAAAGAATTTATTTTTTTCTGGTTATATAATTTAACATAATATATATAATGTTACATAACATAATATATAATTTAACTATAATATATCATTTGTTCTTTGCTGGATGCCATGTTACGTAAAGAAAAGCAAAAATTGTATGAAATGCTCTGTTTTCTAAATCCTTCTAGGTCATTTTAGAGTAGATAATCTGTTTCCTTAGATCATTTAAATTTTTCAAAGGATTTATTTAAAATTCACCATCAAACAGATTATTTAAGATCAATAAATTTAGCCATTTATTTTTCTTTTCCTATATATTCTTAATAAAAATCGGAAGTAATGAATATTTTTAAAGGAATTGTTCTATCCTTTCTATTTATTCGTTAACTGAAAGAAGTAATTTTAAGAAACTTACATGTTTAAATCTCAAAAAGTGCATTTAATTTTGAGATAGTATAAAATTCAAATTAAAAACAATTAGAAAAAAATTATTTTGGTTTCTTGAAACAATGAATGCATGAGTAAAATAATATGGTATTTCATAAATATGTGAAACAATTTATTTATGAAAATAATTTAAGGTGAATTTAACATATTTTATAAATTAATTGAAACTTAACATGCTATTTTTAAAATTTCAGAAACCACTCATTTCTTAGTAGATTTTTAAAGGAATTGCTCTGTCCTTTCCATTTATTCGTTATTTAAAAGAAATAATTTTAAGAACATGTTTAAGTCTCAAAAGTGCATTTAATTTAAAAAAACATAAAATTCAAAAGAACAATTAACGAAAACCCATTGAATTCTTGAAACAATGAATGCACAAGTTACATAATATGATAATTCAAGAATACATAAAACAGTTTATTTATATACAGAATTTAATGTGAAGTTAACATATTTTATGAGGTTTATTGAAACAACATGAAATTTTTAAAATTTCAGAAAAGTTCTTAGTGAATTTTTAAAGGAATTGTTCTGTCCTTTAAATGAAAGAAATAATTTTAAGAAACTTTCATATTTAAATCTCTCTCTTAATTTTGAAAAAGTATAAAATTCAAATCAAGAAATTAATGACAATTAACATCTTTTTGATTTCTTGAAACAATGAATACACGAGTTACATAATATGATAATTGAAGAATATGTAAAACAATTTATTTATGTAAAGAATCTAAGGTGAAGTTAACATATTTTATGAGGTTTATTGAACTTAACATGCAATTTTTAAAATTTCAGAAAAAACTCATCTCTTAGTAAAAGGAATAATTATATAAGAATTAAAATTAGTTTTTACTGCAGTTAATGTGGATGATAAAGTTAATTCATTATTTTAATGTCTTTTTAAATAGCAGAAAAAAAATGTGCAGAAAGGAAAAAACTTATAAAAGCTATTGGAACACAGTTACATCCTGAAATATTTATTAAAAATGATATTATGAATAGATCTTTTCAAAAAAATATCAATTTATCGCAATTAAAATGGTAACACTATTAACCCTTTATATTTGATAGCGTATTTGCTTGTGTTCATTCATTAAAAAATAATCATATTCTTATTTATATCATATTTCAAAAGATTTACGGAAGAAGACCTTAAAAATTTTCTTCCTTTCAGAAGAACAAAATTTATTTATTTTACAGACATTAAAATTATGTTATAAGTATTAACATCAATTAGATTAAATTAAAATGTGTCTTTTAAAAATGTTTAAAAAAATGTTTTTAAATTTGCTATGATATATTTTATGAAACAACGCTTTAGTAAATTTAATACTGTTGTTTCATATTTTTGAAAATTCTGAAATTCTCTTTTTTAAGAGATGAATACTTTTTATGAGAATATTCACTTGGATTTTAAAATAAATTAAATAAAACCTTCAAATACATTTCTAATTAAAAATGAATTTATTATTAAATATGAGAAAAATATAAATAATTCCAACACTAAAAATTGATATACTAAACATAGCATAACACTAAATATAGCATATTTTTTTAACATTATTTAGTGTAATATATTTCTTATGGAATAACACTTTATAAGGATTAAAATATTTTGTGTTGTTTCTTTTCCAGATTTCCTAGGAAACCAAAAGAAAATGTGCTGAAAATATTGTAATTCTATATTCTGTAATATTTGGAATGATCATAATTCTAGTTTTTTTCTTTAAGAGTTTTCCAGTTTTATTATAAACATTGTAATTAGTATTTTGTGGCATGCAATCTTATTATTTATTGTTTGTCTTTTCATGATTCCATTAAATATTGCTAAAGCAAAAAGTAAAAACATTTTTATGTGTCGCATAGCTCGAGTTTTACACCTAAAAAAATTTTTAAATGTCATTTATCACTTTTATACTCTCCGATTTTGCCAACACATAGCTCAAGCCTTAACATTAACTCAAGTCATAACTTCTAAATTCAAGACAGGTTCATGGGTTCATAGAGATAAAAAACTATACAACTTGAGAACTTAAAACAGCAATGGAAGCATATATTTTTACCTCACTCTTAAAACTACACAAAATTTTTCAACACTTTTTCTAGACATGTATTAATCTCATAGAAAAATACAAAAATTTTATTAAAAGAATAAAGTATTAAAATGTAATTACTTGAATTAGTGACTAATTTATAACCCCCTATTTATTTGCGGATTATTTAAAAACTTTATTTTTCTACCAAATGATTAAGACTTAAAAGTCTTGTATTGTAAAGCCTGTTAATTTATGAAACAATAACATATATTGCAATGCATGTATTGTAAAGATTATTGATTTATTAATGAAACAAGGACATATATTGTAAAGACTGTTCATTTATTTATGAAACAAGGACATATATTGTAAAGACTGTTAATTTATTAATGAAACAAGGACATATATTGTAAAGACTGTTCATTTATTTATGAAACAAGGACATATATTGTAAAGACTGTTCATTTATTTATGAAACAAGGACATATATTGTAAAGACTGTTCATTTATTTATGAAACAAGGACATATATTGTAAAGACTGTTCATTTATTTATGAAACAATAACATATATTGCAATACATGTATTGTAAAGATTGTTGATTTATTTATGAAGCAACGACATGTATTATAAAATACGTGTATTATAATGCATATAATATAAAGACCGTTAATTTATTTATGAAAAAATGACAAGCATTGTAGAATGCTTGCATTACAATGCATATATCATAAAGACTGGTAATTTATTCATGAAACAATGACACGCATTGTAAAAAGCATGTATTACAATGCATATAATATAAAGACCGTTAATTTATTTATGAAACAATGAGAAGCATTGTAAAATGCATGTATTGCAATGTATATATCGTAAAGACTGTTTACTTATTTGTGAAACAATGACGTATTGTAAAATATATGTATTGCAATGCATATATTGTAATTTATTTATTAAACAGTGACAGCTATCACTGTTATGAATGCTATCGTTTCTTTCAAAAATTCATTAGTGAAGTGAGGTAATTCTTGTTTTTTTCAAAATGTTTTTTGATCTTACATTTGGATATTATTCATTCATTCGAAAAACAAAAAAAGAAAAATCGCTCTTCTTACTTACATAACAATTCTCAGCATTTTAAAATAATGGAATTTCTAACTTTGTAAACACCCCACCTAAATAACTATCTCTTATCTTCTACGAAACCATGCCAAATCAAAAATAAAGGAAGGAAAAATCTCTATCAGCAGGAACAGTTCAAGGAAACAAGCTTTCCACCTGCATGCTATCTCTAATACGTACTGTCACTTACACATCATGAACTCTGTTAACGCAAAACACAAGGCTTAAGCAACTAAAAGCAGGACTTAATCTTTCTCACCTTGTCAAATCGGTTTCAAGGGGCCATCAAGGGTCCCTTCACTTAACAGCGATCATTTTCGCACGCACCACTGTAATTATCAAATCCCAGAAAGCGTCAAATAGTGGATGGCAAAAAACACGCGTGTGAAGTTAAGTATAGTCTGTAGGTGCCATGAAGTGTATTTTATTGCCAAATTATACAAAAATATTTTGCGTGTGAATTATCAATAACAAATGGTGGAGAAAATAATATTCACTTTCTTATCTCTAATAATCCTTTTCCGGCATATTAGAGATAGAAAAAGTGAGAGGAAATTACCACACACGGAGCCTTGGAGGTGAAATAATTCATACAAGATGGTGGCAAGGTGGTGATTAGCACCTCGATATTGATATTTTATAACTAACAATTGATAAATAGCTACTTTAATTATTTTTTATCTATGGTTAACTTATTAATATATTTTAATGCGTTTTGAATGGTAATATTGAATCTTATGTCATAGATTTCCTTAGAGGCAGAAAATATTTAGTATATTAATATTAATATTTTAATGTCTCAGTTACGAAGAAGAAACTGGTTTTCCTATAGATATTTTAAAATCTAAATTAGTGAAGTAGTTTTTTATTTAAAAGTACATTTTAGAATTGTATTTTGTTCTGTTGTTTTATAATTAAAATAGCAGAACACTTTTGCTCAAAGAGGTTTTTGTTTGTTGTTGTTTTATTGGTCAGTACTAATTCAAGAATTTGAATGAATTTATTGTCCCTAATTTATTTTTCCTGATTTTTCCTTTTTCCATTGATCATACATATGTATTTTGCAAATTGTTGGTTCTGCATGTATGTGAAATTTCAACTTTATTTATAACAATGACGCAAATGAGAGGCGTTATGAGTTTGGATATTATTTCAAACTAAATTCAAGCTCATTTCAAATTTTATTTGCGTTTTCAAACTTACATATTACTAAATCTTTTAGTTATGAGTTTGTATATTATTTCCAACTAAACTAAAAGTTTATTTTTTTATTAAAAGAATAATATATTTATATAACCCATGTCAGAGTAAATATAATCTTAGAGTGTTATATAGAACAATAAGATATGCATAAAAATTTTTCAACATCAGAATTTCAATTCATTTATGCGATCACCTGAAAATTTATTTTAGAACTTCATTCCTAAAACCCACTATCGATCGTTAATTAAAGCCATAACAAGCAACGCCACTGCCATCTATTGGCAATTAATGAGCTCAACATTAAAATATTCGAAACACAAGATTGTAAATTATACATTTCAAATTAATCTCAAAGAAAATTAATTTAATTTTTAATCATTATTATTTTTATCATATTTTCACAGTGAATGCATAAAATTAGACATTGACCAAAAATATTTTTGATTTGTGGAGTAAAATAAACGGATTTTAAAATGTTCTTAAATTTTTCAATTTAAAAAGAAAATGGCTTTTCAAGTAGTTCTTTCTTGAATCTTTCGATTCTTCCGTCACGCCGGAAACTTGGGGTATCGAAAGGGGTGAAAGTATAGGGTTCAAAAACCCCCAGACCCACAGAATGAAGCACCCCAAAATCGGCCCCCGGTCGTGAACCCTGTACCAGGTGAGGAACAATTTCCACAACCCTTCCCACCAAAATTCAGATTCATGGTCATTGACAGAGGATAGGGAACATTGGGGGTTTTTTTTAACAGCCTAACAGCTGCCACCGGATGGAGATACTTAAGATTAAAAGTTTAAATCTTCAAGTTTTTAAATTTTAATTTTTTTTTTTAAATTTTAATTTATTTTTTCTCATCCGAGATTTTGAGCCAAAATTCAAATTTCATATAATTGATTTAAATTCAGTTGAATAAAATTCTTCACTGAGTTGATTAATTGGAATTTAATGAAATGAATTAGGGGTAATTGAAGAATGAAATAATTTAATGCTATTAAACAATTTATCTTAATTTAAATGGATTTTTATTTAGTTTTTAAATAATATTATTTATTTTTGATCCATGATTATTATTTAATCAGTTGATTATTAAGTAACCCATATTATTATTTAACTAGTTGATTATTATGTAACCCATATTTTTATTTAACCAGTTGATTATTATTTAACCAGTAACATTTTATTGTAAGATAATAAAATATTACACATTTTTTAATACGAACGTACTATTTAAAATAATAATTAATGACCCCAAATTTTTAAGACAAAATTTTTATGTCATACAATACTTAAACTTTTGATATACGATCATACGATAAAATAGAGATTAACTTCATGTGATTTATCTTCATTCTGTGAACTATTATGGGATATAGATTAATCTAGATTCTAGTATAGATTAATCTTTAATCTTTTTAGGGACGTTAACATCTGCGTGTAAATTTTTTTAAGTTAAAAATATTAACTGAAAAAATATTTAACGAGTGTTAGAATAATTATTTACTGCACAATATCTAAACAATAAAAACAAAGTCATACCTAATTACTATCTTATTCTACGAAATAAATAACAATGTTTTGTAAATATTACACCTCTAAACAGACTAAAATGTAATTGAAAACAATACATGCTATTACCACGAAAATGCGTGTGAAATTAATTATGTTGGAAAAAACCACAAGGTACCCTTTTGAATATGCAGAAACCGCAATAATGAAACTACTGATTTGTATACTCAAAAGCAACATTTGTGAACATTATAATTTTTCTTTATTTATTATTCTAATTTTTTCAAGGTGCTGATGTAAAATAAATAAACGAATTAAAAAAAAATTAAATCATTTTTTTCTTCTTTCCTAAGATTAATTTAATTAATTTTAGTTTTATTAGTTACGGATAAATTTAGTTATGAATCAATGACATGTATTTTAACGCTCAGAATTACTTTATCATTTCAGAAACAAATAAAAATAATTCTTTTTTTTGTTTCTTTAAATTTTATAATATTACTTTCATAACATTTCGTTAAAATTTAATCAAAATATTTAATTTATCTAGATACATTAAAGTGGAACTATAAATATAATGTATGGATAATATTAAGATAATTAAAATTTTGAAATATAACCAGTTAACAATTAAATAATAAAAAATAAACTGAAAAGATTAACTGCTAAGAAAAATAATTATTTAATATTAATAACTCTCTATGAAAATTCTAATTGTTGTTTTTAATAATTGATTACAAATTATAAAAATGAAAAGAAAATATCTATCCAAAGATAAATCCAGAAATAATTACGTTGAAAAAATTCAAGTTTTTACCATTTTTATTTGTTTTATTTAAAAGCACAATAATATACTCTTTAATTCTTACTTAAAGTATTTTATAGCATAAATTCTTAAAAAAAAATTTTATTCAGAAAATGAAACAAAAAGGCCATATGGATTTTATTAGGCTTCGTTTGGTTCAATTCCATGTAAATTTACCTCCAGAACTGTTAAAATAAATTCTATTCTATACTTCTTACTTAAAATTTATCAAAATCAACTAAAAATTATAATATTATTTATTACATGGCATTATTTTAGAGATGATTGTTATTATTTAACATTTTTAATAATATTATGAACAGTTATTATAATAAAATAAAACGTTCTCATAATTTTTACAAATATCAGTGTATTAATAAGTACGCCAACACACCAATTAACAACAATTTGGTTCACTTCAATAATTAATGAACAATACAGATGAAGTATTATACTTACACAATTTTGTTACTTTAAATGTATTTGTATAGTGATTTCATGTTAAAATTCCTGATCTATTTATTAGCTTAAAAATAAATATTGTCAAAACATCTCTGTGACTTTCTAGACTTCTGTGTAAAAAAAGGGCTTCTCATTAACACATTCTTTCTTATCAATAAATCAGTGCACAAACTCCCTTTGCCTCTAATTAAGATAATGAGCTAAGTAAAGTAGCCACTATCATTTAGCGCAATTAGCCGGAACTTTCATTCAGTTAAGAGTTATTTTTGTTGTCTGTTTTATGTCGCTGAAATTCTTTAGCGTTCTTACAAGAAATCAGATATACCTAGAATAATATATACTTCAATAGTATCAGGTATAATAGCTCAGGTTTTCATGGCTTTTTCTTAAATTTTATTCTGGGCAATAGATTAGACGGACGATAGATTAGTCTTTTTATCTGTAAGAAATATGTGGGCTTGGAAAATTCAAGGAGATAAAAAGTATTTCCCTAGACATTTTTGTCATCTTATTTATACTTTTTTTATCTTTATGATTTTCTGATCTTCTTTTAAGTTTTACTATAAAAACACCTTCAGTAAAACATCAAAGAAGATATCCATTGCATTTTATTTATCGATAAATTCAGTGAACCGGAAAAAAATCTTATCTGCATTCAGTGCTGCCCGTATGCTGTCTTCAGATGTGGTGGTAAAATAAATTATTTCACGCATCCAGGACATACATGTTAGGTGGTCAGGTCACCTAGGTTTTGGGTTTTGGGTCGGAGGGCTCAACAAAACACAGCGTAACAGTTTATGAAGCCCCAATAGGTCATACCAAACTATAAGTAAAATAAAAGGTAATCGAAGTCAAAATTCTATATATTCTTGTTATTGTCGTATTCCCTGAACAGTACAAGAAAATCAAATATCGTGGTGCTTCCGAATAATATTGGCTATGTCGATTGCCAGCATGGACTATAAAAGGTATGGTCCAGACCATGTATTCTATATGTTTATTATATTAATAATTTTAACATTGCACTAGTTTGTCTCAAATATCTAAAAGTGAGAACGTTAAAACAAGGAAGTATTGCACAAAAAATTAAAATTTAATTTCTAAAAAAAATTGCATGAACAAATTATACATTAAAATTCTATCTTTTTGTCACTTTTGCCAACTTATTCATTGAATAGTTTATGTCAACTTTAATATTTCGATGAATTAATGAAACTAAATCAGTAAAAACGCCTGTTCAATCCACAAAATAAGGTGCTATAATAAAATTGATACTGATAAGAAAAACACTGCTTCATTAAAATATTAAATATATGAAAGAAAACTATTGGGCCTTAGTGGGAAGTGCCATAAGTTTGAACATGGGCACAATTTTATTTATGGGCTTGGGGAGAGGGCTCAAACCGCCCTGCACCCTCAGGGTACATGCCTGATACTTATTATCAGCATTTTGCAGAACTAAAGCAAGTTTGCCATATATAACTTTTATCGTAACATTTTCACAAGATTTCTTAATTTCATGTTTTAAGGTAATGACGTAACAAAGTGAGACGTTACATTATTTACAAAGCAATATCATTTAGAATAAAATAATATCAGTGGTAACATACTGCTGACTCTTTCCTTTTAATGTTGAGGGATTTTTTTAAATTGGTTCTTATCCAGCAGAATTTAATTTTTCCTGATTAAAATTAATTAAAGAATTGAGAAGACAGATGTATCAGTGAAAGTGAATGTTGTAATTAATATGACTTATGAAAATATGATGATATTAAAATGATTATGATAAATAATTTTTAGTTAATGATTTTGGAACTATTTCATTCATCGCAAAGCATTTTTAAGAGGAAAATAAATTCAATATTCCTTAAGAAATCAAAACATTTTAAAATAAAACACTTACGCACTTAACAGTTTTACGTTTGTTATTACTATAATTATATAACGGCAGTTACGAATTGGTTTTTGTTGTTACAAATATTACTAAATTTATGCGATTAATTTAACTTAACATTTTTTATAATTGCAAAAACTACGTCAATAAGATAAGACTATATAGATAAACTATAATCGAAACAGAAAAATTATTTTATTTATTTAATAATCAATAACATGTTTGATTTTCTATAAAAACTTAAAGCATTAATAAGATTTGTAAATTTAAATACGTCTGAAATAGTTATTATTGTCATAAAAAAGTTTTTCTTTATTCTCTTATGTAAGATTTAAAATTAAAATTATTTATTAAACATACAAAAGCTAATTAAAAATCAAATATCCTAACCTGTCTTATAACTATTTTTAATAAAATGTAGAAAACACCCAAAAAATAAAAGTACAAAGAAATGTTTTTATATCGAATGTAGTAGACTGACAGTTACAATGAATTACTAACACAAAAAAATTTGCTATTAAAAAAACTGTTATCTTTAATTGTTTGATTAACAACTAAATAACTGAGAAATGCTATTAATAATTACCTTTAATTATTTTTCACCTATCTTGTGGTTTAAAATAATTACTAAAAACTGATAAAAGCACAATATTAACGAACATGGAAGAAGAGTAACGTTTATTTTTTTTCAATAAAAAAAATTCTGTTTCATATCATAGTGATTAATTTTTCTTAATCAGTTTTTCAGATAATACCATCACTTAGAATCAACTACCCCGAAAAATAGCTCTACAATTATGAAATAATTATTTGATATAATTATGTTGTAATTGCTAGTGAATTTCACAGAGTAAATAATTTAATTATACACAGAAAGCCTCATAATAAGATATTCGCACAAAGAGGAAGAACCAGTTATCAAACTGGTCTCAATAAAAAAGACCACCCCGAACCATTGCAACTGAACTCTATAAATTTTTCATTATTTTGGCAAATTCTCTTCTTCTTTCAAGACTTTCATTACAATTAATTGTTGTTTCGAATTATAATTTATGCAGAAATTACAAATTTTAATGATTGTTAGATATTTTTCGAGGAATTTCAATTTATATATTAATATTATTTCTTCACAAATAGTGAAGAAATAATATAAGATTTTGCTGTTATAGTAGAAATATTTCGTTACAGTTTAATAATTTCAAATCTTCACAACAGTATTTCAAAGAGGGACTTATTTGTAAAAAAAACTGAGAACATAGTACTGAGAATACAAGTTTTACTTATAAAATTAACAGAACGTTTAAAGAATCTAAAATCTCAAGTTTAAGTACTTATTATTTAATTTTGTGAACATTACATGTGAACCTTAACATCTGTTGCTGTAGATTTAAATATCAGTTACTGAAGAAATTCTAAGGTCAGAAATCAGTTTATTTTTTCTTTTAGCTTTTCGTATTTGTTTATTTATTTATATATGTTGGAAAAACACTAAAAATATATTTTTAAATATTTTACTTATAAAATAAATAGAACGCTTAAAGGATCTAAAATCTTAAGTCTAAGTAGTTATCACTTAACTTTATGCACACTGCATATGAATCTAAATATTTGTTACAGTAGATTTAAATATCAGTTGCTGAAGACGTTATAAGGTCAGAGATAATTTTTTTCTCCTTTTTTGGCTTTCTGTACTTGTTTATTTGTTTACATATATTGAAAGAACACTGAAAATATAGTTACAAATTTTACTTATAAATTAAATAGAAAGCTTAAAGGATCTAAAATTTCAAATCTAAGTATTTATTACTTAACTTTGTGTGCGTTGCATGCGAATCTAAATATCTGCTACAGTAGATTTAAATATCAGTTACTGAAGAAATTTTAAGGTCAGAAATCTGGGTTTCTTTTCTTTTCTTCTTTTTTAGCTTTTTGTATTTGTTTATTTGTTTGCATATGTTTAAAAAAAACATTGAAAATAAATTGTTACAAGTTTTACATATAAATTAAGAAAACTTAAAGGATCTAAAATCTCAAGTCTGAATATTTATTACTTAACTGTGTGCACATTGCACGGGAATCTTAGCATCTGTTACTGTAGTTATTTCTTCCAGTTCATTAAAATTTCTTCAGCATATAAGTAAAACTTGTAACAATATGTTTTCAGTGTTTTTTCAAACATTTGTAAACAAATAAACATATGCAAAAAGCTAAAAAGAAGAAAATAAAAGAAAAAAAACTGTTTTCTGACCTTAAAATTTCTTCAGTAACTGATATTTAAATCTACTGTAACAAATGTTTAGATTCGTATGCAACGTGCTCGAAGTTAAGTAATGAATACTTAGACTTGAGATTTTACATCCTTTAAGTTTTCCTAATTTATAAGTAAAATTTGTAACAATATATTTTCAGTGTTCTTTCAACATATATAAACTAAATAAATATTAAAAGATAAAAAAGAACAAAAGAACAAAAAAAAAAAAATGATTTTTGACTTTAAAATTCCTTCATCAACTGATATTTTAATTTATTGTAACGGATGTTTAGATTCACATGCAATGTGCAACAAAGTTAAATAATAAATACTTAGACTTGCCTTTTTAGATCCTTTAAGCTTTTTATTTATTTTATAAATAAAACTTGTAACAATATAATTTCAATTTTTTCAACATATGTAAACAAATACAAAAAGCTAAAAAAGTTGTAAAGAAAAAAAAAACTGATTTTTGACCTTAAAATTTATTCAGTAACTGATTTTTAAATCTACTGCAATAAATGCTCAGATTTACATGCAATGTGTACACAGTTAATTAATATAGTAAATACTTAGACTTGAGATTTCAGATCATTTATCCTTCGATTTATTTTATAAGTAAAACTTGTAACAATATATTTTTAGTGTTTTTTCAACATACGTAAACAAATACAAAAAACTTAAAGAAATAAAACTGATTTCTGACCTTAAAATTTTTTCAGCAATTGTTCTTAATTTGTTCTTAACTTGTTTTTAATTTTAAGTTCTAAAATGTGAAGTCTAAGTATTTATTACTTAATTTTATGCACACTGCATGTGAATCTAAATATTTGTTACAGTAGATTTAAATATGAGTTGCTAAAGAAATATTAAGGTCAAAAATCAGTTTTTTTTTCTTTACTTCTTTTTTAGTTTTTGTATTTGTTTATTTGTTTATATTTGTATTTCGAATGTTTATTTTTATATCTATTTATTTTCATCTCATTGTAAATTTCAAGCCGTAAATATTTTCTCTTGAGACTGAAAGTAAGAATCTTATTATTGCAAGGAAAATTGAAGTATTTCATTTCTCATATTTTAATAATGGGATTTATTTCGTTGACGATTGTAATTTCCTTTCGAAATAATTATTTTCTTTGATCACATGACATGCTAGCATACGATCGGAACTGAATTATACGTTCAACTGCACTGAAATGAAAGAAAGTAATTGGTTGAAGTTTTGCAAGATTGTGTGTTGAATCTTGTGTTTTGAATTACAACATTAGAATACCACATTTTCATCATAATGCCAACATTTTATTTTTCTTATTATAAACATTTCCAGAACTGAAAATTACTTCGCCTTTATTCAATCACAAAGAACATTTCGGTTTCAAAGGAAAACTTATATTCGAAAGAAATAAAGGATCTCTCATTATACTTTTCAAATAAATGTTAAACATTCAGATTTTCTATTCCAATTCAAATCACTTCATCTCTAACAAATAAAAGAACACGAATTGAAATTCGCGAACAGCTTGCAGATCGTAGAAGAAAGAGCAGCATGGAGCCAAGATAAACTGAACTTATTGTTGAACAAGTTTTCAAGAAACGTTAACATCGATTAGAACAGCTCATAATTAACATATCAATTACCCCAAAGATGTTGTTTGAGGATGAGCAATCAAGGTAATTACTCTTATTTAACGAACATACTTAACGCCATCGATTTTCTATTCGAATCTTTGGAAGAAGGGTACGAAAAATCAATTTTAAAAATTCCCGACCGCTATGTAGTCGGATTCCGCCATTTTTTTTATGCTCTGATAAAATTGATAACATTTTCGAAACAGGGTTTGGAGAGAACAATAGAAACCATGTTTCTTATCAAGAAATTAAGTTACATTTTGAACAAATCTATTTATGAACTTGATTCTTTAAGTCCCTGTTAGGATGTAGCTCATTTAAATTTGGCTTCATTAATCAAATGCCAGGGTGATTACTCTTACATTAAAAGCTTGCAGAGTATTTAACGGGGAATGAGGCAAATTAAATTAACAGATTTACACTTGGTTCTTCGCTTTGGGAGAATGTGGCTTACATTTGCGTATTTAAAGGTAATTAATTTGAACAGTTTCTGTAATTTACGGCCATGAAGGACTGAGAAAATTCTTGAAATTCCGCGTTCTGTTTAAGAGGTATGCTAAAATTTAAACCATTTCATTGTTACTGAATGCGATTTGTTTATTAAGTAAACAGTGTAATTAGTAAATTATATAATGTGAGTTATTTATAAAATATTTGGAATTAAAAGAATTGCTACAGATAATATTTATTGAGAAAGCAAAATTTGCTTTTAGTTCCAAATTGCTATAATTTTATATGTAATTAGTAATAAATAATATAGAAAACAAACAAAATTCAGATATATACATTGAACTTTAAAACATTTGTATTTACAGTTATAATAAACATGTCTGTATTTGTAGCTATAAATCTGTTGTAAAACAATTGCTGCTTGTAAAACAACTTTGCTGTTGTAAGACAACTAGCAAAAATGTTGAAAAGGAAGCTAAAATTGTATTTATTATCTAAGCATGAAATCGAAAAGTTGTAAAATAAATTTATAACATTTTTAATTAAATATTTGTAAAATAAATTCGTAAATTAAATGATCAACTAATTAATTTTTTTATAAAATAAATAAATTCAATGATTGTTTTCCCCATTCTCATGAGTTTAAAGTTATACATAAAAATGTTTTCAGTTGCGAAAGAATTTTACTGAATTGAACAAAATGTCAATTTATTGAACTGAAGTATTCAAATCTTAAGATTAAATATTATTAACGACATACGCATGCTTAGTAACCATGACAACTTGTTACAATGGCCCATAATGAACTGATTATGAGAAATAATTAGCATTTTTCATTCACGTTTTATAGGGGCTTTTAGCATGAATTTTTTATCAATCAGCATTTTTTGCTAAAATTTTTGAAATAATGAATAAAAGCAAAAACTAATCGAAATCCTATTAGTTATCAAGAATGTCAGAAAAAACATTAAAAATATTTTTAAAAAAAATTAAAAAAAATAAGATGAGTATACGCGATGACACATGATAAGATGAGTATTTGATGATAAGATAAGATGATACGTGATGATAGATGAGTGACACTACATATATTACAATAAATATCAAACTTCTTACTAACTGAAATTGAATATATTTTATCTAAATCATCTGTACAATACAGGGCCCGCTATGTTATTCAAGAATACCGTTATTGAAACCAATAGATAATTCAGTTATTTGATGATTAATAGTTTTAGTTATTTGATGATGGCTTGTCATACCAATTATAAAAAGCCATAATTGTCATAAAAGCCCTATTATGGCAATTATAAGAAAATCATGATTGTCATAATAATCGTGCCAAGTGTAAAAAGTATCACTTAGAATTATTCATATGTTTTACATAAGTAAATAAAAGTTAATTAATTTTAACTAAAGAAACACATCTAAAACATTTTTTTGGCAGCTTTAATATTTTAAATTGTAATTTCTTCCAATTTATCGTAAGAAAAAGTCAATCCAATTTAACTGATATTAAATAAATAAAAATACTTTTACTTAATTTCTTCTAATTTCATATTTTGCAAGATTTGTTTGAGTAGATTATATTTTAACAATTTTTACCAATCCAGAAATTATAAACTTAATGCAAGATATTTCATATTTTCATTTAATTCTGTTTATTTAAGAAGTTTTGGTAAGAAAAATACATTTAATTGGAATATTAAGAAATAAAATATTTCCGCTAAGTTCTTTAAAAATCTTTGACTTGTTCTTTATCCTTCATCTCGATATGTAATTATTTAGACCATATAAATTTTGAAAATTAGAATAAATATACGTAAATAAATGTACCTATAATTTGGGTTGACATAAATAACGGAAAATGTCATTTTCCCTTATAAAATAGTCTGTATTTTAATAAATTTACATCAACGTAATTTAAACAAACTTAATAGTTAATAATTATTAATTTTCAATTTCACCTGAAATGAAAATTTACTAAGAAATACTAATATAAAATGAAAGTATATAATTATAAATAATTAAAAATAAAATCCTAACCAGGTAAAATAAAATCATAATCAAGCAAAATAAAAACATAATCAAGCAAAAATAAAATACATAATCAAGCAAAATAAAATAATAATCAAGCAAAATAAAATAATAATCAAGCAAAATAAAAATCACAAATCAACATAAGGGCATATGGACAGCAAAATTAATATCGTAAAAGAAACGAAAGTAAAACAGAAGCAGAAAATAACCACATGCATTTCATATCATAAACAATAAATATTAAAACAAATTGAAATACAAGCAAACTTAAAAGGTATAACTCATAGTAATATTTAAATATGAAAAATCTAAATAGCATCATAATAAATTAAAACTTACAAGATAAATCCTACATAGCCTCCACTTAACTCTTTTTAAGGCACAGTTCTACAAATAAACAAATCCTAAACCAACTTCAACTATCGAAATTTGACGGGAAAATGGAAAAAAGCCCGCCAAGATCTTTGCGCGTGCCCCTTGCAAAGTACCCCATCGGTTGTCGAACTCGCCCAGAAACCCAGGTGGGGCAAAAGGATCTTCCCTAACCCCTTTTGATCCAGAAAACGGAAAAGGGTTGATTTTTTTTACCTACGTTTTTTTGCTCTCGAACATGCAAAATAGATGTTCTCTGTCAATGAACCCAACGTCCTTTGTACAATTAGAACGGAAGTACAGATGCTCCTACTATAATGAGTGAAGAAGACTTTCTAAGTACATCCTTAACTTCTCAACTAGGACCAGATTTTTTAAGTCCAAGATCCAAATTGCAAATGAACCAACCTGTTCCGTTGGCGGACAGTTTAAAGGCGAAGTTTACATGCTAAGCAGATCATGAGCATGGCAGATGGCCAGTTCGCTAACATGTCTACTTTCACCTCTAATTATGTTGTATTTTTTTCATGAACCCGTTTATTTTATTTCTGCGCGTTCTTCGAAAGTAGGGTCTAAGATAGGTGGAATTAATCATTTAAGATTTAGTAGCTGAGTTGGGATCCGTTTCTTATAACGAAGAACGAAAATGAATTAGAACTGTATTTATCGTCTGATGCCCTGAGGTTGCCATACTGATAGCCCTAAATTAAGAAGGTGAAATCAGTGTTGATGTGAAAAATAGAATGATGCGTTTACCTGTTTGATTCCTGTTATGAAATCTTTCTTTTTCTTTTCTGTACTAAATCAGAACTGATAATTACTATTTGAATGATCCACGACTGCAATAAATTTACTTGCTCGCTACATTTCTTTTTCGTTCTTTTTTTTTTTTCTTTTTAGTTAGGAAATGTATTTCTTTATATAAAAAAAAACATTTATTGCATTTTCTATCTTCTTAATTAAGAGACAAATTGCAAAGAAACAAGATTTACAAAATATTTTTTATCTGAATACGCAGTTCATCATAAGAGTTCGCATTTTTTTTTTTTTTTTTTTACAGTGAGTGAATTATTATTAAGTTAAGATCACGCAAAAAATTATTTAATTATTTGTCTTTCGGTATTCTTTAGTAATGACGTTTTTTCAATGTCATAATTTTCTAAGAAGAATTGCATCATGAATTTAGTGCTTAAGTAAATACCTTAATCAAAGAAGTAAATTTATTTATTTCTACCAGTGTCAATAATAAAATATTATTTAAGAATAAAATAGCTAATTTACTGTTGAATGAAGAATGATCCTCTTTTGAAAGGATCATGAATTACATAAAATCTAAGAATACTGGGGAATATACTATTTCTATTCTTTACTATTCTATTACTACTCTTTAGCAATGACGTTTTTTCAATAACATAATCTACTAAGAAGAGTTGCGTGCTGAATTTAATACTTAATTAAATACTTTAATCAAAGAAATAAATTTATTTATATCTGCCAGTGTCAGTTAAAAATATTATTTAAGTATAAAACAGCTAATTTATTGTTGAATAAAGAATGAATCTCTTTTAAAATGATCATGACTAGCATTAAATATAAGAATATTGGGTATTATTTAGTTCATTTTCTCTTCAAATGTTAAAAAAACTATAGAACGACGATAAGCTAATATATCTTTATTGAATTAATAATCCTAATTAATGATTGAATTAATTAATATATTCTATTAAAATATATATTACAAAATAAATATTATGCAGCAGTTTTAAATGACATCAAAACGAAAAAGAATTGTCTTAAATCATTATTAATAGGGGAACTATTTAGCTAATTTACTGTTGAATAAAGAATGAATCCCTTTCAAAAGGCTCATGAATATAAGAATATTTGGTACTATTTAGTTCATTTTTTCTTCAAATGTTAAAATATGACAGAACAACGACAAGCTAATATATCTTTATTGAATTAATGATGATAATTAATGATTAAATTAATTAATATACTCTCGATTTAAATATCTATTACAAAATAAATATTGTACAGCAGTTTTAATTAACATTAAAAGGGAAAAGAATTGTCTCAAATCATTGTCTATTGTGGAATTATTTAACCAGAATGAGAAATTATACTTTTAAATAAAATAAAATAAAATAGTCCGTACAGGAACAAAATAATTTTATTAAAAAAAATGTTTAAATAATGAAAATCTAAATCAGATTTGAAGGAACTTCTATAAATAGGCAGATGTATATTAATGCATTATAAAATATATCAATAATTATAATTTGCACAAAGAAATGTTAGAAAGTTTGATATAATTTCAGCAATATTAAATTAATTCAGCGAACTTGGTTAAATTCATTACGTCACATTTGAATTTATGCTTTTCTCGTTACACGTGTATTTAAATTACCCAAACTGAATAACAAGTTTCATTTAAATATAAAAATTAGAATTTTGACAATGGACAATGCTTTAATTTAACAATCTAGTGAATACTGTTTTCTAAAGAAAAAATTTTTTCATTCTTCTGATGAATAAAATACGAACTCCCATAATATAATAGATTTTATTTCATTGTTAAAAGATAACTGGATGCACGAACAAGTTAATGAAAATGTTCAGACTAATCTTATAAAGAGCTGATTTATCTGCTTATGACCCACAAAAATATTTATAAGTAATTTAATCAATCATAGAAATTATTGATATCATCATAACTGGCTCGTCAACCCGTTGTGGGCTTTGGCCTTCTTTAAAAGATCCAGCCAGGCTGTTCTCCTCTTGACCGTGGACCTCCAGTTTTTTATCTTAATAACATTAAAATCAGAGTCTAAATAGTCGAACCTATCTCTTTTTCGGTCTTACCCTTGGTCGTTGTCGAAAAGGGGTTACATTGCAAACTTTCAAAGCAGCTCTATCACTTTCCATTCTCATGAGATAACCGGCCCATCTCATTCTGTTCAGTTTAACAAATTTTAGAATGTCATTATCACTAAAAAGTTTGTAAAGTTCACTTTTCTTTCAAAGATTGCCAACATTTTCTCTTCTCTTGCTGTTAGTGACCATGTTTCAGATCCATATGTTAATACTGGTCTTATGAGAGTTCTGAACAGTAAAATTTTAGTTCTTCTTTTAATCAAGTGGGATCTTAATTGGCTTCTAAGATCAAATAGGCAGCGATAGGCAGCAATAATTCTCTTATTGATTTCATTTTGGTATTCTATCTCAGATCCCAGGTAAAAATAAATTCTCAAATAGGTTCTCATCAAATTAATACTGTAATAAAATGCATGTAGAAAAAAATTCCATGTCTAAATACGAAGTATAAAAGTTTTATATATAAAATGCAATTAAGTATTAATTTTTTTTTTAGTCTCTTGCTAGCTGTAAACGGAAGGTTGCGGCCTGATGGCCAATTGGTTAGCTCTCTGGCCTTTGATACCAGAGACTTAAGGTTCGAATCCTGGTGATGACATGGATGTTTGTAGTGGTTAGAAATCCACATTAAACTGTAGGTCTTGGTCTAGTTATCCTAAAGTGTGCACAAAAGGACCGTAGAGCAAAAAACAAAACTTAAACGGAAGGTTGCTCCATGTTAACGGAAGGCAAGATATGTCTTTATCTTGGATCAATCATCTAGCAGAAATATCATGGTCTATAATATACTGAGGGCACGTATTCTTTGATAAAACTATCCTCAGGAAGTTATAATTGATTTCCTTTGGATTTATTCATTTCTTTTGGGTTTTGGGGGATTTTTGGATAACATTTTTCTGCTTCTTGTTGTATATTTTGTACAATTTGTATTCTTTTTTTTTTTTTTTTTTTTTTGGTCTGTCAATTCATCTTTTGCTGTTCAATTTTTTTTTTTTTTTTTTTTAAATAATTACCAGTTTCGCTGTTGCACCTTATGCGCACTTCGGATTCTTCAATTTCTTCATCTTCTTTTCTTTCTGCCTTGAGAGGGTTAGAGGTCTTAACGTGATGCACTTAAGGATTTTTGCATTGCAAATACTGTGATGGGTTTTAGTGACAATTTGTATGCAGTGAATACCTGCAGTAACTTTTTGGCGTGCAAAATGGAGGTATTTTTAATTCCCCCCTTGTTAATTTCCCTTTTAATGTGTTTATATATATATATTTAAATTCAAATAGTTATCATTTAATTATAGTATATAATTCTATATTAATATATATTTATATATATAATTCGGTTAGTTATCATTGAAGATATGCAACTAAATATCTTTATGACACTTAAATTAAAGAAATACTCTGAAGTTTATTCTAGGTGATTTTAGTAGATAACATTTTGAATTACGTAGGCAAAGTTTCATTACGTATCAACATTCTCTACTGAATAGGCACTTATAAATTTATTTTACGTTTATTTATGTTATTTATTTAACGTTTATCTATGTTATTTATGTTTCTTTATTTCTTTTATGTTTTTAAGCATGAGCCTTGCTTCATTGTAAAACATCTGAAGCAACACTACAATAAAATTGACAATACTATGAAAATTAGAGACTTACTGGCCAAAAAAATAACCTGATCTGAACATGTTTAAAAATGACACATCTTTATTTGAGCAAACCTGAATGATGGAGATGTTCTTTAAAAATCAATAAAGATTCTTTGGATTATTTGAGAAGAAAATAAATTTGAAATTAGTAATATACCAATTGTTACTTCTTTATTTTATGAAATGATACTAGTATTTCTTTTCTATTTAACTATAACTCAAGGCATCGCAAAATAAAGTTGCCAAGAAGTTGAGTTCGGTTGTGATTCATAAACACTAATAAATATTATTTACACAATAAAGTTGCCAGCAATAAAAATAACATTGGAAGCATGCTAGTAAAAAATTTAAATATTTTCACTTAATTTTTAATCTTTTAATCTCAATATATCTCATGATTACTTTAGCATATATGGTATAATCAAACCCATAGAACCATATTACACATATAAATTTAATTTCATTGAATTCTTTGAACTTTTATAAACCGATACTAATAGGACAAACATCAAATCCCTCGATCTATTCGAAACCATCTACACATTAGGCATAATAAACTCTTTCTCCCTATCGTTCGATTACCTCCTAAATAAATACTGGGACAAACACAGCTTAAATTACTGCAGCAGCAGCTCTCCAATTGCTTTGTACAAAGCACACAACGTACAGCGTCTAGTCATCCGAATTCACACACACGCAGAGAGAGAGGGGGGCTTTGTGAAATTCTAATACATTAAATGATGTGACTGGCAATTGTCATCCTAATCCATCTCATCATGGATATGTACATTCGCGATGGATATTGCTCGCGAAAGCCCTCTCAATTAGAGTGGACGGAAGAATGTTGCAGAGGTAGGCTGGAATATGCGGGGGAGAATAATGTCTCCCATCATTTTGTGAGAGTTCCCTCCCAAATAGCGATCTGTTACAATGTGTTCCCGGATTGAGCAAATAACCGGATCATTTCGGAATGGAGTTCCAGTGCACCTGGAATAATTAACACGCTGCCTTGATTAATAATCAGTTTATGACAATCTCTAGGGGTGGTAGGATCTACATTGTGTTAATTATTAATTTTAAATATAAATAATAAATTAAAAACTCAACTCTGCATCAATGAAAATATAAAAATGTTTATAAAACAAACATTTTAAACAAACAACACATTTTATGTTTATAAAACAAACAAAGGCAATTAATGAAAGTATTTTTTGTAAAGTCTTTTCAGAGGATTTCTTTAAGAATATGTTTTTCAGTTTTTATAAAAACTAATTTAAAAATCCATTTTTTTTTGTATTAATAGTTTCCTTATTTAAAAATTTATGAATTTTAAAACTTATTAAAGAGAAAAATCATGTATTATTTATTTTAATGCAATTAATTAAAATTAATATAAGAATAAGTTTTCTCAATATCATGTTTTGAATAATATTTATGATATTGCGAATTAATTAATTCAATGTCATTTAACTACTAATAAAAATTCATTAAATTATTATTTATTAATAATTTATATTTATTATTTATTTAATTTATTATTTATTAATTATTTATATTTATTATTCATTTAACAATTGTTAACTAAATATTTAATTTAATTTAAAATTTATTCAAAATCCTAACAATTTAACAGTGAAAAATATTTTTATAGATACAGAAAATTAATTCAAAAGGTGTTCTTTTAAAGATATTTGTAAGGTTATTATTGTTTCAAGTTTTAAAAAGTTTTATAAAGTTATCTTGTATGCATCCTCTTTTAATTAAAAATAAACTTTTATAATTTGAAAAGATTCTTTTGAAACAAAAAAAAATTGAAAAATTATTATTATTATTTATTTAGAGAAAAAATTAAAACTAAATGCGTAAAAACTAATACAAAAATTATAAATAAAAATTTTAAATAAAAAATTTGTTAATGTAATGCAATAAATTAAAAATCAATAAAATGTTTTATCCGTATTTTAAAAATTGATGAAATGCTATGTAAAATTCTAAAATGCATAAATACTCAACTTTAAAATGTATTATTTGTATTAAATACACAAAAAGTAGCTTATAAATATCCAGAAACAAACAGTGAAAACCTAACACTGGATCTTGACGACTTCTTTTTTGGCGAAAATGTAAATTTTAATCAAATATAAAAGAAATACTGAAGTGAGTTCTGCGCATCAACAATAATTAAATTTCAAAATAACAAATGTAATTTTACTTATTTAGTACCAGTAGTCTTCTTAAATACTGTAAAACCTTTTCCGCTTTTTATGTACTGCTACAATCATCTTTGGCAAAATAAAAATTTATAATGTGTTCATTTACATACTTATGTATAATGCAAATTGAAAATAATTTTTTTACCTGCCATATAAATTTCATATTTTTAAAATCACTGTCAAACATTCAATCGTCTCAGGTCATGGTTTGAATGCTTCCCCAGATATTTTGAAATGAAACAATAAGAAGCATTATCTAAATGCTCACATATATGGAACAAGATTACATCCATTGGCTAAGCCAAGGGTGCCCAACCCCGCGGCCCGCCTTCAACATTTTTTCCGGCTAGTGAGATTTACCCCACTTTTACAAAATATATTTATTTTATAATGGCCAAAGTTGTGAAGACCCATGTATTAAAATAATACATTATGTGTATTATATATATTCATATCATTATGTGTGTATTCATGTATATATATTCCTTAAAAATTAACTATCGAAATTATGAGAAAAAATTAACTTTGATTTTAAAATAATATTCTTGCGAATATCATATATGACAGATATTGCCTGTTTTATTTATGAGTTAATAATAATAATTAAATTATATTCTGCGAACTCATGATGCGCGCGCTCCTTGGAACACCTAATATAACAGATTGTCATATGAATATATAAATATATTGTTGTAATATGTATATAGGGGGTCTAAATCTAATATGGGAATATACACTTTTATTTGCAGCCTGCAGAGTAATGGTGCATTTCTAAAGTGGCCCGCAAGATCATTTGGATTGGCTACCCCTGGGTTAAGCAATTGTTTTATCATGTAAAGTAAGTAATATCAAATATGTATGTTATCAGAGTATTAAGTACTTGTTTAATATGAACTTTTTAAATAAAAATATTTTAATTGGCTGTAAATATACAATAATTGACTAAAAACATTCGTGATAAAAGTTACAAAAAGCATAACAATGTACATATGCGAGAAACGCCACTGCACAACAGCACACATGCAATGGCTGTAGTATTTTTATCTCATTGAGGTCAGCTTTGTCAGAGACGTATTAGAGTACCCCGAATAAATTCGTTATTTCGATAGTTTGACCTTGCTATCCACAATCGCCGACTCCCTGCTCTCTAATTGAGTCCAACGAAACCGATACTTACT
Source organism: Caerostris darwini (assembly GCA_021605075.1). Classification (NCBI taxonomy): domain Eukaryota; kingdom Metazoa; phylum Arthropoda; class Arachnida; order Araneae; family Araneidae; genus Caerostris; species Caerostris darwini. The sequence goes on from BPLQ01009972.1 coordinate 117,737, forward strand.
GTGGAAGCCAATGAAGTAGCACTTACACGAGATGAATTTTCTTCTAATGCATCACAATTTAATTGCAATTATGCCAGGAACTAACTTCCAAATGATAGCTCGGGGACTTGGGGCGAGATGCGTGGAGTCCCCAGGAGTTGTAATCACAAGTTTAGAGCACTTAATTTACTTCGGTATCTCATTCGAATCTAGTCGATAACAGGAGAGGTTATTAAATCGTTTAATTTGACCAATTACTGGCTTTAAATCACGCTTGTTGCAAATTAAATGAATCGGAAACGTATCGTAAAACATATCAGGTTTTTATTGGATTCGGTATATATGCTTGAGACGTGGATGATTTTCTTCATGGCCATAGAGAACTGTAATGGATTTTAAGGAAAATAATTGCAAATTTATTTTTGGAAAAAAAGTTTTACATGTGAAATTTCTTGTAAATTTTTCTATATGAAAGAAAAATAATAATAACGGAATTAAAAGAAATGAAACGCTCACTGAATGGCATAAGTCATTGCTTAATATTTTATTATTGATAAGATAAATATGACAGCTTTTATATCAGCTTCAATTGGATTATTCTAATACATGATGAATGATGCGACTATTATATAATACCTGATAATGCTGTCCGGTTTAAATATACAGGGGGAGGGACATCAATTAAATTACTGGTATTTAGAGATCCATTATAAAGGACGTACTACCGTTGCAAATGCAACATCATTTCGTATATATGCTATTTAAATAATGGGGGATCACTTTTTATAAAAAAAACACTATTTACATTTTCGACACCATGTGGGAAAGCAATGCTTGAAGCTGATTTTGGCCAACAAAATAGCCACAAAAACTAAAAAAATACTTTACTTGATTGACTAACATTTAATAGGCATTTTGACACAGGAACATGTCTTAGCACAGGGGTGGTCAACCCAAGCGATCTTGAGGGCCATTGTGAAAATGCATCATAACTCCGCAGGCTGCATATAAAATTATATATCCCCCTATTAGATTTAGATCCACTGTAGACATCTTTTTCGAGTGAAAAACTGAAACATAATGAGTTATCATTACTGTGTTTACTATTATTCTTACACGTAAGCTTAGATAATATAGTAACGAGGACAATAAACGCACATTGCAAAGATATATATAACACTAAAAATGAAATATAAAAAATAGTTTTATATATATAAATATAGTTTTCTTATTTCTTTTGCATATTTTATGTAATTGTTACATTTTGATTTCTTAAATTCTTTCAACAATGGCAAGTGGTGAGCGTTATTAGTTTTCAATTGCGATTCAAATATCAACAATTTCTTCTGAAATGCTTTGATGCGATTAAATATGTCGACTGTAAGGTTATCTTTTCCTTGCAATGAATTCATAACTGTAAACTCATTAATAAAACAGGCAATACCTGTCATATATTTGCAAGAATATTATTTTAAAATCAAAGTTAATTTTCTCTCATAATTTCGATAGTTAATTTTTAAATATATGGATGCACACACAATATATTTTTTTAATACATTGGTTTTCACTACTTTGACCATTATAAAATAAATATATTTTGTACAAGTTTGATAAATCTCACAGGCCGGAAAAATGTTCAAGGCGGGCCGCGGGTTGGGCATCCCTATCTTGGCAATTACATTTGTTTTTTGGGGAAAAAAGTTGTGAGGATACAGATAAAGCAATTTGTCGTCAATTGCAATAACTGTTTCTATCCATTAGTCATGGTTTCTTCTATTGGTTGTAATCGTGCTTTGAAGAGAAAATTTCTTTTTGTAGTCTAGTTCAAGGCTATAAAATTAAATTATTTTATGAATTCAGCTCCGATAAGTAAGTTATTTTATGATTTTAGAGTTGTCCGAGTGTTAGACAGATGGATTAATGTTGGCTTCCAGTATGGAGGATTTCAGTTTGCAAACCTGGCAAACAAACGGAAATCCTGTATCTAAGTCGTAAACGAATAAGATGTATCTGTAGGCATGGAAATACTTTTAATGGATTTTTCGAGGTAGAAAAAAAGGCATTCATTCCGTATTCATTGAACGGCATTCACTCTGTACTCGTTTAACGGCATTCATTCAATATTCATTGAATGGTATTCTTTCTGGTGTATTCTGTATTCCGATTATTCTGGTGCATTCATTCCAAACCATGATGATACAAACTTGAATGTAGGGTAGCAGATGATTTTGATTCTGCTTTATATCGGCCATATCAAGGCAAAGGATCTGATTTGTGAGCAGGAAAATGTTTTCATTGGATTGTAGGAGAAAGAAAAGGGTTGATTTCATTTCTTAGTGTATTTGTTTCAAACTGTGGTGGGCCAAATTTGGATGCAGTATAACTTTCTGCTTTATCAGTGGCAGATGGTCTAAATCAGTAGATAATAAAATACTTCCTTTGAATTGTTGTAAAAAAGAAGGCTGATTTCATTCCTGGGTGTATTCGTTCCAAATTGTAGTGGCAGGCACAGAATCGAATGTAGTTAGCAGATGATACTGACTTTGCTTTATATCTGATATATCAGTGGTAAAGGATCTCAGATTTAGTTTAAGTCCTTTAAAAATGGTTTTCTTAAATATTAATACAGATATTCATATAAGTCTTAGACATTATTAATAGCAGCTTATATATGTATGGCCAGAAACTTTTGGAATTACTATGTTACTATGTCATACTATTTTATGCAAAAGTTTATATGCATGCATAATATTTGAATGGGTGAGTGAGATGCAAGTCTCAAATTGAAATGTTCATTTAGTTTGTTGTTTAAATGTTTAGTTAGCTTAAATGTTATGAACATTGACTTGAGATGTAACATATTCAAAGTGTACAAAAACCTCAATCTAGATATAACATTTCAAAGATAATACTTTTTATCATTTGTTATTAATTTGTAAGTTAATCTTAATTCTGAATTTGAAAAATTAAACATTTTTTATTCTGTAATTTCTATACTGGATAATTTATGAATTATAATGTTATATAAATCAGTTGAATTTTGTTTTAGTATTTGCAAAACTTTATAGCAATTCCTCACATATGCATAATGAATTAAATCGATTACAGTCAAAACTTTTTTTTTACCATGCAATCACCGTGCTATTTTTAAATCAACCAGAAAAAAGTGATCTTGGTTAATATTGTTGTTCCAAGTGGAATAATATAACCTTATTCCACTTGGCTGGCCAAGCCCACGAGCCCATATGGACTCATGATTGAAGGGGAAGGAAGCAGCTGCTGTTGTGATGGAACACCGGTAGGTAGAAGCCTGACTTTTGCTCCTTGCCGCTCTTACAGTCATGGGAGACCGGGATCTACGGCTTAAAGTGGATTCCGAACCACTACAAAGATCCATGGCACCGCCGGGATTCGAACCCGAAACCTGTGGCACCGAGCGCTAGATACTCGGCCATTCAGGTCCCAAATTTGCCAACGGCACGCAGTGTTCCCAGGTGGTCACCCACCCAAGTACTGACCGCGCCCAATGATGCTTGACTTCGGTGATCTAACGAGAACCGGTATTTTCAGCATGGTACGGCCGTTGGCACTTGGTTAATATTGAACTATATATTCCTTTATTATCTGTTAATTGAACTTTTTTAAAGTTTACGTTTACCAAAAATTATTATAATTGAAAAGTTAAACAAAGCAAAAACACATATACATATTATAATTACTTACGAATCTGCTCTATTTTATAATGTATAGAATTTTTATTTACCGTATTGCTCAACATGCAAAAATTATCTATTAATACCACTTAATGTTCTTTTGGTTTTTTCCTCCCTGTTCTTAAATTTTATATTGCATGATTACAACCCTTAACATAAATAAAAAAAATCGATACATCGATAATACTGTTTGAAAACTAATCGAAAATTTATTTGAAGGAAAAATGTTTATTAAAAAATAGCAATATAAAGATTGTTAAATGATAATCAAAGTTGCAAGACTTGATTTGTAAATGTATACCAGATAATTTGTACTAAAATTGCTTTATATATAAACATAAAAATTATTATATTATATATATATAGATTATTAAGGAAATAATAGATTTATAAAAAGAAATATAACATTTATGGACAAAAATAAGCTATGGAATGTGAACAAATTATTTTACTATTCAGTAAATACATATGTTAATGGTAATGATTTAAGTTTGTGTAAAATGCACGCTTATAACTTGAAAGAATTGAAATTATAATGATTATGGAAAAGAACTATTTAAACTGAAGACTATAAATACATAAAATATCATATTTAAAAGAAATGCTATGTTTTAAGCATTACAATCATTATAATTATTTAATAATAATTAAGAAACTATATTATTAAATTACTAAATTAGTAGGTTATTAAAAAAATATATATACAAAATCTTTATTTTTAAAAAATAATACTCATTGAATGATGGTAACTAACACAAATTGTGGAATTTCCTCCAGAACCTAAATCCCTAAAAGCCCTCCAGGAAACTATCATTTTCTGTCGATGGGCTATACAAACCTTATATCAGATGAACCGTATCCCATAACGTAAAAAATAAATAAATAACGTCTCATGTGTTGCATTGTTTTATGTTAGAATATCTAGACCATAGCCACTGACCTGAAGGATCCCTACAGCACACCTTTTTGAGAGATTTTTCTTTTTTTGGAATTTTTTCATGGCATTGTTTCGCAAAACAAAAGAAATTTTTGCTCCCTAATCCAAAATGTTATGTGAGTAAAAACACCGAATTATCTTTTATCAACCAATATAGCTCAAGTGAATTTCTGCTCTCGTTTTTAACTTCTTTCAATATATCAAAAACCAGTGTCTTTATTATTGATAATACGATTAAATAAAATCATCTGCATAATTATCCTAAATAAATGCTAAAGGAAAGCATTCCCTTAAGAATAAAACTCAAAATGATTACTTTTAAACCATAAAGTAACTTACTGAGTATAAATTTAATGAAATCAGAATCACTACGGATAGCTGTAACTTAGACATAAAAATTATTTTTCAATTACATTTCTCAAAGAAAGACAATTTTTAGCACTTCCAATATATTTTTCATGATATAATTTAACTGATTGACATTTAATATTGATTGATATTTAATAATTTATTATAGTGATCAAAAATGAATGACTATATTTCCATTCATTGTTTAATAACTAGTTTGTATTTTAATTGAAAATAATCACCTGAAAGTTTCTATAAAAAGTTTCTATGTTTACTACTAATAATAATTCAATATAAAATATAAAATACCTTTACAATATTATATTACAAATATACAAGTAATATCTGTAGTATAATTCAACGCAGGGGCCTAATGGTGAGTGACTAGCTCTCTGGTGGTAGTTCCACAGGGTTCGCGTCCCCGGCTGTGTCATGGATGTTTATAGTGATTTCGAATCCACTTTAAACCATAGGTTCCGGTCTAATATCACTGTAGAGCGTAGGGTTGACAACACTACCTCGTAAAAATAAAACATCTCCTGTCTCGAAAACTGCCACTAGACAGACGGCCTTGTGGCTGTTGCGCCAATGAAGAAGAAGAAGATATTCAACTCCTAGCAGAAATCCTAATGTTATAAGATCTAACATGATTTATGTTCCATTATCATTAGCTTTTTAGTTTGTAGGTAAATTTATAAATCATTCCACTTCTAAAATAATGTGCGGCCTGATGGCCAGTTGGCTAGCGCTCTGGTCTTTGGTACCACGGGCTTTTCAGGTTTGAATCCTGACTTTGGCATGGATGTTTATTAGTGGTTCGGCATTTACGTTAAAGAATAGGTTCCGGCCTAATTAGTCTAAAGCGTATAAAAAATAGCGGTAGAGCGACAAACTAAATCTAAAATAGTACATAGAATTTTTATTTATTAGTTTACGTAGTTTTATAAGAGGGGAATTTATATTAATATCATAAATTATATAGTTTTGTCCAGATCTTCAAGGAAACAATTTTCTTTTAGCAATGTGCAAGTTCAAGAGATGGTTTTATCTACAAGCACAAGGAATCATAATGGAATACACCCTTTCCTAAATAAAAAAAAATGCTAAAAATTTAATTTTAGCGTTATTTAATTAAAGGAAATGTCCAAATAATTAATCGAAATTTAAAATTAGAGGATTTTTACAATCACGCGACAAATAATTTTAAATTTAAAAATAAACAAGAAATTATGAGCACTGTTTTTTTTTTTACCCATTAATGTGAAAAATTACCTTTAAGTCCTTTTTTTGGGCGAGATTGATTGGTAGAACGGATTTGTCAGTTGTCCACCACCATCTTCAAATTTCATTCTTCTGTTGGCATCTAAACGACTTGAATTCGAATCTACAGCTGAGTCTGTTGAAGAGTGATTTAGATGACAGTTTTAGACTATTCTTACCTTGAAAAAGTGTATGAATCCTTTCATTGACAACTACAAACCTGTATCCCAAGCAGCAATGAAACTTTTGAGTAGACGTTGTAAAAACAATTCAGTAAAAATACATAGTTGAAAAATAATTTTTTTTTCAAATTTATGTCCTCTCTTCAATACGTGCCTACATAAACCATGTAGGTTTAAATAATGGCTCATAAAAAAATGTTTGATTTTTATGTGCTCCATCTACTAAAAATTTGCACTTAATTTATGACACACCCTTTATACATGTATAAGCAGAAAAACTGAAAGATTGAAAAGGTACAAACACTATATATTTTTCCATAAACTTCTTTGAGATATTTTATACAGATTACAAAAAAAATAACATCATTCAACTCTATACGAAGCTTTATAACTGAAATAAAGTGTTTATATTTTCTTTCGTGGAATTATCGCAAATGAATCTGTATTTTTTTTATTATTTGGCAAGCAACTAAGAAAAACAGCATTTTATTTCTGTACCCTTTTTTTTACCATACCGTTGAAATTACAACTTTTCCACCTTATTAAAAACTATAGCACGTGGTAAAGGTGTAAACGTGAGCCAGATCTATTTGCTGACAAATTCTAGTTTCAACTTAAAGATCTAAATTTTACTGTTTTGTTTTTTAATAGATCATCTGATTTGGAACTCAATTTCGTATGACAGTCACTAAACACTTAGAAAATTTTATTGATAACGAAAGTGTATATATTCTCTATAAAATTAAGCATTTTTCCTGGAAGGAAATAAAAAGAAAACGCGAAAAGGGCGCCACCTTATCATAAAATAAAGTTCTTACTTGCTCTGCTATCCAAAAAATGTCTCAACTTTTTTTTTACATCGCATTCCTTGTCTGCCGGATCCTAATCTTCCATTCATAAAGAGTGGTATATTATCAGATAAGATGGGGCAATATTGAATTCATTTTGTGAGTTGAATTTAAAATAATTGTTTCAAAATGTATAAATGAATTTGTTTTTGGAAGACATTCCCTGACTTTCGTTATTTTCATAAAATTGTAATTATTTCACAATTTCACGTTTTTATCTGTAGCTTTTATAATTCAGTATCATTAATAAGATTCATATTTCTTAAGTAAATTCTGAAAAATTTAAACTGAATTTCCTGTGTTAAATATTTAACAGAATATACTATATCTATATGTTTATCTGAGCAGATTATATTATAAATATACCGTATATTATAAATTATGCAATTCTGTAAGATGAAGTATTATTGGTACTGTCACATAACACGATAATTAAATTCCGAATAAAGGCGTCTGTTAAGTTATATGATATATTAATCAAGATTAGGTTCTGAAAATTTAAAAAAATGATTTAATAACTAAGTTTTATGTATATTAAATTAATAATAAAAAGTGTTACATATTAATATTCGCAAAATCACAGAATAGTGGCAGTTTGGATTTGGTCATTTCCGATTCAAAAAATCTCTTCGTCAAAATGCGCCAAGTAACGGGTTACAAATGTAAGTGAAATGAATTGCAAACTGTACAAGAAACACATTTGACAACTTGTCGCCCAATTGGCTCCACAAAAAAGCTCCATATCCCAACTGTCACTATTTTGTGATTTGGCCAAATTATATTCATCAGAGCGAGAAAGTATTTTTCCGTGTTGAATTTTAGACTCCAGTTTTGTTAAGGTGGCCAGGGCGTTTGCAATTCTGGCTTTGAACTAAGTTTTCGGAACCCGACGAGTGATGACGAACCGAAATCTATCGGTTTCAATTTTGTTTTCCTTTATTTCTATTCTATACAGGTGCATGTCATGATAAGTCAGTCGAAAGAAAAGTGTTTCCGTTACATTGAAAAAGTGTGAGGGAAAGGATTCGGATCCCTTAGATACCACCTTTAAGATATTTGTTGTACATTAAAGCGAAAAAATGTGGGTGCCGTGAAATAACGTCTCTCCTGTGGTGTAACTCTGTATTTGTCTGGTGTTTGGAAACAACTCTTTGTAAAATACTTCGAGAATAAGGAAATATTATATTATAATAAATTTTTCCTAATTCTCAAAAGGTACTTGAGTTATGAGTGTTATACGAGAACCATTTGTGATTCTTTGGAAATTTTCTGTTGCATCGATTTTTTTTTTGTCCAACTAACTCAAAAGAATTCTATTTAATTCTTATTTTTTATATTATTATGAATTAGTTCCAAAAATTCTTCTGGCGTAGACAGATTAGGTAATGATTCAGATTAGATTTTTTTATGAGATAAAATTTAATCTTTTTAATTAAACAAATCAAATTTTTCTCAACACATATGCATGTAAAAATATTTAAATTGAAAAAAAAATTCCAAACAATGAAAACAAAGAGTTCATGATATGTTAACATTGATAATATTTTATTTTGCATAATTTCATTAATTTTTAAGCATTATAACGTATAGTAAGGCAGCGCAATTCGCAACTTGAAAATTTTTTTGTCAAAGCAATGCATTCCAATATCATTGCAGTACCACTCGTGACCTAGTGAGCAGTTATCGTTCAGGAATACAAATTGATGAAAATGACAACATCTTTTGAAGTCACTGCTTTCAAAAACGAGGAGATTCGATGGCGTGATTAAGCGTTCAGCCATTAATAGTTCAACTGCCTGGTTGGAGTTTTTTATTTTTATTTTTATTTTTCAACAATACAAAGTCTTAAATATCTTGAGTTAATCCTGAAAGTTCTGGAAGACGGCGTACTTCCTATAATCATCATCTAGTCATAACAACAGTAAATCTACTAATGCACGTATCATTTTGCCAACAACATTCCAGCTGTCTGGTGGGAGTATTTCATTTTTTCTCCCATACATTTTTTTTCTCCCATACAATTGGCTAGCGTCCTGCCCTTTGGTGCCACAGACATCAAGTTGGAATCCTGTCGGTGGCATGGCAGTTGTGAGTAGTTCGGAATTCATGTTAAACTGTAGGTCCCGGTCTAATTTGCCTAAAGTGTGCACAAAATGACCGTAGAGAGACAAACATTTTTTTTTTTTTTTCGTTCTAATGCAGCTGGCAAACACTTAGACAGCTTGGTCTTGGATGCCTTAAGGCAAGCGCTGCACAGACGTACTCACTTTGCATGACCCAGGGGGCGCGTGTAACTTGAAGATCAGCCACGGACGCGGAGTAACAATGCCCCCACAACTCTCTACAATTCTATTAGGACCGGGACCTACGGTTTAAAGTGAATTCCGAACACATCCATGGCACCGCCAGTACACCGCTGAAACCTGTGGTACCGAGCGCCAGAGCTCTAGCCACTCGGCCATTTAGGCCCTAGAGAGACAAACAAAACCATACATTTTTTTTTCCTCCCATACAATTGGCTAGCGGTCTGGCTTTTGGTGCCACAGACATCAGGTTGGAATCCTGGCGGTGGCATGGCAGTTGTGAGTAGTTCGGAATTCACGTTAAACTGTAGGTCCCGGTCTAATTTGCCTAAAGTGTTCACAAAATGACAGTAGAGAGACAAACCAAACCAAACCCATAGAATATGCAAATGCAGGACAATTATTCCTGAAGAGCAATTAATCTACACGTCTGTGGATAAACTGTGAGTTACAATAATGGAACACAATATTTACCAATGTATGTGCATACACACGCAAAAACGTCTTCACTAAAGTTGCACCTCACAACCTGTATGGCCGGAATATATGAAATTCGGGCCTTCATTTACAGTCAGTGTTGAAAGGTGTAATGTTGGTGTAATTATTATTTTTTCGAACTCTTCAATTGCTGGCCTTATAAAATTAAAACTTTTTTCCCTTCGTTTTAAGAAACTTCATCCTTAGAAAAATTAAACAATATTTTAAATGTATTATCCCATTTTTATTACGATTTAAATTTTTAAATATCAAATTTACTTTTTGGAAAATTATTTTATAAGCAGTTGTTGCAATTCAATAAAAAAATTTATTGTCGTTATTATATTTTAATTATATTAGGGGGCGAGTAGTATTACTCGCGTCCGTAGCATATCTTCAAGCTATACGTGCCCCCTGGGTAGTGCTAAATGAGTAACAGCGTTTGTCGGTGCAGCCCATACGACATGCCTTCTTCAAAAGCTAGTTTGTATTGGGCTGCTAGCAGGGAAAGACCAATACGACCCAATTCTCGACGTAATTAAAAACAAGTAATATAAAAGAAAAAAAAAATTTTAAGTCAATTCCTTCTTTTTTTTTCACTATATTGCAGAAAGTCCTTTATAAATACTTTTCATTCATTTTTTTAAGTTTATCTGGCGCCATCTATTGGTAGATATATGCACCTTAATTCTAAAAAAAACTAAAATTAATTAATTTAATTTAATTACTGAATTAATATTTGAAAAAACTGTATTAACATCGTCATCCACTACAAGTTCAAAAAAATTTATCTGAACTTGAGTGGATGAATAAAAAATATTTTATTAACGATTGGAAATTTGAACAAGATATATATAGGGAGAGTGTGAGCTAATAAAAGGAATTGAAAAAATATATTTTACTTATTTCACAGGAGAAATATAATCCACAAGCAATAGTTGTTATAAATTATTTATATCTAAACCATTTACTAAAATTTTACCGATTTTAATTGAGAACCAAATATTTATGTCGATGAAAGCTATAAAAAATGATGTTTTAATATTTTTCATTTTTTGTTGGACCTTTAACTATCAAGTCATAATTGAATTATAGAATAAATTACACATATATATAAAAGAAATATTTTAAAACTAATGTCTTATTGATTAATTAATGCTAAAAATCTTATCATTTATTTTTCAGGCAATATAATTATTCGTATAATTTCTTAAGATGCCTTAGACAAGTTTAGGATCATAATTTCAAATTTTGCAATAAGAAAATAGAAATTAAAGTTGATTTAATCTTAGTTTCAGTTCTATGGATATAATTAATTCAATTACTTAACAAGTAATATAAAAAAAAAATTAAGTCAATGCTTACTTTGTTTTCATTATATTGCAGAAAGTCCTTTATAAATAATTTTCATTCATTTTTTTAAGTTTATCTAGCACCATCTATTGGTAGATACATACAACTTAAATCTAAAAAAAAATATAATTAATTAATTAAATTAAATTACTGAATTAATATTTGCAAAAACTGTATTAACATCTAGTGTCATCCACTACAAGTTCAAAAAAAATGTATTTGAACTTGAGTGGATGAATAAAAAGTATTTTATGAACGATTGAAAATTTGAACAAGATATATATAGGTGAGCTAATAGAAGGAATTGAAAAACACTCTGCAACGTGCAATAGTAGAAATTTATAATTAATGAAAGGAAGAAACCCAACACGTGAACAGAAAATCATTAAATCTAAAAATCGTTGAAAAATTTGTTTTCACAATTTTTCGCCTGAATTCGCATACTTTATTTGATTCATAAACAAAAATCACGCAATTCGTGACTCTTTTGTATTGTATATATAGCTAAACAATTATTTTTCATTGTATAAAATAATTTCGTGAATTCGAATACAACAATACTGACTATCAATCACATCACGTAAGTTATAACTTAACAAATAAAAAGTTTTTCCTTGAACTGACACAAATAGATTTATTCATGTATAACAACAATAGTTCTACGAAGATAATCAAGCCATTAGAAAACAAACGTAAATTTTATTTTGGAAACTATAAAATAAATTTAAATAAATTAATAAATTATCTGTTCACTTCATTAAAGCTATTGGAAATGAACAATCACCGTAAGTAAAAACGTTTTATCTATATATATCAGATTTCTAAATTTACATAGAATCGTCTCTTTTTTAATGCAACAATCATTATAATTGTTGTTGTTCAATAATTCTTTTGGGATCATATATTGTGTGATTTAACTGTCAAATAATTCATTCACAATACAGATATGAGCCATTTAGTTAAATTATTGCTCAATAGATGGTAGCACGTGCATCTACTTTAGATTTGAAACATACAAGTTTTCTTTTTACAATTTAAATATATTAAGATGTTATTAATTCCATTGCTTTTTTAAAAAGACATAATTATTTTCCTTTTTTATAAAATTTGTCATAATAACAAATGAGCTTTGTTTTATAAAATATTTTTACTTTATTAAATTAAGAATGTTAGACTTAATATTCAAGATTCAACAAGATATTTTTGAAGGCGTTGCCAGAATTATTAAAAAAATTTTTTTTAATATTATAGTTTATTTATTTTAATTCTACTTTTTAATTCTTTATTATTCCTTCCAGAAATGCAGAAATTTCTACAATTTATATCTATTCTTTAAAAATAAAATCGTCATAAATTCCTTAAAACAATAATTTTATTTATCAGTACATTTTTTAATATTTTAAAAATAAAGATTCCAAAAAGAATTTAATAATAAATTAATTATGAAAAAAGCAGTTAAAATTGTGAAAAATGAAACAGGTAAGAAATTAAAAAAACTTTCATTCATTAAAATCATTTCTATAACAAGAGTAAGATTTTTCATAACTAATATATTTTTTAAATTCTGTAGGCAGTGATATAAAACTAAATTTCCTAATATTCGTCAATAAAATTAGATATATTTTGTCTTTTCTTTACAAGAAAAAGGATTGTGAGATATTATTCTCTCAAAATACATATTGGTATTTAAGATTTTCAAAAATGGTATCACAAAATTTTTTATCTGATTATTAGCTGATAAAAGACAAATATTAAAAGTGTTAAAATAGTTATGTATTCAGTCTGAGGAAAAATATTGCATGTTTTAAAACTCCAATCAAATAATATATATATATATATATAATTTTTTGTTTCTCTTTTCATCTATTTAATAATTTCAAATACTTGTATTCTTTCAAACTTGAGGTTTGAATCCTACATAATATTATTTGGAAAATTTATTAAACGTTTTAAATATGCACTTATGTTTCCTGATAAAAAGCAAATAATAATAACAATAATAATAAATAAATAAAATAAATTAAATAGTTTCATGAACAATATAAAATTTATTGGTGCTACAATAAAATACATCTGGTAAACATTATTATTAATCAAAATAGTTTTGCAAAATATCTAAATCAAAAACAGTGTACTGGTCTTTATCCACAATTTTTTAAGAAAAATAACAGTGTATATTTAACAAAATCCACTTAGATAAGAAATACGTATAAAGAATTTATACGATATTTATTATTGGAATTTTACTATTTCACTTTTCCTCTATTTAACAGCTTCAAACATTTAGATAGTTTCAGTATTTACTTGAATACCGCAGAATTTTGTTAGCAAAATTTATGAAATTATTCAAAAATGTACCTATGATTTTAAATTGAAAATAAGAAAATTGACACGAAGATTTCAATTAAAGACTTAAATAACAATAGAAAATTTATTGGTGCTACAATAAATGCATTTGGTAAAACTCAAACCATATTAATCAAAATAGTTTTACAAACTATCTAATTAATCGAAAGCAATGTGTATGCGTTTATTCATAAAAAAATGTTGTAAAATCTGTAAAAAAAAAATTTTCCAAGGAGATGAGATATATGTATAAGAAAAAATATATAATATATATGATCGGAATTCTTTTTAATTGATTCTCTGTCATATATTTAGCAATTCTAAATATTTAAATACTTTCAGATTTGAATCCTGCATGATATATTTGTTTAAAAGGCTTAAGTTTCTTAAACTTTCCGAAAATTTATTCATAGTTGATGATTGTTAGAAAACAAGTAAAATGAAATGAGTTCAATTAAAAGTTTTGAAAAGAAATAAAAAATTTTGAAATGTAAAGTTTGAAATGTAGCACTGGGTGAATTTTTTTCCCCTTATTGTATTTTTACTGAGAGTGAGTACGAAAAAATGCATTTTTATGAAATAAATTTACAATTATGGCCCGAAGTCCATTTACTAACAATATATTCAAATTGAAAAAACTTACAATACAATGTCTTGTATTGTAAGTCTTTTACAAGGGCATACAAAATAAAATTCAATACAATGACATACAATGTAAAGACTTACAATTTACAAATTAATTTTGCAAAAAAAGATTTCAGAATATTATAATAAACTTTGTGAAATTAGTTGTTGACTTTTACATAACTGCAATACGAATTTTTTGCTATTTTATGATTCCAAATGACTACATTTTTTTTTCGAGTGTGTTATTCTAAAGGAACATTCTTGAATTCTTCTTGAAAACCTATGTATTTTGTGCCTAGATTTTTTGAAATCATTAAAATAGAACCATTTATCCTATCTTCTAAAAGCTTCAGCACACCTTGGGCCATGTATTCTGGACTGAAAAAAAATTAAATATAATCATTAGAAGGGCCTCTATAAGATGAATTTAAATTTGTGAAACAATATATTCTTACTACAAAAAAATTTCAGTTTTTATGGAATAAATTAGAGAAAATCGCTAACTCAATGGACATCAACGTAAACCAGATTTATTTCATAATTTATTTATTGTTAGGATCACTTTTTGCATAATAGGATTCTTTAATGAGATAAACTTTAGTAAAATTAGTGTGATTAAACTCTAGTAATAGAAATAAATTTCGACAGTGAAAAAAATGGAAATGGCAAACTTACACTACTTTTAAAGAAAACTATTTGTGATCATAAATTTACCTTCACTTTTTCAACATTGTCGCGGACCTCATATTTGAGCAATATCGTGTTAGTACATGATAACCATATGTGTTAATAACAATTGCAACAATTTTACAATTAACTTTTTTTTCAAATTAATACTTTTTTATGTTACGCACTGTTAGGCCTGATGGCCGAATGACTAGCTCTCTGGCGCTTGGTGCCACAGGTTTCGGGTTAGAATTCAGACGGGGCCATGGATGCTTGTAGTGGTTTAGAATCTACTTTAAACCGTAGGTCCTGGTCTAATATGAATGTAGAGCATTCGGCGTAGGGCAGACAACCCTACCCCGTAAAAGAAAACATCTGCCCTGTTTCGGAATCCAGTTAATACCAGGCAGACGGCCATGGTATTAACATGGATTGTAGTTGCAGGGAGGCAGGGTTAGTTGTAGTAGTTGCAGGGTAAATATAGAGAGTACTTATTTATCGGAAAACTTAAAACTTTAATAAATGCGTTTCAATATATTAACACTGTTAACCGTGCAGATACGCTTACCGGTATTTCAGTAAAAAAATTTTCTCCAATGCCGAACATTTTGGTCTCACTCTTAATGCAATTATATATAATATTTAACATTAACAGGGTGCACTAGTGACTACAGCGGAGAGGTTCTAAATTACATCTAAATTTTGTCGTAACAATTTGGAACGAACATCTTCAGGGTTGCATTTCAGGGATTCCATGTTACTCATGCCTTTGGATTTACTAGCTTACTTATATATTATGTCATTCTTGGCATGGATATGGAAGCTTTTGGTACAATAGCATTACCTACGTGATTCTTCAAATTCCAACGTTTTATCTATCAGGTCACCCAAGGTTTCAAAAATATTTAGAAGTTCTAGGATATATATTGTTGGCTGCTATACTAGCAGCTAGTTGTGTCAGGATGAAATACTCTGTTTCAAATTATATCAATTTTTATTTACACAATTAGTATATACATACACATGGCACCCTGTGCCTCTTAATTATTAATATTTTAAAAGCCAAGAACCGTCCCTGACCGTCTGTTTTGATCTGACGCTCCTGGCGCTCACCTCGTGGCCTTAAGATTTCACCGCAACTACCTACCACACTGGACCACACAGTCAAGGTCCCAGCCATTGGCCACAGCCACCAGTCACAACCGTGACCTCTCGCGGCCACATATTAACAACGATTAAACCTTACAATATATATATATATATATATACACACACTCAAGAGCCAAAACATTATGACCCCCTACATTTTGCAATGAACTCGTCTGGATGACGTGGAAGGCACGTGATCAGGTGGAAGTGGTATTTAACTGGTATTAAGTGGTGATATTAATCCATGCCAAAGCGGGTTGAAGCTGTGTTGCGCGCCAAAGGTGGGCCAACTCGTTATTGACAGGTGGCCATAATGTTTTGGCTCTTGAGTGTATATCTATATATACACAGTCCAGTCACATTAATGTGACCACCACCTACTTTCGACGTCAACGTGAAATAACCAATCACAAAACGTAGGTGGCAGCACATTAAAGTGTAGTGTATATAAAGGATGACCTAGGGCATCGGAAAGCATTTCAATCGTTGGCACGTCCTGCATGTCTCGCAGCGGTCCGCTCTACCAAAGGTGGTTATTCTGGCTTTTGACAGGTGGTCACATTAATGTGACTGGACTGTATATATTCATGATGTATTCTCTGACCCAAAAGCTGCGTTAAATTAAGATAAATTAAACGAAATGGATGCTAAATTATCTAATAATCATATGTCGTTACAGTAAAAGAATATGCTGTAAATTAAAAACAATTACCTCATTATGTCTTTGTGATTCGAATAATCTAAACCCGGAACTAAACTGTTTGTTGAAATAGATTTTAAGAGATCTGTATCGGTGAAAGATGGGCAAAGAGCAGCAAATATTATTCCGTCCTTTTCTAAATGGTAGGGGAGCTGTAAAGAAGAATATAGGAAATAAAGTTTTACAAAATAATATATTTTATTAAGTAAATACAAAGGAAACATTCTCATAAACAAGTAATAGAAAAAAAAAAAAAAATTTTAAGTCAATTCCTACTTTTTTTCCCCCACTATATTAAGTTTATCTGGCGCCATCTATTGGTAGATATATGCAACTTAAATCTAAAAAAAAACTAAAATTAATTCATTTAATTTAATTACTGAATTAATATTTGAAAAAAAAAACTGTATTAACATCCAGTGTCCTCCACTACAAGTTAAAAAAAATCTATTTGCACTTGAGTGGATGAATAAAAAGTATTTTATGAACGATTGAAAATTTGAACAAGATATATATAGGGAGAGTGTGAGCTAATAGAAGGAATTGGAAAAATGAATAAAATTCGTAGTCTCTTGTCACTTTCTTAATTCGATTCCTTATTTCTTAGAAGTGCGTTTAATCTTATAGAATTTTATAAACTGTACGAGTCATTGATTTAAGTTCAATCAACCTTGCCAGCATATTTCTTAAAAACTCAAGGATATCAGTACTTGAAAGTAATTGGCCCATGTAACAAAAAATTAATTTTATCCAAGAAAATTAATAACCATAACTCGTTCGTCATATTTCGAAATTCAAAAACTGATGTACTTGATATTGTAACCGTGCTTCCGCCTCCTATAGCGTTCAGGATAAATGGTTAGTAGGCCTCGAGACTTTCATCGGGGAGGAAGTGCAGCGTAACCAGCACTGTCGCTGAGAAACATTTAGTTTGTAATCTCTATTCAAGAGAAAATATATTCAAGGAACTCTGCGTAATAGTTGGCCTACAGACTCTCACCCGGAGAGGAAATACATTTCGCGCATTCAGAGCGTACCTGAATATCTTTATTTTTACTTAGAAGTGGAATCATTCCATGAATCTATAATTATATGTCTTTAAATGTATTAAATACATCTGTGGTGTTTGTGCGTGTATAAATACAGCTGTGTTTTCTCAAACCTGTGTCTCAAGTCTCAACCCAACCACATCCAGTTACAATCCAGAGTAGCTCTAACCCACAACACTATAACATATTATTTATAATTAAAAAATCTACAACTAGTCTAAATATCAAACTTCCAATAATACAATTTCTACTTCAAATAGCAATGTCTTTGGAAATGGCGATTCACTTGATCTAGAAAATATACTCATACGAAAAAATTTTGTAATTTAATGGCGACACATTAAATTCTTATAACTGTATATTTATGTTACGGACTAGAAAACAAAAATAAAATGTAAAAAAATATTTCAGATCAAAATTTTACACGATCTTCAACGAAATTATTAACTGAAAAAACAATAAAATGCTACAGATTATTAAATTAATGTTATTAAATGTGGGTCTTTAAAATTATTCATTTAATTTACAATGAAGAAAGTATGAGAATAATTTCCTTACAAAACAGTTCTAATTTTGGTATAGCATGGACTTAAATAGATTTGAATAGAAGCTTTTTAAAATATATTATTATTATTATCTCAATAACGAATCCATAATAAATAGTTTCAAAATGTAGTTAAAAGATTTAGTTACTTACACCAAAACTTCTTGTTAATCCAATCAAACCATGTTTAGATGCCACGTAAGCTGGCGCCGCAGAAAATGGTACAAAACCTTAAATGAAGAAATGTAATAGCATTTAGTTCATCGCATGTTTAATCTAGTAATAACAGTTAGTTCATCACATGGTTAATCTAGTATTAACGTTTAGTTCATTACATGGTTAATCTAGTAATAGCATTCAGTTCATCACATGGTTAATCTAGTAATAACATTTAGTTCATTACATGGTTAATCTAGTAATAGCATTCAGTTCATCACTGGTTAATCTAGTAATAACATTTAGTTCATCACATGGTTAATCTAGTAATGACATTTAGTTCATCACATGGTTAATGTAGTAATAGCATTTAGTTCATCACATGGTTAATCTAGTAATATTTAGTTCCTCACATGGTTAATCTAGTAGTAACATTTAGTTCAACACATGGTTAAAAATTTGCTTCATCACAGGGTTAAATTACAAAATTCTCTTTAAATATCACTAATTAATGTATCTTGCAAAAGATATGTTATCTTTTATCAAAGATTTCTTATGAAAGACATGAAACATATCTTTGGATTATAAACAGATAAAATAAATTTTTATTACTAAAAATTTATGTATTTATATCTTTTTTTAATTTTAGAAGCTATTATAATAAATTCGATACATGCATTTCATATATTTCACATTACAAAAATCAAATATAGATACTTATATTCATAAAAATAATTTCGCATACCTAATATGGAAGACATATTAATAACCATTCCTCCTTTTCCACCATGGCTCTTTCCCATATATTTAATGGCAGTTTGGCAGCCAATCATAGGACCCAGCTGCAGAGAAAAAGAAAATCAGTTTTAGTGCTTTTATTCTAATTTTATTGGGTTTTTTTTTAAATTCTATATTCTAATTTGAATATGTTTCAGATAGCATTTCGTTCCAATAATCTTAGACGAATTTAAGAAGATTCGAATTTTAAAAGTTGAATATTCGGAAATAAATTATTTTCGAATGTAAGCCGATTTGTGTATAAGCCGAAAGGGCTTTTTTTTTCCATCAAAAAATTTAACGAAGTTCAAAACCTGTGTATAAATCGAAATGAAAAAAATATCAATGTAGCGTTACTTATTAATGGTATTCTATTATTATTTCTGGTGTACGTATTGCAACTTTTCTATTAGCCGGACTCAAATTTGCCAAAATCAGATTTTTAGTTTTGGTTACGACGCAATAAATCAACAATATAATCAATTTCGAAAATAAAATAACTCATTTTTATAAAGCGAAAAAATGATTTAATTTAAAATAAAATTTTTTTTTTTCATAAACTTAAGAAATATAAACTAAATAAATAAAAGCGTGCTTATTAGCGATATTTGGAGCGGAAAAATACGTCTAACAGAAAAGTACCTGCCCTTTTTGATAAATCAGCAGATTCGTATATAAAACGACTCCCGTATTTTAGTTTTGAAAAAGTTCTAAAAAAATTATCGGCTTATACACGAAAATATACGGTACTTAGTACAAAATAATATTAAAAAAAAATGTGCATTATTTTAATGAAAAATGAAAGTTATATTTGCCATCCTAGAAAAAAACCCAATGCAAAGTTTTCTTGCTATGTTTTCTTACCAAATTTACACTAAAAAGAGTTTCAGGGTCCTGCTCTAGTACTATTCCAGCATTGTTTATAAGCACATCCACTCTGTCAAATGTCTTCAATGTCAGATCAAATGTACCTGAAAAATAAAGTGGTTTTACATAAATTTTCAATGAATTATGCTATTAAGTGCCTTAAGTGCATTCCTTATACTATTATACATTCGCCAAATCCTTTCTTTTGTCTTGCCAAAATGGTGAGATTTTTGTTTTATAATGCGTAATTTACATATTTCTAAAAAATGCATTCTTAGAAACATCAATTTAAGACAGAAGGCCCTGGCCGACCATGGAGCTGTGGCGCCATTGAAGAGGAACAATTTAAAGTGTAAATGTTTAAAGAAAATACGAAATTAAAATTAAATAGTTATTTAGGATTTAAAGCACAACTCTATAAACCTATTAATTTTCTATCTTTCATAATATTATTCGAATAAAATTGTGTTTGTGACTGAATGTCCTTTTTAAACTTACTTTGCGGCACAATGTTCTAAACAAAATTTTACTTGTAAATTAAATAACATCTTTTAGACTTAGATGTTAAAAAATAATGTGTTTTAAAAAATCCACCTAAAAAAATTAAATAGTCATACAACTGAATGGTCAATAGAACAAATACATATTCTAGAACTTCCTGATGATTGGAATCTTCTAGAATAACAATTCTTAACTTTTTTTTTTGTTCCCTGGAATCTTTCTGTCAGCTTAGAAGCCAATGCTTCTTTTTGTCGGTAAAACGAAGAAACGTAAAAAAAAATCTAAAACAAATATGTATATAACCAAGGCATTAACTTTTTTGTTCTAGGATAGGGGTTTTTTTTTTACATTTTTAACAGTTAAAAGAAAGAATTTACAACAAGCATTGAGAACATCAGTTTTGATTCACATGAACATTATATACATTTTACACGGTTGTTCTTTAAGATTCTCACTGGAGACAGTGCACGGTTGTTTGTAAGGAGCATATAATCAGGTAGCAGGTTAGCATCTCACAAAACCAAGCGTAACTCAAACACTAATGTATATTTTGACGTGGAATTTCACAGATGTCAAGGACAGTGCCAACAACCTAAAAAGAAAAAAATTGGAATACCATATGCCCGGGATATTTAAATTGAAAACTGGTCTTACTTTTTGGACAGAGTAGTAGATGATTAGATGTCTTGTGATCTAATCATAAGTAGATGATTAGATCACAAGAAGAGATACTGCCATCCCATGTGCCCTTATTGAAATGTCACAGCAAATTAGCAATTTGTTAAAACATAATAATACGTGTTCCTATTTAACAATAAACGATCACGTTAAATAACAATAAAATATATTATAAAGTAAGGGAATATTAAATTTTTATTAGTAAAAAAATGTCAAATCTATTACTGTTGTTTATCTTCCTTGACATTATTATGCGATTGAAAAATATTCTGCTACGTGTAATATTCTGCTATAAATTCATGTGAGTAAATCACTAATTCAAGTAATAATATTATAATTTATTAGATCACAAGACCCTAGCTTGTGGAATATATCCTGATTTAGGGGTCTCCCTTACTATTATTTCCTGATGTCTATTCAATTAAATACAAATGTGAAGCATTTTTGGACCCTTTACGAACTATGCTAAATAAAACAATATGCTAAAATAAACAGCTAAGTGCTGAATAGCTTGAATAAATTGAGTAAAATGTTTACTTACTGATGTAGTCTGCCTCCTTGGTTACATCGCAAGCAGAAAATATAACATTTTCAGCTCCGAATTCTTCTTCTTGTTGGTGTGTGAAGTATTTGCCTTTATACTGCTGTATGTCAGCAATACACACCTAGAATGGAATTAAACTAAAAAAAAGATATTTACTTTATACTTTTATTTTTAATTGTTTAAATAAAACAATATAAAATGAATAATGCAATAAATAATTAACCGCTGGTCATACAAAATACAACACTATGAAGGAAGTATACAATAGCTTTGAAATATGTAGCTACACAGACCTACGAGGCGCAGGTCACAAAAAAAAAACACACAAGAAAAGACAAGTTAAAAATAAGTTAAAAACATAATTGATTAATAAGAACATTAGAATATGTATTAAATTGTGTATGCCAGTAATAAGTGCCCCATGTAAACAGTATTAAAAGAGAGAACATAAAACTAGTTTTAAATATTGTAATTGTACATATTTTCTTGCTGTTCTACTTAAAAATGCTTAATTATTTCTCGTAGGCAAAAACAGCAGTTGTATGAACACTTTTAATTTAACAAATGATGGATTGTGCCATATCGAGACTTCGGATTATCCTTCGAGAAATCTGTTTTCAAACAAAAGTTCAAATAACTTGCACAAATGGTTATGACTAGTAGTACTGGATTATCAAGAAACTTAAGAATTAGAGTATGTTGTACAACAATCTGAGTCAGCACATATTTTCCTCATTCTATCTCGTCTACAATTACAAATTTTCTCAAAGTATTCATTACAGCAATTGCCTTTACTCTATGCTACAAGCTTCTACGACTACAATGATATGTAGAATGTCGCCTATATGAATGGCATCACATCATTTTTTTTAACGAATCCCAATTCTATCTACATTACCACTGCGATCGTATATGAAACTATTTTATATATGATTTATATATTAACTATTTTATTTATTTAAGATTTATTTAACTATTTTATGATTTATATATTAACTATTTTATTTATATTTATACATAAACTATTTTATATATGATGTATATGATTTATTTTTAATAAATGTTTGACATTTTTACTAAATGATGTTTAAAGTCTAAAGAAATCGAATTAGTCAGCCTTATTCATAATGTAAATAGAAAATTCATAATTAAAAATGAAAGAAACTTTATCTGTAAATTCTATTCTTTTAGAAATTGTAACTTGATTTACTTATATGTGAACTTTTTTTAAAATTACAAATGATATGTGCAATTTAAAGGGCAATACAGCTCAAATTCAAAATAGTGATGACTTGTAAAAAATAACATTTATTTTATAATTTGTCACTAGATGGCGACAGGAAGTATTCACTTCACTTTCGAATTTTGTTGCTTTATTATTTCCCTCTTCCCCCCCATAAACCTTCCTTCTTCCAATATTGATATACTTTGTCCTATAGGGGAAATGAGTGTTTGACTAATTTAATTAATTCCATAAATTTTTACCTTTTTTGTGAAGAAATTTAGTTAGAATTTCCGAAAGTTTAAATTTTTATTTTGGCTACACTTTTTAGCCATACACAATGGAAATTAATCAGTCCTTTATTAGCAACTGCTCATTCTATTATTTATAATGGAAAATGAAAATTCAACAGAAATTAATTGTAATTAATCCGATTTTCATACAAAGACAAACTTTTAACAAAAGGCTTTGAATTTAAATACATTTTTGTAAATTTTGATAAACGTGGGTAATTGGGATATTCCATTATGAATATTTACAATTTGGGTAAAGCATTTATTTGAAAGCAAGCAGAAAATTACTAAACTATTTATTTTTGCAGAAAAATTAAATAAAACGGTTTTTATGCTGAGAATGCATTAAATCCTTTAACTCACTATTATAAAAATAATAACTCGTAAAGATTGACTTCTATAATAAGATGACTTAACTAAATAAAATGAGTCTGTCAGAAATTTAATCGTAATTATTAAATTATACTTTAAAAAGATAGTAAAGATAGAGTATTTCCTTAAATTTCAGAATAGTTAGATTACCGTAATTTTCTGCTTGTAATATAATCTGAATATACACTTATAAAACCGTATAACATGCATTCGTAATTTTAAACGATGAAAAATAATGATCTCGTACAATATGCAGTGGCGTATAATCCGCAAAAGATTGGTGTCTGTTCACTTGTTTTCTTTAATATATCATGTATCGATAAGATTTCGTTTTTGTACCTGTGATTAATACCTTACACTAGGAAACCACGTCTTTTTTTATTATTTATTTATTTGTTATTATTTTAAACCTATAAACGCGTATAATACGTATTCGTAATTTTAAACGATGAAAAACAATGATCTCGTATAATATGCAGCGGCATATAATCCGCAAAAGATTGATGCTTGTTCACTTGTTTTCTTTAATATATCATATATCGATAAGATTTTGTTTTTGTACCTATGATTAATACCTTACACTAGCATACCACGTCTTTTTTTATTATTTATTTATTATTTTCAACCTGTAAATGCGTATAACACGCATTTCTAATTTTAAACGATGAAAAATAATGACCTCGTATAATGTACAATGGCGTATAATCCACAAAAGTTTAGTTCTTATTTAGTTATTTTCTTCATGTATGATAAGATTCCGTTTTTGTATCTGTGATTAATACCTTACACGAGCATAGCATCTTTTTATTTATTTATTATTATTATTATTTTAGTTTTTAAGAAAAGATTTGATGTCATTATGATATAATAAAAACATTTAAGAGAATGAAAAACAGGAAAAAAAAAAAAAAAAAAGAAAAAAAAAAAAAAGAAGAAACATGCGCAAAAACAAATGCATTTATCTTTCATATTCAACGAAAATAAAACAAATAAAGGTAAGTTATAGAAAAATTGATGCAAGGATCATTTCAATAATATGAAAAGAAAAAAAATAGTAGAAATTTTCAACAAATATCTTTATTTTTAGAAAAAAAAAAAAAAAAAGAATTGCTGATTTATCTCTCAATCTGAAGCTCCGAGTATTATCTTCTGCAAAAGCATTTTTAGGGGGCGATTTTTTGTAAATATTTTTACCGAAAATTGGAAAAAGAAAAACCCGTCATAAATTATACACAGTGACGTATAATCCGTGATTCTAGAAAGGAAATTACGGTAATAAAATATATATATATACGAAAATAAATTTCTTATTTCCTGTTTATACTTTCAATAAACAAACAAACAAAATTTATCTACTTTTTAAAAAATTATTTTACATAGCAAATTTTTTATTTCTTAACTAATATATCCTTAAATTAAATCTTATATTATCATATTTAAAATACAGATCCTTTTGCTACTGTATTCGAAAAAAATATGTTCTTTGGTTCAGAAGATCGAATTTTTTATTTGAACGTGAAGTACTGATAAACGTCAAGTTGATGGTTGATGATAAAAGATGATATTCTAATGATTTATTTTTGAAGAGATTACGTTAAAATTGACCTCTTATTTTCAGATTAGATGAAAACTTCTTAGCAGTTACCTTGGAATAGGTATTTGATATTTTAGAAGTAATATATTTTTTTAATGAAAAGTTAGGACAATTGCAATCAAATTACAAAATACACTTATTTACTTCTAGTTATTGGAATTTGTCGTTATAAAAATACATTTAAAATATTTAAACTTTTATAATAAGTAATTTTCTGACATATAAAATATTTGAAAAAAAGTAGTAACACAGTTTATAAAAAAAATAATATCAAAACCTAAACAGCACTAAATCATTGAATTAAAAATTATTATCTCCAGTTGATTTCAAATAATATGCAAATATTCCTCTCTTTTTAAAATGAGAGAAAAACATTTCATTTTTATTATTAAATTTAGCACAACCATCAGAGTAACGACTTTTAAGACCGGTTAAAATCTGAAAATACTCAACCATTATAAATCAAAAATGAATTTATGTGTAGTAAAAATATTCAACTAAGTAAGACGAAAAGCAAGATCGCTACTTTACAGTGTTAAAAATTCCTTAAATGCCATTTCAAAAGTTCCTTGCTATTTTCATTACTTAGTGAATGTAGAATGAATAAATAAAAAGCTGAAAATTAATGATGAATAAAAGTTTTCTGAATTAAACTATTAAGAAAATTTATTTATTTCAAAATAGAGTTGAATATTTTAAAATATACATGCAAATTTAATTTTTACTAGTTTTGAATATTGTATTAAAGACAATGACTAAATAATGTTCAATAATGTCTATTATATCAATTTTCATTTAACTCTCCTGACTAATTGTGACTTACGTTGTTTCGCTTAAAAAATTATTTAGCTTAATTAATATTATTTAGTTCATTAATTAATTATGTAGCTTATTAGAACTATTATTAAACTTAAATATGTTATAATCTGTCATTTTAATAGTAATATTAATTTTTATAACCTTTATTAATCAATTATGAATAATTGTAATAAAGGAAATTTAAAATGCCAATTTATTTACCGTTTTTATTTGAATTTGTGAAACAAACAACAACATCCTTATCGTGAAAATACAGTTGAATATTTTAAAACATATATACAAATTTAATTTTCACTAGTTTAAAATATTGTAGGAAAGACAATTGTAGGAAACTGTAGGAAAGACAATGACTAAATAAGGTTCAATATTGTCTATTGCATAATTTTCATTTAACTCTCCTGACAAATTGGGATTTTCGTTGTTTCATTTAAAAAATTATTTAGCTTACTTAATATTATTTAGCTCATTAATTAATTACGTAGATTATTAAAATTATTATTAAGCTTGAATATTTTATAATCTGTCATTTTAGTTGTAATATTAATTTCATAGCTATCTTTATTAATCAGTTATGAGTAATTATAATAAAGGAAATTTGAATATGCCTATAATTTATTTACCATTTTTATTTGAATTTGTGAAGCAAACAACAACATTCTTATCATCAAAATAGAGTTGAATATTGTAGGAAAGACAATTAAAGAAAATTGTAGGAAAGAGAATTGTAGAAAATTGCAGGAAAGACAATTGTCGAAAACTGTACGAAAGACAATTACAAAATATTATTCAATAATGTCTATCGTATCAATTTTCATTTAACTCTCCAAACTAATCATGACTTTCGCTGTTTCATTAAAAAATTATTTAGCTTATTAAAACTATTATTAAACTTAGATATGTTATAATCTGTCATTTTTATAGTAATATTAATTTTTTAATCAATTATAAGTAATTATAATAAAGGAAACTTAAAATGCCTATCATTTATTTACTACTTTTATTTGAATTTGTGAAACAAACATCAACATTCTTAATACCAAAATAGAGCTGAATATTCTACAGCATATATACAATTTTAATTTTCAGTAATTTAGAATATTTCTTTACTCGAATAGTAATCATAATTACTGTTTTTAAATCTAATATTTTTTATCCCCGATTTATGAATCAAAAGCATATATCTAGCTTCTAAAAACTTTTCACATTTGAAATGTACTACATCTACATAACCTTCTCAATGAACCGCTTAAAATTTCACACCAGTTAAATGTTTCTTTCAACAACTTTGTCACAAGAAACATTTTAAGTCTTTTAATTTTTTTGAAGGACATTTCAACAGGTTTTGATCCCGTTACTTTTTGCTCCAAGGAATGCAATGCAGCATTCTTCAACACAACCTATCCTGAAGCATTTCGATCACTTACCTTATAACCTTGCTTCAACAACTCCACACAAATGGCAGCTCCAAGACCTTGGGCCCCACCTGTAACGATCGCAACGGGTGCGACTGACATTTTATTGTTAAAGAACGATAGGAAACCAAAAAGGAACGCTGTTTCTTAAGAGGTATCGTAGCGTCTTCTCGGTGTCTTGGTGAACTTGAACCGCAGTGCTTCTCTACCACAGCTGAGCACGTGTTCGTTTATCTCTATCCAGACAGATAAGACACATAGCGTCCTTCGCAATTTCTCTTTAATCACTCAAATTCGAAAGCACGAGCGGTCTTTTAATGAGGATGTTTCCGAGAGGCAAGTGGTAGAACATTTGCTCGGCTTTGTTGTTGTTGTTATATACTCCGTTTCCTGTAATGCGACTAGAAGGGACATCTGGGTTCATTCATAAATGACACGTGTGGACAAAAAAATTATTGTCCCACTTAAATTGGTACTTAAAATATGCAACGTTGTTCTGAGAAATGAGACATTTTATTTTTTTGTTTCTGTTGTTGTACTGTTTATTATTATTTGCTTCTGTTTTTATATATATATTAAGTACTCAAAAGTGTTAATCAGATCAAAATAAAAACCAGAAACTTTTGACAGTTCATGTTTTATAAATGGCATTAAGCAACTCGCATTGCTATTTATATGAAAATTAAAAATAATTGCTTTTTTAAAAATAAGCAACGCAATAGGAGGAAAAATATGCATTTATATAATTATCTGGACAAAATATTCCTCGGATAGGAAAATAGCAGAAACTTTTGAATATCGTCTTTGAATGGCTTGAATCATTAATCATCTTCCGCTTATCAAGTCATTAATTCTAAAAGTGAATACTCCGATGTTATCTGAATTTCCTTGAAGTTAATTATTTTAAATACTAACTTTCCATTCAGTCCTTATTTTTTAATATTATATTTAGTATGATTTTAATATAAAAAAATACAATACAACAAAATACAATTTTTAAGCTCCTTACTGATAATGTAATTTTTAAACTGCATATAAAACTTTTATCAAAACTTAAGAAAAACAGGGATGCACAAACTTTTGAAGTCCTTGTGGATATGAAAAAATAAATGTTAAAGTTGTCTTCTATATATTTATTTCATTTGCACACAAACACACACACACACATTTCTCAAAAAGAGAGAGAAAATTACTCACAAGCCACTACCGGTATTAGTTCCATGCAAATTGTATAACAACACCATCATTACATTCGAATATAATAATTCTCAAGTACCTCATGTAATTTGACGTGTTACATGACGTGTGTAAAGAACACAGCATATGCATGTATGTGTAAAGAACATGTGTGTGTATAAATAGTATCAGAGAAGATGAAAACATATTGTGAGGTAAGGGTGGTACATCAATTGTATTTCGTGTCTTTCAATCGACTTTTGAAACTAAACATTTCATAAACTAAATTAGATTAAAACTACTGAAATATTTTTTATCACTGTTTATATTACATATATTTTCTATTATAATTATTATATACTAGGAAACTTCTTCTCTCTTTTTATATATATATATATATATATATATTTAAGAAATCTTTCTCTGAATTTTATTTGGCTGGCTTTTTTGTATAACAGAGCGTAAGAAAGATTCTGCATCATATTGAAAGATGAGTACAAAAAGTACTTCCAAAATAAACAAAAAAAAAAAAAAAATACTATTGTGTCGAACAAGTAACACCAATTTAAAATTTAAAATTCCCGGGGCTTATGGAATTTCAATTTTTTTTTTTTAGGTTACTGGCACTATCCTTGACATCGGGACTTCGTGATATCCTTGATTCTTCGTGACTTTTTCGCCAAAAATGAAACCTATATCGTTCCACTACCACCGTATTCACACAGTGTGACTTCTGACTATTCCCTAAACTCAAAAGACCATTCCGGGGACACCGTTTTGAGTCGATTGAATAGATTCAACGTGAATCGCCACACGCTTTGGAGGCCATCCCGGCCGATAACTTTTTGGCATGCATTGAGGATTGGAAAAAAGGTTGGCATAAGTGCATTGTATACGGAGGAGATTACTTTGAAGGCGATGAAATAAATTTCAAAAAATAAATAAAGAGTTTTAAAAAAAAAAAAATTGGTCTTACTTTTTGGACACAGTCGTATAATGATATAGATTCTTGTTTATTATTATATATAGAAAAGTTAACTGAGTGTAAGTCCAGAAATGGGGGTTTGAAACAATCGGGATCATTAAAAATAGTTCCATTATAATGGCAAGTGTTTTATTTTAAAAATAATTATGCAATAATTTTAAAAATATATATATATATTGTTTAAGATTAAATATGATTGACATTTTTATGATCTAAAGATGACTATGGTTAATTATTATTTAAATTAAAAAAAAAAAAAAAAAAAAAAAAAAATTGCTGATGATCAGAAACCAAAAATTCTGATACTATAGATAACAAGAAATTTTTGAATATCACTGTTTAACATTTTTTATTTAATGTCATAACATCTACGTGCCGTGAATAATTTAGATAAAAATAAGCTTATTATACATCAATGTTATTAATTACATTCGCTTTATTTTGAACTGCTATAGTTTCTAGCGTGAAAAAATAGAGGTTAAATAAGGCTTGTCCAAATATTAAGGTAACTGTTAATTTAATTACTTTGAAGAGAATTAGCGGTTACCTCCAGTTGACGAAAAGAAAAATTAGCGGTTACTTTTAGCAATGATACTTGACATCAGCGCTAAAGGGTGTTCGGAGTCGGCTACTTTCTTTTTTGTCAACATAGTTGAACTCATCTCTTTGATAAAAAAGGTTTTTTTAGCAGTTGATTTCAACAGTTCTGTAAGTGCTTCACAATATCAGCGCAAGGTGGAGTTTAACGTCTGTCGATTCAACTCTTTGAATAGAGAAGGCAATTGATTTCAGCAATTATTTAACAGTTTCACAGCTTTGGGTGTAGGCGAAATTTTACGCCAGTTTATACGGATAGCAAGGATTTCATTTCAGCATTTGACTTTAACGCCTATTAAAAAATTCAATTCTCCGACAGGTTATTTAGCGTATCACTTAGTTAAATTTAACTTCAATTAAATACCACTCTCCCGCAAGACTGCGTTATTTTATGACTCCGCATAAGTTTACTATATTTAAAACATAAATCATTCCTATTGAACATTTCTATTGTTTGATAGTTACTATTTATTTGTTTATGGGCTTTTTGTATTTCATTATTTTGACTGCTTTTGTATGATTAAATTATACATACATATTACAATTAATGTTTTACAAGTGAGATTGCTCTAATCGATTAAAAATATGATAGGTTGCGATGATATCATATAATATTTATAAAATATGATACTAAATATGATACTACATAAATATGATACTGACAATTTCCTTATAACTAACCATAAATTAAATTTAATTAATTTTTTTATTAACAAAATTTGTTAAAATAAGAAATGTTAACTAAAACCAAGCAACGATTAATCTTCTTTTTTTATAATATATTAAGAAATATTAAATTTAAAAAAATCTTCTATAACAGTGTTATATGCCTAACCAATAATTTATTTTACATATCGATCAACAGATTGGCTTTTTAGACATAAATTTATGATTGCCATCTATTCAGAAATGTATTTAAGAAAATTTATTGATATTTAAGTTCGAAAAAAATTCATCTATTCAAAACTATACTTGTTTTATCAACATTTTTTAAGCAATTTCTATAATCTTTTTGTAATATACAAATGAATATTTTGTTTTATTTAATTAATCGTATATTTTTTTTAATTTCAATAATTTTATTCAATTTTTAATCACATATTCATTGTGATTAAAAATTTCTAACAACAAATAGTTTCTAAAAATAATATCTCTTTCATTATAAAATTTTAAGAAAAGAATCTTAATTAAAATGAGCTTTCTTTAATTATTTTAGTCCGGTATATTGAATTAATTTTCTGCAAAGGAAAAAAAATTTAGTGCATTAATTGTATTCAAAAAATGCAAAACAAAAATGTAATATTTCTCTTGGGGTTCTCTCCATTAATATACTATTACAATTCAGATTAATGCTGTTTGTAGTATAGTTTTCATGTACATTACTTAAACATGCATTAAAGAGATAATGTTAAATTTGAGGGTTAAAATGAATCGTTAGTTTATATTGGAATTATCGATTAACATCGTTAAAGAAAATTAACAGTTTTTTCCACCTTTAACTCGAAGAGTAATGCATTTATGAAACAGATAAATTTATTTCATACATTAACTAAAATTACACTTCTTTAATAAAATTTCAAATTTAAACATTAAAACAAGTTTTCATCACACATTTTGTTGAAAAATTTTGTCTTAAAATCGATACATTTTCTCATTCCAAAGAAATATCCTCTAGCTCTTGTTGAACTCCTATGTATTGATACCTATCACTGGTTACAAGTAGCGTTGAACCGTTGATTTTATCTTCCAGTAGTTTCAGAACTGCCTTGGCGACATATTCAGGACTAAAAAAAGTGATTATTACCATAAATGAGATAATCACAAACAAAGAAAAATTAAGTCTCAATTAGAAGTCAATAACAATCAGTTACTAAAAAACAAGTAATATAAAAAAAAAAAAATTTTTAATCAATTCCTACTTTTTTTTCACGTTATTGCAGAAAATCCATTATAAATAATTTTCATTCATTTTTTTTAAGTTTACCTGGCGCCATCTATTGGTAGATATATGCAACTTAAATCTAAAAAAATCTAAAATGAATTAATTAAAGTTAATTACTGAATTAATATTTGAAAAAAATGTATTAACATCAAGTGTCATCCACTACAAGTTCAAAAAAAAATGTATTTGAACTTGAGTGGATGAATGAAAAGTATTTTATGAACGTTTGAAAATTTGAACAAGATATATATAGGGAGAGTGTGAGCTAATAGAAGGAATCGAAAAAGGTGATTATTATCATTATTATTTTTGTGCCAGTTGGAAACAAAGAAATTCAGTTTCAGTCCAAGTCAGTAACCTTACGACCACTCACTGTTTATGCAATCTGGACATTCAGTTAAAGACCAGTAGAATAATAATGAGTGTACTTATCACGTAAAATTGCATATCGATAAGTATACTTATCTTTTTTTTCAGGAAATTTTTCACTGACAATTTTTGTGTACGAAATCGTGAAAAGAATATTTATTTATCCAGATAAATATTTCATTTCAACAATTTTCCTTAACTTAGTTTTCATTGGTTATTTTAGATAAGCCAACCCTACTGAATGTTTTTTATCTGATTTTCATTTGGAAAACAATAACTGATGAATAATTATGAATTACAAATACAATCTCTGCATGAATAAATTAAAGATATGGTTAAGCAACATAAATTTTATGCGTTACTTAAATTTTATGTCATCATATATTTTATCTGATTTTATTACAAAAAGCAAACACTCCTTCGAAATTTTATATTATAAATGTTTTTATAATTACGAATACAACAATGATATCATTTTAATATGAAAATATGGGACATTTAAAGGTTGTTTTAACTTATTTGATTGGTCTGAATTATAAATAAGGTACTACTTTCTCATAAAACACAACAGCTTGTGAATCTTGATAAAATTCAAGTATATAATGGACCTTTAAAAAAATAAATGATATTTCTAATTATTTTTAAGTAGCTTCCAACAAGATTAAGTCACAGAAAATATAATCCAAAAAACAAACGTTAAGTGTTATTGATATCAAATGAGATACGAGTGGAAAGACTCGTTTATTGTTATTATCGGTTATTATTTTATGTCCTTTTCATTTCAAAAATTGTATTCAAAATGATAAACATATTATATGCATGTTTTATTTTATGTATCAAAAATATAATTCCGACTTCTCTGCTGAAACACATAAAAAAGAATGTCGCTGAAATTGCATAGTCCTTGTTCGATTCCCTGGTCTCTAAAAACATTTTTTTTTTTTTTTTAAATTTTAGGTTATAAAAGTCCCGAAATTCATATCTCTTCTGCAAATTTTTTTCTCTCATGTACTACATTCATTTGAATATATTATATTTATTAGAAATTTATTCTGAGGTTCACTTAAATATTTAATAGTATTACTTTAACCCTATGGACCAAAATATTAAAACCTCCTGTACTTTATATAAAGTTGATTGCAAGATCAATCAAATGGCAAATGGTTATAAATAAATTCTTGGAATCAAGTTTTGTCATATACAAATTCCATCGTTACCACATGGGAAATGTTAGAATTCAAATGACAAAAAATAGACTGGTAAAACCAGAAAGAAAAAACATAAAATGCACTTTGGATTTGTATATCTTGTCAACACTTACTGATATATAGTCAGCATATGTTAAGCGTAATTGCTAACTGTGAAACAGGTATCTGTAAAGGCTTGTGCTATCCAATGGCCATTGTTGGTAAGTTCTGTTGTCAGTTTATGATTGCTGATATAACCAATTTGCGTATTGCTTGCGTATTGATATATAGTCAGCATATGTTAAGCGTAATTGCTAACTGTGAAATAGGTATCTGTAAAGGCTTGTGCTATCCAATGACCATTGATGGTAAGTTTCTGTTGTCAGTTTATGATTGCTGATATAACCAATTTGCGTATTGCAATATGGACATACTATGATTGCTGCCATAGCCATTGAATTTAAAGGCTTTAATGTAGTGAATATATCAGGAGACACAGTTCCTACTGCACTGTTGACTCTGTATCGTTCTAATTTTAGTATATGTACTACCGAAGCGAGTATATACACTGTTGTCAATAAAATTGAAGAGTACAGTTTATTCATGTACCGATGCTAAACTATTGTGTATTAAATTTAATTCATGCTGTTTTTCTTAATGGTCATCGAGAAAATTAATTAATACATCAATTAACGTATTGTACATCACTGGATACATTCATGCACCCATCGCTAGTTTCATTTATGCATCCATACTAAACTATATTATTATTATTATATGTATATTAAATTTAATTCAAGCTGTTTTTTTTAATTTCATGCATTTAATCTAGAACATTAATTAATACATCAATCAAAGTATTGTACTACATCGCTAGATACTAAATTTTCCCATTTCTCTAACAAAAGCCCAATTCCATATCGAAAGAATAACCTGTCTTGTGAGGCTAACCATGAACCAATTTTTCAAGAGAATGCAAGTGCTGCTAAGACAATCCGTGAATTATATTTGGAAACAAGTATTAATTAGAAAGAGCAATATCTGGAGCCTATGGCAGGGGAGTTAGGACTTCCCAATCATCTCTGTCATCTGTTAGAAAAACCATAAGTCTTAAGTTTAACACTTAAGACTTATGATTACACTTACATTTTGTGTATTTTTAACGTGTGTCCAACGAGTACATGTGTGTATGTAATTATTAATACTTAACACTGCAAATTGTAAAATTAAAACAAAAAATTTACTTAATTTACATAGTTAAAATTTAAAACTCCAAAATCACTGGAAATAAATTACTTAAAATGAAATCGATATTTTCTAATAGTTTAAAAAAGATTAAAAGCTAATTTTTGAGTTATTTGCTTACATAATAATTATGGACTATCTCATACCTCATTAATTCAGTACGCTGTGAAAAATCTAAACCAGAAACGAGAGTATCATCTATGGAATTCAAAAGTTTTGTTCTTATAAAAGATGGACATATCGCAGTAAAGATGACTGCGTCTTTTTCTAAATGGTATGGACGCTGAAAATCAAATTCAGAAATTATTTGAACTAAATAATTATAAAAATAATCAAAAACATTAAATGATGTTTTAATTTTGAAAATAAAATAAATCCCTTATATTTTAAAAATAAATTTTTAACTGAAAAATATGCATATATTGTCAGAAATAATTTCCCCCTTTTTTTTTATGCTTCAATAGATTTATTTCTACTAACTGATAAAATATACATTAATAAAATTAGAAAATCAAAACCGCTAATTTTTCTAATAAATGTTTTAAAAAATTTTGTTGAAAATAATTATTTTAGAAAAATTGCAAAACCTTAATGAATTACTTCTCGAGACTTGATATTCCGATTTCGGAAGGTAAGACGTATTTTATGTAAAAAAAACAGGACTAGAAAAAAACAATTTTTTTTAATTTTCTTCATAAAGTCTAAAATAAATTTTACAGCAAAAGCCAACCTTATTTTTCAAATTGTATATTTTTAATATTTATTTTTTATTTTTCAATAGTACTGCAATAAAAAAAATTAGGATGAGTATGACAATGCAATCTTGCAAATTATCTATTGTAATCTTTAGATCGCAATGAAAATCCATTGCAATCTAAGGATTGTTAACATGGTTAAGACGTTTTAGATATAGTGCTAGATAAAAGACAGCCTTGTTTTTCCAACTGTATATTTTAATATTTATTTTTTTATTTTGCAATAAAAATAATTGGGATTAGTATGACAATGCAATCTTTGCTATCCTGCAAATTATCAATTGTAATCTTTAGATAGCAATGAAAATCCATTGAGATATAAAGATTAGTAACAAGGTTGAGACGTTTTAGGTCGAATGCTAGATAAAACAAAAAAGTCATTTTTTTATTTTTAAAGGCAACTTACCCCAAAACTGCGTGTCAAACCTATTACACCGTGCTTCGAGGCTACATAAACAGGTATTGAAGCAATCGGTAGAAAACCTTTGAATTAAATTTAAATATTATTGTTCAAAATTTAAGAATTCTATTTAGAAGAATATAGCAAAGCTTTACATCTTTATAAGTATGTAAAACATGAAAACATCACTCATTTAAAAAAATATATACCATCGCTGCTAATAATTGTCGCTAATTTTTTTCATGTTTTTTACTTACAATTTTTTATCTAAGTTTTCTTTCTTAGCCAAAAAAAAAATAAATAAAAAAAAATGTTTTACCGTGCATTTATTGATTCTTAAGATTCTAAAGTTTTAGTTTTTGTATTTTCATCAACAAGAAATTTTAATATTAATTTTCAACTCGTAGTTTAAAATAATTGATATTTGACTGTAATAATAATATGAATATATCTAATCCTTAAAGCCTATTAATGTATTCACGCCAACGGCCATACCATGCTGAATATGCCGGTTCTCGTTAGATCACCGAAGTCAAGCATCATTGGGCGCGGTCAGTACTTGGGTGGGTGACAACCTGGGAACACCGCGTGCCGTTGGCATTCACAAATTTGGGACCTGAATGGCGGAGTTTCTAGCGCTCTGGCGCTCGGTGCCACAGGTTTCGGGTTCGAATCACGGTGGTGCCATGAATGTTTGTAGTGGTTCAGAATCCACTTTAAGCCGTAGGTCCCGGTCTTCTATGACTGTAAGAGCGTCACGGAGCCAAAGTCAGACTTCTACCCACGGGTGCTCCATCACAACAGAAGCTGCTTGGTTCCTCTTCAATCATGAGTACGTGTGGGCTCGTGGGCTTGGCCAGCCAAGTGGGATAAGAAACAACAAACAATGTATTCACAATTTGCTTGATGAAGAATTGTATGTAAACTATTTTTAATGCCTAAATATTTTTATTTTTATTTTTGTTTCTTAAAAAGGCTGAGTTTCTTTAAAAATACTGATTTATAATTTTTCTCACCTGCAATTGAAGCTGTATTGATTACCATGCCTCCCGTTCCACCATTGCTTTTACCCATGTATTTCAAGGCAGTTTTGCATCCATTAATAGGTCCCATCTTAATATGGAAAGAATTTTAAAAAGTTAATTGGTCTATTTTTTAATTTAGAATTTTTCATTCTACAATATCATTTAGATAAATATTAATCAGTTATCTAACTTACCAAATTAACGTCCAAAACTTTATGAGGTTCTTGCTCCCTAATAATTCCGGCATTGTTTACCAAAAGATCTATTTTACTGAAAGTTTTCAATGTCAAATCGAAAATTCCTGCAAAAATATTATTTCATTTACAATATTTTTATTTTTTTATTTTTCTCAAAGCATTCAAGATAATTAATCAATTCATTATTTAGATTATTTTTGCATATTTATTGGTGTGAGACACGATTAAATAACTATTTTGATTTCCTGGATTATAGATTTCAACTCACTTATTAAACCCATCAGTTACGTTTTTTTACTTAATATGAAGAAAGATAGCTCATAACTATTGTTTTAGGAAACACTTAACCTTTAAAAACATAATTTAAAAAAGATCATGAAATATTTTATTATATAATATAACAAAATATTTCATGATAGCTCATTTCCTGACTCCTTTTATTTCATGATTTAATGCTTTCTTGAGCTAGGTGCCACAGATTAAAAGCTCGAGTATCAGCGTTTCGATGGATATTTGTAGTGATTCGGAATTCCTTTCAAGCCGTACATCCCGGTCTAATATGACTGTAGAGTAGGGCTTGGAAGTAGGGCACTAGCTCCTTCACTGTAAAATGTTGAAACATAGCGGTGGTCACATGCCCTTTGAGTTAATAAGAAAAATAGATAATTAAATGCCCTTTTTTAAAAAAGAATTATTTATTTAATAAAATTATAAGATGGAAAATAACAAAAATTTCAAAAGAGAAGATGTTGATGAAATCAATTGCATGTAATAAAAATAATAATAATAATAATAAAACAGAATGAGCAAAGGTCAAATTAGGAGAAAAAATAGCTTAGGAGAAAAGCGAACTTTTTTCATCTAGGCACTTGTAAGGAATTAATTTGATATATTTAGAACAGTGCGAGGTCTTTTGCTATGTTTGCGGGAAGAAATATCATAATCATAATTTTGTAGGATATTTAAAACGGGGTTATTGTTTGTTAATGTCTTAAGTTGTCTTAAATTAATGTTTTGTTAAGTTATATTAGAGTCACGGAGGCAAGTCAGACTTCTACCTACGGGTGCTCCATTACAACAGAAGTTTCCCCGCACCTTCCATGAGACATGGAAGACTTGGACATGGTCTACATGTTGCTGTCTACCAAGTGGGATAAGAAACAACAACAATGGGCTTATTCAGCTAAAACGTGCCACGTGCAAAACGTGCAAAAATTCCACTTTCGCGAATCAGTCAATTCATATGGAAAAATACAAATTTTTAAAATTTATTTGTAAGCTATACAGCACATCTAATTTTTCACGGTGTTACAGCAAAATATGGTAGAATTTCGTGCAGCTACCGAGAAAAGTTATTTTGTTTTTTTCATACAAATATGGAGCATTCTGTGATAAAGACCTGTCAGTATTCCTATCAAATGTAAATAACTAGTTTATTACAAATGTAAAATTAACTAGTTTATTATTATTGATGAATTGTAAATATTTTATTTATTAAATGATGTAATTACAATATTTTTTATTAAAAATTTATCGCATAAATATTATAAAAATATAATTTCTATTATAATGAAGCTGCTTTCAACGTCTTGCGAAAAATAATTCATATTCAGCAAAATTTCTTTGTTTAGCTTTATTAATGGAACTATATTGAACAACATATAGGTTGCATAATAAAAATAAAATTTTCATAAAATCACTTGTAGAGGATTTATTATAAGATTCCTTCAGTGTAAATTTTAAGGCATGCAAAGAAAAAGAGCTTATTAAATAATATCTATATCTATATACTGTAACATTTTTTCCACGAGAAAAGTTGTAGCATTTCGCTCCCAGGAGAAGTACATAATAACAACCTATCACTCAAACTTAACAGAAGCTGAGAATTTTTAGGGATATTATATTACATGCAATTAGTTTTTTGTACTAATGGGAACAACCTGTCACTCAAATCTGATAACAGATATTCAATGCAATGGATAATGAGACTTCATGAAAATAGGGATTGTCTGTGCGACCTTCACAAGTAGAAACAATCACAGATGGAATATGGACTACACCATGAGTTGTTGCATCATGATTGGTGATAGAACCATGCGCTGAGAAAATGTATACTCCAACGAGAAGTGAGGGAAGCTGAAATCCTTCCACTTTGACGGATTTTCTTAAAGGGAGGTTTTTGGAGAAGGAGGGCGACGAGCCGATAAGAAGTGTTGTTTTTCTTTTTTCTTTGAAGTGACTGAACAGACCGGAGATTCCACCTATTTTCAAAGTGAGCCCCTAGTGATTCCGTGTATCAAGCCGTTGATAAAGAAGGTCTGACGCAGACCAGGTGCTATAGATTCGTCGTAGACTCGAGAACTCTGAAAATCTCCGACCTTGGAGTAAACTGCACTTGAATATTAAAGATAATTTGATTCACATTTTTTATGTAAATAGAGTTCTGTATATATATATATATATATACACTGAAGTGACAAAAGTCATGGGATAGCAATATGCAAATTTTCAGATGGCAGTAGCATCGCGTAGAACAGGTATAAATGTGCAGTGCTTTCGCAGAGCTTTCATTTCTGTTCAAGTTATTCATGTGAAGAGGTTTTGACGTGATGAGGACCGCCCGACGGGAATTAACAGACTTTGAACGCGGAATGTTAGTTGGAGCTAGACGCATGGGTCATGCCATTTCGGAAATCGTTAGGGAATTCAACATTCCCAGATCCACTGTGTCAAGAGTGTGCCGAGAGTATGAAATTTCAGGCATAACATCCACCATGGACAGCGCAGTGGTCGACCGCCTGCACTTAACGACCGAGACCGGCGACGTGTGCAAAGAGTCGTAACTTCTAACAGACAAGCAACACTGCGTCAAATAACCGCAGAAATCAATGTGGGACGTACAAGGGACTCGTCTGTTAGAACTGTGCGGAGAAATTTGGCTTTCTTGGACTATTCCAACAGAAGACCGACTCGAGTGCCTTTACTGACAGAACGACATCGCTTGCAGCGACTCTCGTGGGCACGTGAGCATATCGGTTGGTCCCTAGATGAATGGAAAACCGTGGCCTGGTCCGATAAGTCACGATTTCAGTTGGTAAGAGCTGATGGTAGGGTTCGAGTGTGGCGCAGACCCCACGAAGCCTCTGGTGCGACTGGACCGAAGATTGACTGGAAATGCTTATGTTCAGCTACTTGGAGATCACTTGCAGCCATTCATGGACTTCATGTACCCAAACAACGATGGGATTTTTATGGATGACAATGCGCCATGTCACCGGGCCACAACTGTTCGCGATTGGTTTGAAGAACATTCTGGACAATTCCAACGAATGATCTGGCGACCTAGATCGCCCGACATGAATCCCATCGAGCATTTATGGGACATCATCGAGAGGTCTGTTCGTGCCCAAAATCCTGCACCATCAACGCTTTCACAATTATGAACGTCTATCGAGACAGCATGGCTCAATATTCCTGCAGAAGACTTCCAACGACTTGTTGAGTCCATGCCACGTCGAGTTGCTGCACTTCGCCGGGCGAAAGGAGGGCCGACACGATATTAAGAGGTATCCCATGACTTTTGTCACTTCAGTGTATATATATAATGCTTGTAAATAAAAATTAAAGTGTTCTCATGAGCCTGAAAGTGTCCCTCTTCTTGAGGCGGTATAGATCTAGTATAAGCGTAGACGTTACAATATCGAAATTTCTATATCAAACACACAAATGCGAGTTGGTTAATACTGAAAAATCTCCTGGAAGGCCTTCTTTACTCTATCATTCGCGCCATATAAAAGGTATCAGTTATAAACAAAAATATTTTTGAATTACAAAAAATATGAATGCAATCCGTTGACTTGGGTAAAATAAGTAATAAGTCACATGATATATATATATATATATATATATATATATTTGCAATTGCTGATGCATTTTCATATGTATATTTGCAATGGCTTACTTGTGTAATCGGATTCCTTTGTTACATCGCAAGTTGCAGTAATAATATTTTCTTTACCATAAATATTTTTTTGTTCCTCTGCGAATTCATTCAGCGTTGATTCTTGAACGTCAGCTATGCATATCTACAGTCAAAAACGATTCATTAGAAAAGTTAAGGTTTTACAAAATATTCAAACATAAATATTTTAAAACGTATATTCTTAATAACTTTCTTTGAACAGTCATTGTTAACTCTTGATTACCACTTAAAACTTTTACTGTTAACTCTTCAATCCACTACATAACTCTCCACTACTAATAACTCTCCACTACAATCCTAATATATGAATAACAATTTGTTATATTTGAAATTTTGATCATGAATTGTGAAATAAGGAAGTATCTATAATTCTGAGATGTGTCTATGTATAATGCTTATTTTATACTTTCATAAATCAATATATTTTAGTTTATTATTTTAATTTTAAAAAAAAATTACAATTTTTTTAATTTTTAAATTTTTTTTTTTTTTTTTTTGCATTTTTGCATGTTTATTTAGATTTATTTTATTTATATAAAATTATATATTTTTTGCAATATTTTTAATTTAAAATATTTTTCATATTTTTTTGCATTTCTACATTTTTAGTTACAATTATTTTACTTATTTTTATTTTATTTATATACATTTTTATAATTTTTACAATATTTTAATTTAAAATTTTTTTCTGCATTTTTTTGCATTTTTGCATTTTTAGATTTTTATTTACATTTATTTATATTTTTTTTTATTTATGTACATTTTTATATTTTTTACAATATTATTAATTAAAAATATTTTTTACCATTTTTTTTATTTTTACGGTTTTATTTACATTTATTTATTTATATACATTTTTTTACATTCATTACATTCATTTACATTTTTTTTTTTTACAATATTTTATTTAAAATATTTTTTACATTTTTATTTACATTTATTTTATTTATATACCTTTTTACATTTTTTACAATATTTTAATTTAAAATTTTTTTTTTAACATTTTCAAATGTTTTAGTAACTATTATTGTTGTTGTTATCTAGTTATTAATAGTAAAAGATAAAATATTTAAATATACATTTTTTACAATATTTTAATTTAAAATATTTTTTTTTTACATTTTCAAATGTTTTAGTAATTATTATTATTGTTGTTAGATAGTTATTAATAGCAAAAGATAAAATCATTTGATAAAACTGTTAAAAAAATTATAGCAAACACAATAAAAAAGAAAGCGTTATGAAATGAATAATAAAAACTAACGTATAACGTATTCTAAAAATATAAACTTAACTACATAGCTTATAATAATTTTGAATGCTTCAATTTTTATTATAACCAGCTAAAATTTTATATAAAAAAAGATGCCTGTATAAAACTTGCTTGTTATAAAATTTATCTTTATCTTCTTCATTAAACACCACGTCGATACTCAATTTTTCAATCGTTTTGCATAAATTTAGTTATACTTCTTATACATTACAAAAACAAACAAAAAATCTCGAAATTTTTATCAAATTTATTTTTCAACTGCTTCAAATAAATATAATTTCAATATTTTTTTCCTTTAAAAATTTTTTTAATTTTTATGTTACTTATAAAAATTTAAATTTATAATTTATAATGTTAATAATTATAATTTTATAATTTATAATGTTAATAAAATAAATTTATAATATTTTCATGTTCAGGAATTTTTGGCTATAAATTCTTTTCTTTTATTTCAGGTACTAATAGGTTTGTATTTCTTATTTTATATCCAAGATATTTTCAGCAGCTTAACAAAATAATTATTTTCTATTTATTCCAATGAAATATCCAAAATATGGTAATACTTACTCTATATTCCTTTTTCAATAGCTCTATAACAATGGCTGCTCCTAGACCTTGAGCTCCTCCGGTAACTATTGCAGCGGGCGAATTCGGCATGGCTGTTTCGGAATTACATCTGATCTTTTAGAAAATCGTCCGGTTCTCTAAGTGCAATTCCATCCGAAACAATTTATCTCTATTAAAAAAGGGTTGAACTTATCGTGTACTTGCTTATCTTTGTGCTTTGACAATGATAAAATATCTGTTGGGTGAAGAAATAATTGTAAAAGTAGATTCGATCAAAAAAAAAACT
Source organism: Caerostris darwini (assembly GCA_021605075.1). Lineage (NCBI taxonomy): Eukaryota > Metazoa > Arthropoda > Arachnida > Araneae > Araneidae > Caerostris > Caerostris darwini. Next base: position 161,439 of record BPLQ01009972.1, read on the forward strand.
TGTCTAATTTTGGAATAAAAAACTGAAAACAATTGAATAGTTTAATAATGTGTTTCCAGCTTAAAATATCATACTTTTCTTCAAATTAATAGAAACAATCAGAAAAAAAATATTTTATAAGAAACTAATTTTTCAACTATGGTTAAAATAAAAGTTAGTAACATTTTTTTTTTACGAGAGTGGTACTAACTTTTTCTTTGCTGTTTTTTTGGACGATGAACTGGAAATTAACAGTTTAAATATGTACTCTATTCTCTCAATCTCTCAATTCTGATTCTGAATTAAATTTGACCATTTACATATGGTATATTTGTAACGCGTTCGGTTACTAGATTGAAAAACCCGAATATCTAGACATTCGAAGCTGTTCACATCGTCTTCAACAATGAAGAGGGCCTGATGACCAATTGGCCAGCCCTCTGGCCTTTGGTACCCCAAGCTTCAGGTTCGAATCCTGTTGGTGGCATGGATGTTTGTAAGTGGTTCGGAATCCACGTTAAACTGTAGGTCCCGGTCTAATTAATTAAAGTGTGCAAAGTGTTATATTTGCACGTGTAGCGTTGAATTATATTTACATGTGTAGCGCGTGTTAATGTCTTAAGTTAATGTTTTGTTAAGTTATATTCTTTGCAAGTGTAGCATTAAATTATAATTACACGTGTAGCATTAAATTATAATTACACGTGTAGCGTGTGTTAATGTTTAGTTAAGCAAAATTGGCAACTTTATTATTGTTATAAGAAAAATAAAGATGGCTGTTGTTGCGTTTTAACTTACAAGTGTAATTGTGTTGTAATTTACTTTATTGTGGCGAATCTGGGATTCCAGTAAAGTAAGTGTTATTTGCAATTCGAAAGCATAAGATTATTGAAAGCATAGACTTTATTTTGAAAGAGAGAGATAACGCAAAATTTTATGACTGTTAGTGACTATCGTTTTTACAAACAAAGTGTGCAAAAAATGACCATAGAGCGACAAACCAAACCAATCTACAATCAAGTTTGATAAATCCATCAACAAATCTTATTTGGGCTGGAAGAAGAGAAGTGGAAGGTGGGGAGTTCCCAAGAACGCTGGTCATGCTGATGCAGGTACTAAATTGTGGTGATACCACTATTAGATAAAGCAACATCAGTCCTTTTTTAATATGAGTTTGAATCATGTGCACTTGACATCATAATTACCATATAAAGTACATATTGAATATATCCAAATAGTGATAATCTCCAGATATGAGATATCCAAACACTAGGAAAGAAATATCGTCTACAAGGAAGTTTGATAAATATATCAGCAAATCTTATTTGGGCTGGAAGAAGAAAAATGGAAGGTGGGAGTTCTCAAGAACGCTGACAATGGTGGTGCTGGTTCTAAATTGTGGTGATACCCCCATTAGATAAAGCAACGTCAATCCTTCTACGATGAGTTTGAATCTTAGGTGTACATCATAATCACCATATAATGTTCACACTGAATATATCCAAATAATGCTAATCTCCAGATATGACATATCCAAACACTAGGAAAAAATTTCTTCTACAATTAAGTTTGATAAATCCATCAACAAATCTTATTTGGGCTGGAAGAAGAGAAGTGGAAGGTGGGGAGTTCCCAAGAACGCTGGTCATGCTGATGCAGGTACTAAATTGTGGATAAAGCAACGTCAATCCTTCTTCTACGATGATTTGGAATCTCAAGTACACTTGACTCCATAGTTACCATATAATGCACACACTGAATATATCCAAATAGTGATAATCTCCAGATATGAGATGTCACACTAGGAACAAATTTAGCAAATCTATTTTATTCATATGCACTACCTTTTTCTCTGCCACTTGTGGAGACCGCCTGATACATCTATCAATAGTACCTAGCAGAAATGTTCTAACATTGCCGTATTATACATTATTTTGTATCGCTGTTTCATTGCAGAATTGTCTTGGAGAAACCGCTTGCAAAGTTTATCAGTAGATACATCACAATTTTTAAAGTCACAGTTATGTGAATGTATTGAGGGTTGTCACTACGACTATCGTGTTTCTTTCTATCGGTGGTTCAATTTTTCTGGTTAGCCGCAGCTTTCTAGTGGTTCGAGAAGTATTGATCAATCCATTCAAACATTTATGGAATCTTCATTTATTTACAAGCAATATTTACAAAGATATATAGGGTTGCTGGTAACAGTTCAAAGGCAAAAGCTAAACTGGAAGAAGAATGTTCTTTTTAGAATAAAATAACTCGTTTCCACAGCAACAGCTGGTTTCCACGGCAACAGCCCGTTTCCACAAACCAACAGCCCGTTTCCACGTCAACAGCGCAATTCTGAATCGGTTCCAAACGATTTCTATAAAACTACCACATGACGCTGCGTGGCGCGAACTAAAGCATAAGAATTCCAACAAGGGTATATTGAGTGTCGCTTTCATCCAAGTTTTCCATAAGCATGTACTATATGCTTTTATCATAAGATCCTTGTAGTTTATAGCCCTCTTATTTCCCATGAACAATGTTGCAATATTCTGAAATCATTTCCAAGCATGTTGTTTAAGAATAAGATGAAACTATTGCTTTTCCCCTTCCCCAAAATAAACCAGAAAAAATTGTTTGATTATCTCACAATTTAGTTGTGCAAATGTTTAGCACTAGTATTGAAATAAAAGTTTCTTCCTATTCATAGCCTTTATAAATGCCTTTTTTTTTAGTCTTAGTTGAATGTTGCAACAACCATTTTACTAACCTTCACAGCTTGTATGCAAAATATTTTGTGTCTCACAAATTTTTTTTTTTTTTAAAAAATTTTGTTCGATATAGCAACAGATATGTTGGATATGTTTTCCATTTGTTTGAAGTCCTTTCTTCTGTTTATAATGTACTTCTCTAGCATGTTTATCTCATCATACAGATTTAGAAACAGGAAATTGTATACTTTATTTGCTAATAGATAAACTTTAAAAAAAAAAAAAGTAACTTTGAACTTTCTACATTGCAGTCATTCACATTGATTGCAACTGACTCTTAGAATGAACAGGATTTTCTATGGCTGCATATAGAACAGGATTAGAAAACACTAAAAGTTCTACTGGAAGGAATTTATCACATCTTTTCGTTAAAGGAATATTCGTTGGCCAAACATGTGGGACACGACTCCAACAAGCTAAAAAAATTGACAGTTGTTGATAATTAAGATAATTAAGTTTTGGTTGATAATTAAGTTTTAAATAATTTTAGAACTAATTTCGGAATCAGACTAAAGACATAAAGAATAGAATTTCACATGTATATGAATAGTATATAACATTCTGTACTGATAACTTTAATTTTACCCAACATTATGCATGCAAATTACTTTTATGTATTTTGAATGTAGCAATTTATATTGATTCAAATGATAACAAAATACTTATTTAAATATTAATTTAATATTTAAATATAAATTTATTTTAAGTTAACAACTATCAAATTTTCGTTCAAATGTTAGGGCTAACTAAAAATCAATGTATTTTCATTTGAAGTGCCATCTATGTTGTTGTGTCAATCCTCAGTGTCCAGCAGTGTGGAATGCCCTAACGTTCATCAGCGGTGTACATTGGATGAGTCAAAGGGGGCCTTTTAAAGTGTGGTACACCCATAGTCCATAAAAGAAACAAGGAAATTTTCAATTCTTTATTACATAAAAAAATATATATAAACCTTGTGTTTGCTTACATTGAGTAAATTTTTTTGTATGCATATTTCTGCAAATATACTCACAGGGTAGATGCTTCCAACATCCAAACGCCATTATGTCTTAAATTCTTCTGGAACTCTTTTTGAAACAGTGTTCCATAACAAAGCTGCCAGTTGACTGATCTTTCAAGAGTTTTATAGCACCTTTCACCAGCTTTGCAAGTATTTAAGAAGTTATTGAAAAATAAATCAAATTTTAAAGTGTAATACTAAGCATTATGAATCCATAAAAGCTTTATTAAAACAAGGAAATTTTCATATTTTGATTTTAATAAAGAATTACAGGTTTAAACTATTAAAGAATATTTTAACATTTTTAATTTTTAATTGATTACAGATATTTAATTTTTATCTGAACGATTATCATGTAATAGGGAAAAAACATATGTTCTAAATGCAATATTTTTAACTCATTTGTTGTTTATAATGCAGTTTTGTAACAATATTTTCAATTTAAAATATTCTGTGATCATTTAAAAAGGCATGATTTATTTTATAGAATATTTATATTAACTCTTCACGTGTTATAAATCCATCTTCTCATAACTAATTAAAGCCATAGAACCGATTTTATTGTCCTTCCATCGTCAATGTGTTTATATTAACAACGTCCCCCATAGTTACTAAACTGAAAAGGAGCATCTAAATACAGTGATGTAGGGTTAATAGTGAAAAGTAAATAGTTTTAAATAATTGCTTTAATACTAAGCATTATGAGATCTTTAAAATGGGATTACAAATTAATAAATTCACAAATTCAATAAACATAATTACAATATTAATATTATTAAGCAATGCTTTAGTTATTTATTGTATTTTAATCGTGGTTCCACCTACACAACCAAGTTTCCACCTAAGCACTGCAAGAGCGTCCCGTACAGAAGAAATCGTCAGTAGGCTTCGCGACTCTCGCCAGAGAGGACGTACGGCAAAACAGGCCCTGCCGTTAGTTATCAGTTCTCATCCTGAGAGTTAGAAATGGAATCCTTCCATAACTGTATAATTAGTTGCTACTTCAGAGACGTTTAGTTTACAGTCTCTCACCCTGGGAGAAGATATAGTTAGTATCATCCTGTGCATAAATTGGCCTACAAACTCTCATCCTGAGAGGAAATATATTTCGATATCCAACGTGTACCTGAGTAATTTTATTCACAGGTAGAAGTGGAATCCTTCCACGACTGTATAATTCCACTTCATAATACTACTATATAATTTTAATTCTATATATTGCTACTTCAGAAATGTTTAGTTTACAGTCTCTCACCTTGAGAGAAGATACAGTTAGCACCATCCTGTGCATAAATTAGTCTACAGACTCTCGTCCGGGCCTGAATGGCCGAGTGGCTAGCGCTCTGGCTCTCGGTACCACAGGTTTCGGGTTCGAGTCCCGGCGGTGCCATGGATGTTTGTAGTGGTTCGGAATCCACTTTAAACCGTAGATCCTGGTCTAATATGATCGTAGAGCGTTGCGGGGGCATTGTTACTCCGCGTCCGCGGCTTATCTTCAAGTTACAAAAGTCTCCTGGGTAATGAAAAGTGAGTAACGTCTGTGCAGAGCTGGCCTTAAGGCATCCTTGACCAAGCTGTCTAAGTGTTTGCCAGCTGCATTAGAAAGAAAAAAAAACTCTCATCCAGAGAGGAAGAATATTTCGCTATCCAGCGTATACTTTGTTTACAACTAAAGTGGAATCCTTCCATTTAAATATATGTCTTTAAATTTTACCTATTGCATATTAATCTTTGTAGTGTGTCGTGCTCGTGATCTTGTAATTAAAGTGGTGCGTTTTTTAAATGTGTGTTCTTGTGACTTTACCACACCCAGATCGAGCTGCACTAACAAAGGACGACATCTACTACAGTATGTATTTAAATTTTAGAAAACTCTTCCTATCATTATTATAATTTCTCTCATATATATTCAAACTTTAATTCTATTAATTTAATATTACTAAAAAAGTTTAAAATTATCCCATTTTTTTTATTAAAGGTATATATATATATAACTCAAAGAGAAGTTATACCTCAACAAATCAGTACGCTTGGAGAAATCTAGACCAGGATAAAGAAGGCCTGTACTCGAATGTTTTAGAAGTGGCGTATCAATAAAGTAAGGACACAAAGCAGCAAATGTGACTCCATCTTTATCTAAATGATAGGGCAACTATAAAAAAAATCCATCATTTAAAATATTTATCAGAAATGTATAACTAAAGAAAAACATTTTTTTAATTCAGTGGAGTTTTTTGGTTAATTATGTCGATATTTTTTACTAATTTAATCAACAATAAATTTCATAATTAAACTTGATTAAATATAACAGAAATTTTTTATATATTCATATTTCAATAATATTTTAATGCTTTGTTTTGATCTTTACCTCATTTTTTGTTAAAACATTTTCATATAATTAAGATTCAGATTTTATTTTTGATTATTTTTGTATTATAAACTTGTAATATAAAATAATAATAATATATCAATTTGCAAAATATAAATATTCTTCGGTCAATTCAACAATTCGATTTTTTCATTGTTTGTAAAAGAAGAAACATTGACGATTTGAAATTAAAATATGATTTTAAATAATGTTTATGTCAATTTTTTATTGAGAGTGGAATCCAAACTACTGTGTCCAATATGTAAGACCAATTTTCAATTTAAATTTTCCGGGGCATATCGTATTTCAATATCAATTCAATTTTTTATCGAAACCTGTTTACAACATGTTGTGTTTCAAATTGACTTAAAAATAAAATGTTATCTAGAAAAAATTGTGTCTGTTGTTCAACAGAATTCTTTTATTCCTTTTCAGTTTTTTTTATATACTATACTGTTTCTTAACTTAATGATTATAAATTTTATTTCTTAAAAAGTGTTAGTAAATCAAATGGAATAAAGTTGTTGCTTTGTTTCCTAAATATAATGTTGGCGTGTTGGTTTGTATGGAAATAGTAAGAATAGTACAAAGGAATTATAGGAGTGAAATGAAATTAACATAGAAACTAACATGCTACTGTGTCCAAAAAGTAAGACCAATTTTCAATTTAAATTTCCAGGGCATATGGTATTTCAATTTTAGCGTCTCACAGTTTTAGCGTCTCAGTTTTAGGAATCAGTTTTAGCGTCTCACAAAGCCAAGCGTAACTCAAACACTAATGAATATTTTGAAGTCAAATTTCACACAGATGTCAAAGACAGTGCCAGCAACTAAAAAAGAAAAAAAAATGAAATTCCATAATTCCATAATTGAAATTCCATAAGAATTTTAAATTAAAAATTGGTCTTACTTTTTGGACACAGTAGTATGCTGTTAAAGTTACTCAGATTATTTTTTTACCCAGATAAAACTTTTAATCGTAGCCAATCAACCAATCACTCTTTTAATGGTCATATCATTACAAACAATCACTGGGCTTTAATAAGTTACTCGATGATCACGTGACCAGCGAAAAGCATAAATGCATATATAACAAGTGGGCTGAAATGTTCGTAGGCTAACACATAGATGGCGCTACTAGTATTAAATCCATAGGTTTTTTAATTAGCCCTAACCTTCAAAAGACACGTCTATAAATTTGTCGCACTATTAGTGTGTGAGTTATAGCATTTTTAGTGAAGTTATAGCAGTTTTAGTGTTCATCAAGTGCAGTCCACTCGGCTGACTGTCGATTGGACTCCGGTGTGAAATGATGGAGCCATGTTTCATCCATTGTCCCATATCGACGCAAAAATTCGGGTTTATTACGATTGAACTGCTCCAAACATTGCTTAGAATCATCAATTCGTTGTTGTTTTTTGGTCGATCTGTGAGCTCGCGCGGCACCTGCTTTGAACAGAGCTTTCGCATATCCAAATATTCATTCACGATATGTCCAACACGTTCCTTTGATATCTTTAGGGTCTCAGCTATCTCAATCAACTTCACTATTACGGTTATCAGAAATTATTTTGTAGACTTTTTTGATGTTTTCGTCGGTAACAGCCTCTTTGGGGCGTCCACTGCGTGCATCCTCGGTGCTCATTTCGCCTCGTTTAAATTTAGCAAACCACTTATCAACGGTTGATTTTCCTGGTGCAAAGTCCGAATAATGTTTATCAAGCCAAGCCTTGGCTTCAATAGTATTTTTTTCGCCAAGAAAGCAATGCTTTATTAACACACGAAATTCCTTTTTATCCATTTTTTCAAACTAACAAAAGTTGCTTCCCTAAAAATGCTATAACTCACATACTAATAGTGCAACAGCTGACAAATTTATACACGTGTCTTTTGAAGTTTAGGCCTAACTAAAAATCATATGGATTTAATACTATTATCGCCATCTATGTGTATATATACATGTGTGTGTGTGTGTGTGTGTGTGTGTGAAAATTAATGTATATATATATTAATTTTTAAATTTTTTTTATTTTTTGAATATATTGATACTTACCCCATAACAACGTGTCAAACCCACTACACCATGCTTTGAAGAAACATAAGCAGGCATTGCAGAGCATGGTACAAAACCTTAAGAAACATTATTAAACAAGTGGTATATTATTTAATTAATTATTTTACTAAAAACATTTCTTTATCAAAAATTTCTATGATTTTCAGAAAATAATAAAACTGTTTTTGAAATAACTCTATTATTAAAGGAAAATTAATTTAAAAAATTGTATCTCTTACAGCAATTTAGTATATCTAAGTTATTACGGCGGTTAAATTTTTTTGTAAAATATTAAATAATTACTTAATTTGTAAATTAATTTGTTTAGGATTTAAGAACTATAAATGAATATTCGTCTGGAATATTTAAAATACTGATTTACCCTATTAAATTTAACCTTTTTGACTGGTGTTTCCCCATGCTTCAGGGAACATATGTTGAATAATTAACAACATCATATCTTTGTTCATAATGTGTGAAATCAGTCAAGTATTCTTCCTATTTGCTTCAAAAGGCTTTAATAAATATACTTTTAAATTAATTTTAAACTGTAATGTTATAAAAAAATTAAGTAACCACACTTTTAACAGTAATCTAATAAATCAAGATGAAGTTGTTTCTTCCAATGGTCTGAAACAATTTAGTGAATTAAAGTGCTATAAAAAATTGTTTATAGAAGCCCCAATGCATTTTAAGACTTATAGTTAAATACTTAGAAAAATGAAAAAAGTGACAAACTTTATTTTTACAAACTAAAGTCATTTATTTAATACACCCTCAATTCAGACAGATTGGTTGGTGATAATAACTGGAAAAGCGACAGTTTTGGACAAACTGGGTCAACTAGATTGTTCAAAATATTTATAAAGATTACTTATACGAAAGTAAAATATGATAAACAAATTGAATAAGATAACAAAATCGTGCTGAAAATAAAATTTAAATATAAGTCCTAACACCGAAAATGTATTTAGATAAATAAAAATCATGGGGCGTGTCACAAATTAAATCTCATATTAAAGGCAGATTTTCAGCGGATATTAAAATCTCCCGTCGTAGCACACCAGCCATTTGGAAGCCTCTGTATTCAGGATATCTGGCTGCCGTTCTACAAGGGATTTTAGCATGTAGAAATGCACCTTGAGATTCACAATTAAATTAGAAAAAATTGTCCTTCATATCGAAAATAAACTTTCCCACACACAAAATTCAAAGTTTACATTTCCAGTTGATTAAATAGACGTAGTCTCTCGTTAAATAGGATACAATATAAGTTGAATGCATTTTGCAGTCCCACTGGAGAGTAGGTTTCTGATTGGCTGACACCTTTAGATTTGATAATGAGCCAGACTCAGTACAGAAGACTGTGGCATTATTCTTAGTGGCATTACCATTTATCATTAACTCAACTTATATTGATGGCACCACAATTTGAAATGAACACTCCCATGACCGGTTTTTGTGGGGTTCATAATCTTCTCCTCTTCTTTCCGAGACCGGTGGAAGGATTTTCAAACCTAACAGGCTTTTAATGTCCATACTTGGTCTAGACACTGGAACTTTTGGTGCGACTTTACTTGTCAGGTTTCTAAACAGGCGACCTTTAATTCCGAAATCCAACACGCAATCCGTCAGGCCACTAACTACGTAGTGAAAGATTCTTGACATGAATGCATTTTAAGCAATCTTATAGTCAACAATGATGACAACCAAAGTAAAAACCATTTAAATTGAATCATATTTCCATTGGTTTTATTCATCAATTAAGACCAAATTTCACTATCAGTAAATGAAGTTCATATTTTAGTGCAATAAACACATTGATTGAAATGGATTAATACTGATAACACGCGATTAGCCCTTTCACATATTGAGGATTCATTTATGTTTTCCTGTGTCATCTGTCTATTTATGAAATCAAATTTAAAATACATTATTTACCTGAAGTTGAAGCGATATTGATTACCATGCCACCTTGTCCACCATTGCTTTTGCCCATATACTTCAAAGCCAATTGGCAACCAATCATTGGACCCATCTAAATAAAAAACAAGGAAAAGTTTTAAATTGATTAGATTTTAATTCATTTAGATTTAATAAACATAAATTTAAAATATCTATATATATATATTACCAAATTCACATCCAAAACTCTTCGGGGATTCTGCTCGCCTCCGATACCCGCATTATTAACAAGGACATCGACTCTTTGAAAAGTTTTTAAAGTCAATTCGAAAGTCTCTGAAATCAGAAAAAAATATCTAATAAGCATAGGTAAATATTAATTAGTCAATATCTGTTTTTTTAGATTATGTATTTTTCTTATTGAATAAAATTTCTTTGTGCATAATAATTTATCGTA